>QPKB01000001.1:77514725-77917537 GCA_003546025.1 Camphora micrantha
ACCGCCTTCAAGAAAGCAGGATGGAATCAATCTCAAAACTTGATCTTAAGCATAACAGAACTTGAAGTCTTGGGGGGAAGGAATGGATCTCTCAAAATCTTCTCTAAGGATTAATCTTGATCGGTAGTCCATTGGAATAGAGAGAGAATGGGTTTTTATAAGCCTATACTCGTGTCTCCAGTCTTAGGATTGAATTAGGATAGAAGAGTTTGCTTGAGAGAAAATAGGAGGAGGTTTTCGGATGGAATTAAAAGTTTCTTAGGCTCGCTTGAGCGAACAGCGGAGTTCGCTCGAGCGAACTGCTTTCTATCTCAGACGTTCATCGCAGAATACACTTCGCTCGAATGTAGAAAAATGTTGGGTCGAGCGATGAAGGTTCTGTGAGGGGTTCGCTCGAGCGAATTGAGGTTTGCTCGAGCGACCTCTATCAACTCCAGATTCCGGAATTACTGACTTTCTTTTTTTCTTTCTTTCTTTGCAGATCTGGAGTAGTCCTTTTCTAAATAAAATACAAGTATTAAGAAGCCCGGTTTTGTCAATAATGCTATGAATTAGCCAACTAAAACTCTTATACAATGTGAGTCCCACAAATTACCCTCCCTTCCCGGGGTTCATAAACTTATGGGAATTGTCTGAAAATCCTATAAACGTTCATTTAACAAATTGTAAAAAGAAAATACTTAGTGAAGTTGTGTTTAATGTTATTTCTAGAATAATGATCATTATGTATCTGTGAAATTTTTTGCAAAACTTCTCTCCTGGATACAAATACATAATTTAGATACAATTCTTAAATACTTTTCCCCTAATTTTTTAGGATTTAGCCAATATCTGACGTTGGACTTGTTAGAGATTGCTATCTTAGAAAATAAGATGGGATTAAGTTGGTTTTGGTCATTAGAGAGCTGTTAGAGATTTAGGTTTGGGTTTGAGTTTGAATTTGAATAATATTGTTATTGCTATGTATAAAATTGAGAGGATCTCCTCTCATCACATTTATGATGATTTTATAAGAATGAATTTATTTATTTGAAATTCATTATGACTCACTTATTGTCTATGCTTGTCTTTTGTAAAACTTAATAAAATGTCGTATTAAATGAAAGAAAGCTAAGATCAAAAAAAAAAAAAGAAAAAAAAAAAAGAAGAGAAGGAGCTGATGGTCCTAAGATGAGAGAAATTGTGTGAATAAAACCTATTTTAAGGGGGAAATTCACACATGTTAATCAGTTTTATCACAATTTTAATTTTGAAATCAGATTTACCATGATCATTTCAAGTACAACAAAAATATTTGGCAAAAGGTCAAAAAAAAAAGAAAAAAAAAAAGAAAAGAGAGAAGTTTTTTTTTGTATTTTTTGACTTTTTTTTTCCGAAAACCCTGAAAATAAGTGCTAGAATAACTAGGGTCATGCTTGTTAATTATAACTATTTTCTTTCATGATTTTTGGGTCCATTTGGAATCGTGGATTTGAAATCCTGATTTCAATCCATCGGACACCACACTCCTTTTCCTCAATAGACGAATAATAAAATGAAAGAAGAATTAACTATTAACAATTCAAACACAATCAGCAGTCCTCGATTTCCACAAAATGGAAAGATATGAATTATTACGGCCAGTCTGCCCATCGATGAGGGGCCGGCCGCCCTTAAAAACCTCACAAAATGAGGGTTTTTTTTCCTAGAAAGTGCTTCAAATGTTGATAGAACGTGGGAGGACCCAAAATTTTAACATTGACATGAAAGGCCCACACAGCTAGTGTCGTCTTCTTCTTCTTCTTCTTCTTCTTTTAGTTTTTACTCATATATAACAAATTACTACTTGCATGCGAAAATGAATATCTCCGCTCATTTCTTCTTTTTCAAGAACATCCGTTTCCCGTTTCCTTCTAAAGATCCCACTTAAAGACATCTGCTTTCCAAAACTCTTCAGGCACCAAGTGCTATGAAATATTGAGTCTATCAACATTCCCTCCGACGTACATGCAAAGATCTCACTGTACCCACTGTATCCATTTTTAGTGCAATCTTCCACTTCAACTGTATCAACGACTGCAAATATGGCTTACATTTTCCATGATTACAGACATGGGAAAAGTAATATATCATATTCTAAAATGTGATCCGAAGTCTTAATTTTTTTACAATTGTAAGAAGTCACGTGAAGATCTATGCAAAGGCCCAACATGTTCATGCGAGTAAAACAGGAAGAAGGAGAAGGAAAATTACTGACCAATTACACGCGTGGCCCACAAGAGGGATGTGCCGACTTAAGTTTATGGCCTTGATCTTGCACTGAGATTGATCTTTTGTCACTAGTAGAGTAGATTAGATCTGTAGATGGGACGGATCCTAGCTCCAAGAACTCAAGAGATGATCATACTGGTAGGGATGTTGATGATTAGGGATGTCTAACGGGTTCGTTCCAGTCCGGGTCCACAGTGGAACCAAACTAAGAATCATTTATGAGAAGATGGATCCGAAACCAGAACCGATACCTATAAGACAGGTGGGGATCCGATTCCGGGTATTTTCCCCAAATGGTGTGCTTTCAAGTTGTTAACGCTCACCAAAATCTCTCACTAACTACATGGGTTCATCTCATTACTAATCTCCCATTCATTTGGTATAGACTCAGTAAATGTTTGGATAATCGGAGAATCGGAACCCATTTTCATCCCCTCTGGCTATTTAACTTCGAATTTAACTTTAAAAAGATCATGGTCTATAACTCAATTGAGCAGAGTCTAAGAACGCAATTGGGTGCTAACATGGCATTGCTGTTAACCGTGGTAACTACTGTTTTCATCATGTTATCAATCGTAGAGTGGTACCTAATCATTTTCAATTGAAATTTGAGGATATGTAATTGGAGTGGATGACATACATCCTAAACGGTCCAAATTATCTTTCCATGGAACCCACTATGGAGTTCCAGAAATACGTGGCATGATTTCCTTGTAATAGTTGGAATAGATGATCTAGATCACCTTGTTACAGGTTTCAAAATTTTTTTAACGGACAATCGTTTTTGTCTCTTTGGACTTCGTTCCCCAATTCTATAAAGTCAGCTTGCATGGACGCTTGACCATGGCTTGTGTATCTGTGGTCGTCAAACGGCTCATCTCCTCTACCTCTAAACACACTCCAAACTCTTCATCTTAAACACTTTAGCGCTGGTGGGCCTTTTGAGTTTAATTTCTACTATAAGTCTAGCTAGGCCTGATCCATCTGGTAATTCTACCAGAAAACAGCCCCATGCGAGCCCTGATAGGGTTTAATGTTGGGCGTCCGAGCACCCCTACAGGCTTGATAGGTGAGGATTACACCAGTACTTCACATGATTTGTGTGACCCTTTGACACAGACATGTACTTTTCCTTTATTTAATACCTTGCCCTCTGAATTAAACAAGCATGTGACGTGAGAGATGAACAATCCAAAATCACAAACCCCTTTTCACTTTAACCTTTAACTTCGAATTTTCTTTCCTTCATGACCTAGTTTGTTTGTGCTGTGCATTTGTTCACGGGATGGACTCGACGTTGGTCCATTTCCAGCAAGAACATGCCACGTATAGTAGAGTAAAGAAAACAGGAATCAAAGAGTTTACTTGTCGATGTCCAAAATTCAGCATATTTTTAATTCTATTCCAATTCTACATTTTGCTCTATCAGGCCCTCTCCATCTGCCCTCTGTAGATAGTTTCTTTCGAACATCACATGTCCCACTCAATATAATAATAGGGTCCACCACTTTAATAATGGAATTAAGGTGGACCCCTTTGAACAACACGATATTATTAAATTGTATATATAATTATATTATAATGATGGCGGACAGTGCAAATAAGGCCTAGCTAAATTTTATGCGGGACCCGACCCTAGATCTATTGGATCGACTTAATTTATCCATCTCCTTAATTAGGACCCACTAGATGAAATATATCACCACCTACCAATCAACTGGGTCCTATGCAAGAGGGTGGATGGGTGGAATATGGTGGATCCCATTTAGATAAGCACCAAGGATAGGTTGGATACATTGGTTGCATATAATGGGTCCCAATTAAGTAAAAGATGCATAGGGTCTGTAGTGGCCCCCAAGTAGATCAATATATGAGCCGATGGGTACATATGATGTTTCAATATGCAATTGATCCCATGCATGTAGATGTGTGGATTGATCATATCAAGTGGATTTGACATGATAGATAGGTAGAATGGGTGGATGGTCAGATGGCTGGATCTTTCAAGCTGTGTACATGTAGTTCATTGCCACATATCCAACAAACTTATGTGGGACCCACCAGATGAAAGATAGACCATCCAACAAACCATATTGTGAAACCAAGCGATCCAACAAACTACACACTACTGATTAAAAGATCTATCAATCTCTACCCATCTATGTAGGATCCCGATTCTCCCTTCGTTCACGGTCATGTAAACATCACTAAAATGAGATGTAACAATATATACTGGATAAATGAGGCAATTTGGGTCAAAAATGACAACTGACACCACGTGCTCACCACCTGCAATGGAATGCAGGATCAATTGATCAAATATGATTAACCACCTTGGATCTTATATTTTTTTTTCAAGTTTTGCGGACTCTAATTTCTACTTTGAACTATTTATAATAATTATTATTAACCTAATATGCCTCAACACGTTTAGTTTCATATATTAAATCTTAATGAAATCTAAAAAAATGTGAAAAACAAGTAAAAATAAAACATAAAAATCACTTATTTTCTAGATTTGATCTTTTCCACTTTTGTGGGTCCAAATTCATAATATGAAGGATTCAACTTTATTATATAAATGGTTAAATTGAATTAGTAAAGTCTCATATCTTAGATCCTCAAAGATTCTGAGAAACATGTGGAAAGAATAAAAATTTATAAATCCTATTTTTTATTTATTTGTGCTTTTTTGGGCTCCTAATTCATAATCCAAATCATTTCATTTCTCATAGATATGATAAACCACAATTCATTAAATTTGATATCACAAGTCCTTACTATTTTTTAGAAATATGTGAGAAAACATAATGACAATTCATCTTTACGGTGTTTCTCCCTCCATTTGAATTCAACTTCTCCGTAATCGGTTGCTGGCGGGTGCTGTATGTCACATTTGAGTTTTTTTTCTCACCTATACGGGAATATCATCTTTTAGGAATCTGGGAGGGACTATATGATGAAGGCAGCGAGCCCGTTCACCTCCTCGACCTTCTTCAAGCGGTACTTGTTGGCGGTGGTGCCAGTCCCAACTCTTCCCATGGAAGTGGTTATTGGAATTACTATTTTCGTCCCATCACAGAGCTCAAAGCAACAGGCATCCATGTGAGCAGAGGAAATTTCTAGATGTTGAAGGATGTTAAATTCAAAAAGGCACCCTATTAATAGTCATCTTGTGCTTCCTCAGCTAGTAGTCGATGATTCCACAGAGACTCGCCTGCTCAACCTCCTCGCCTACGAAAAGTGCTCCGATGGTCCATTGAACCGCACAGTTACCTCCTACGTAGGCTTCTTAGATTCCCTCATTCATAATACTGAGGATGTGAAGGAGCTTCAATGCGAGAACACACTGCTCAACCGCCTCGGCAGCAACGAGGAGATCAACAAACTCTTCAAGAAGTTGGCCGCTAACTTATCCCCCGACTACAACGTTTACACTGATGTCATCAATGGTATCGGAGAACACTATAGGAGACACTTCAATCGTGAGAGGGTGCAGATTGGTCAATGGATGAATCAGTTCATACTCACCTATTTCACTACCCCATGGACTATAATCTCTTTAATTGCCGCAATTCTCCTCTTGTTTTTAACTCTTTTGCAGACCATTTACACTATGTTGGCTTTCTAAGAAACCCAAGTAGTTTCTCAAATCTCCTATGGCTTGGATTCTTGTTTCCGTGTGAGTTCTCTGTTTTGTGTGTTAAGTGAATAAGGGTGGTTAATGTATTTGCCTCTGTTTAATTAGGAAATGTTGGGTTTGATTGATATGTGTACGTGGGCAGTAAGGGCTAGCACAAAAACCTATGCTAATCACGGGTATTGTGAGGTTTTATGTATCGCAGCAGTTATAGAAACCGAAAATAACTACCGGTCAAAATTAAAAAATATAGTCAAGATCAGATTTAAAACCTTCCAGCTTAATATAATATAATTGTAGCGTTTTCACAGACTGCTTGTAGTAAAATCGGTATTGTATCTTCGACTTGCCTCTTTTATTGCTTTAACGATTTGGAGTATGACCTTGTGGGAGTGCCTTTTGACCTATTTCCCCAACCGAAAGTGGGAAGATAGCATGCACACACGAAAAATAAGCCCACGGACGTGGAAAGGTGGCAACATGTTAAGGGAATTGATCCCTAGGCTAATGGCTGAGATGCTTTCGAAAAGTATTTGCATGTCCTCTATTAATGCCTTATACGGTGACCGCGTAACACTTTTCAAGAACCCCACTGTGGACCCCACTTAGAGGTCACTCAAACAGTGCAATTTATGAATTTCATCTCATCCAACTACATATTCTCAAGTTTCAACCCAAAAGGAATAGGTCCACCATCCAATTGAGAACTTGACCGAAATGTGACTAGGCACTAACGTGGCATCACAACGGAAGAGGTTTAAATCACGTTTTTGGTCATAATGATCAAATCGGATAGCGGAACCCACTCTTTTTGAGCTAAAACTTGAGAATATGTGGTTAGATGAGATGAAATTCATCGTGACCAGTCTGAATGATCTCGATGTGGGGTCTGCAATAGAGTTGCAAAAAAGTATTGCACAGTCACCATGTAATAGGTGGCCATCATGTTTCCATTTGTCTGCTGGACTCTCCATCATAAGTTCAACTGGATTGTTTTGATCGATTAGCAGCAGTCGTAGACTGAATAGGGATCCCTTAAGTGGTGTATTACATGCTTCGTGGGAGTGGGATGTATGTAACTCATCATAGCACTCACTTAATGATGAACCAAATAGTGCAAATAAATGTCATCCCCTCTAGTAGTATATCTTCAAATTTTACTTCAGATAACAGGTCCCCTGTAATAATGTGATTAGCAAAATATTATCATTATTAATATTACGCATTAGTTACAATATTAATAATTAACAAGCTAATATAGAATCATGTTTCAACCTAGTTTTACCCTTAAATTAGTAATTAAATTACCAAAAAAAAAAAATGATCAACTTATATTGTTCTCCATAGTCACCAACATTCCATGATTGCTCAAGAAGTCAAAAAAGAATTACAAATTGCATGTTTTTAGCATATTTACTTATGAGCACATGATTATTGTAAAAAATATAATCTATACCCTTGAAAACCATAATATGGGTTGGTGATGTTCACTATAAGTCTTGATGTTTGGCCCATTCGTCGTTTAAAGCTCAAACCTTCTGATTTTAATCACATAAAATTTCTAACTTAATAGTTAAATTAGATGCAATTTAATTTAGATTTTTATTTAAATTTCAAAAACTCAATTTGATCACATTATGAATATCAAACCTGAGATTCTAGACTTACTAAAGAATGAATACACAATTGAAAACGAAGGAGAACCAACCACACCATGAGTTTGTGGTTGCACAATGCGAGAAAGAAAATAAGCTAAGTCTCTTACGAGTTGTCTTTTAGACAAAATCAAAAGATAAGTTGCCCTCAAAAAGACCAAATTGCCCTAATAATGTGTTTGAAAGTACTATTCTTTAATTAGAGGAAACACAAAAGTTAGCAAACAAAAGATTCCTCAGCCTCTTGCCCATCACCATCATCGACCCCATTCTCGCCTGGGTTGGAGTTATGTCGCCGTTATCTAGACCGGTGGCATTCTCGCGGCGCCCTGGCCTCACTCGTCTTCAGTAATGACCGGAATAAAAAGATTGTCATGAATAGGATAGAATGGTCAACATCGACCAACCTACAGAAAGGTAAAAAAACTCTACTTGTCTTTAACAAGCTATTGGGTCATTGTCAGTCCTATAGGGTCTTATGAGAATTTTTCCCGTAGATTCCTCAAGAAAAAAAAAGTAGAAAAGGAGCAAAAAATATAAGACCAAAATGCCCATGAAAAGCCCTTGGATTTCTATTTCTTATAATGAAGAAAACAATAAAGTTTAAAAGGGGCAACTCTATTTGGCTCCATCCTATGTACATTGAAATTGTATGGTGCAACTAAATCCTCTTGAAGTAAAATTTGAAGATATTCTGCTAGAGAAAAAGTCGTTTAATTTTAAATGGTTTGGATCGGTTGGTAAGCCTCACAATTAAACATCCGACTCACAAGAGGCATGTAATACACCATTCAGGGCTGGATCAGTTGTTAAGCCTCATAGTTAAACACATCCGACTCATGAGAGGCATATGTAATACACCATTCAGGGCTTGTAGACTTGTTTAATATTTTATTCTTTTATTTTCAATTTTTGCGTTTTCTTACTTTTTAATATTGTCTTTGCGCTCATTAAGTTGATCAGGGCTAGTTACCTACTCCAAGTTTTATATACATTTTCATTTTTTTTCTTTTGGTAAATACGTAGTTCAATCTTGATAACTTGGTAACCATGTAGTCTAAATGGGAATATTTGGGTTTCAGTACCTTAAATCTGCAGTTAATACTATTCATTCGTAATATTATTAGTCGTATGGGCCTGAAACAGTGAAACATATTGGTGCAAAGTTTTGCTCTATCCGATTATTATGAATGATTTAGATTTAAAAAAAAAATGTGAGCTCCATTGTGAATAAAAAAAATTAATATTTTGTAATATTTTGGTCAAATGTATTATATATGACCAACGATATGGTAGGCCCAAAACATATTGAAGTGAAAATCTTCAATATCCCCGAGTGAGAGAAAGGAATTTATTAAAGAGTGTTAAAAATTTAAATAGTTTGGCTTCATTGTGGAACTTAGGAGTTAGCCTAAGATATGGTCTTGAATTTCAAAATGGAAGAAAGTAAAACTTTTGGTTTTTGAAAAATATCCATCTTATTTCTAATTATCTACAAGTCTCGCGTGATGTTAAAGACTTTTTAAGAAGGATCGATGCCTGTATGTAAAGCAATAAGATGATGGTGATGATGCTATGAAAAACTTGCCGGGCTATGTTGGGCCTAAGGTGATCTCTTCCATGGTGATGGAGGGTTAATGACGCCAACACTTGGGTTGTTCAACTGGCACTTCAAGATTTTAATGGATGGCCTGATGATTCCTCAAAATCTTTAAGGGCCCTTTTGTTTTGCATATAATTGAAATCTTAAGAATTATAACCCTTAAAATCTGGTGAAATTGAAGAATAAATGTGAAGGTGAAGATATGTACACCTCAACAAGTGGTAGAGAGAGGTTTGACCTTTGTAGCCGCATGTAGGTCTCCCATCAATAGTCCATAGTTGTGAAAAACAAAATAAAATAAAAAAGAATGTGGAGAATGGAAAACCAAAAAAGCAAACTCACTAATTAATGGAACAGTGCGAGGCAGGGGGGGGTTCCAGTCTAGCAAGGGAAGAAAATTGCCTATGCATGGCAAGTGGCACACGAAGCAAAGAAGGTAAAATGTGAAGAAGTTGGATTTATAAATGATAATTAAATAAGCTTATGTTCAAGGCGATATGGAAAATGAATACTCAGACATCAATTTAGTAAATCTTATTTTGAAAAAAATGAGGTCTAATTTAACATCTCCGGTGGATTGATTACAGTTAAGAACCAATGATTAACTCAAACATCCCTGTTGGATTGATCACAATTTGGAAGAAATTGATTAACTCATAAAGTAGTATCGGAATCTATTTGGTCTCTCCTTTTATTTTATCCTCTTTTTGTTTTTATTATTTTTTTTTCTTGCATAATTGCAAATGGTCCAACAACAGGAATTGCTCGGATAAATGTGATAATTTACTGTCGGGCAATCATGAGGTGGGGCCATCATCACATCACAGGGATAGAGCTCCTCACACTTGGTAGACCAACATTAATGGCCCTAGGGATGTGAATGACTCTCCAATTGCCTGAAGGTTCCGAGCCGTTAAAAATCTAATCTGGGTCCTTATTTAGGCCTTGCTAAGTAAATTGGTACTGATGTAGATCCTTTTTTCAGACCAGTGATCTAAGCAGGTCCAGTTCCGGTTCCATATTGGTTCGGACGCGTAGACCTAGGACCTGACACATTATCTTGATTTTGAATAATATCTTATTAAAATTATTTTTTTCTCATACCATTCTCTATCTCGACCCTGACTCAAGCCCGTCGCATCTATGATTATGGGTTCAACCTCTTCAACTGTTTTGGGTATAGATTCAAGAAACTGGCCCCAAAATAGCTCATAGTATGAATCCACCTTCTCCTTAATAGTTTGAGATCCGGGTCCGCAATGGACTCGGACCGAAACATCCCTAGATGGCCAACAGCTGAAAACCAAGGAAGCAGAAGACCCGATGATGTCATTGGCCGTTGTGTATCTTCGGCCAGAGTACTAGATGAAAGCCCCGCATTGAATTACAATGAATACATTGTTGGGTCGTAACTTCAATTCAAAATAAGGGACACACTGGCGATCAGGTGCACACCTGATCATGGGGCCCATGGTGATCCATCCTATGGGCCCACAAAACTGGTACCCCCTCTGATAGACACAGGTTCTGTGGTTTGCACGCACCGAAGGGATTGTACCGTCCGATTGATGGGCCCTGCAGTGAGGTGGCACGGTGAATCCCGGCACGCGTGGGATTATGATTTATTGAATAAAGTGATATGGCTCCTAATGACGAGGAATTGTACCAATGGCAATTCTAGCAATTGAACCCAGCCCCTTGAACATGAGTTGGGATCCTCCGGGGCCTTTTCCCACGGTAACCTTAAGTGAACCAATTTCAATCCTTGCCACATCACAGTTCCCCACGGTGACATGGTGGACCAAGTGATTGGTCAGTGACAAAAGCCTCAGAGGATCCCGATTCTCTTAAACATATTGGGCCGCTGGGCGGTATGTGGACCAATATTGATCCCTGCATAAGTGGACCAATCTAGATTCCTGCCACATCACCATGCCCCACGGTGACATGGTGGACCAAGTGATTGGTCAGTGACAAAATCCTTAGAAAATCCTGATTCTCTTGAACATATAGGGCCGCTAGGCCGTATATAAGTCCCATTTTACTATCATGGCAGAAAATTACGTCTGGGTCAAACCCACGGGCCTAAAAACAAAGCCCAACGCAGGCCGGGCTAGGGTCCCTCTGCACCCCGAAGCAGCTGAGAAGTGAGGATTACTACACTACACGTGATTCACTCTATCTACACCCTTTGCTTAAATACATCTTTATTCTTTGTTTTATACCTTGCTCTCTCCTCTGCTACAGAACTATCTTTTTGGATAAATACCCGAAGAGATGGCCCAATCCAAAACCACCAACACCTTCCCACTTTGCCCTTTGAATTTTCTTTCCTTTAAAGGAATCTATTCTTCATGCAGGCGTTGTATTTTTCTTCCCACAAGCGAGTTTGGAGCACCTGCAACTCCTTCTACTCGCAATCTTACATTTTTTTTTTCCTGTGAGGATTGATCAGAATGGCCGCTGAGACAGGTGATGATCGAATCGTCCCCATATTAGAGGACCCTGGAAATGGGGAGTGGTTGATAGAAATAATATTGGGGCGAAACTCAGAGAGCAGAAAGCCACGGATACAGAAGGTGGCCAGAACACTGCGCGAGATCAAATCGAACGAAAAATGCTTCGACCCCTTGGTGGTGTCCTTGGGCCCTTACTACAATGGCGAAGAACGTGTTAAGCCAATGGAGCATTCCAAGGAAGTCACAGCTCGTTGGTTCATCTCGCTGGCAGCACATAACAAACCTGCAGATACCGTGACTGGTAGTGAGGCAAAAAATATCTACGACAGGTTCGTCACGGAGGTGACAAGCAAGTCTTCTCCCAGAGAATGCTACGCTAATATGTTCGTGGAAGAAATTCAATTCAAGGAGTTCATGCGCATGATGTTCTTAGATGGCTGCTTCATCTTGCATTTCGTCCATCTTGTTGTAAAAGGGTCAAATGATCTGGTGAAGAGTGGCCCTCTTAATCAAGCACTAATTCTAAGGGACATGTTCTTGCTCGAGAATCAAATCCCATATTCAATTCTCAAAGCTTTGATGAGCTTGGCTCCTGAAAGCTTTCTAGGAGATAAAATGATCGAGGAATTCATCGAAAGAGTCTTTCTCCCTCAGCATGATCCCCCACAACCATCGAATTATTTATTTTCTCTCTTTTTGAAGATCACAAAAGGGAGAGAATCAACAGGTGGTGGGTTGAAATCAACAGGTGAGGTCGAAGGCAGCGAGCCTCTTCACCTCCTCGACTTTCTTCAATCCAAACTAAAAGGCAAAGGTGCCAGTTCAACCCCTGGAAGAGGTTATTGCCATTACTATTTTCGTTCGATCATGGAGCTCAAAGCAGCCGGCATCAAGCTCAGAAAAAGCAATTCCACCTACTTGAAAGACATTAAATTCCAAAGCGGCATAATTCATGGCCGTCTAGAGCTTCCTCAATTAATAGTAGATGATGCGACCAAAACTCGCCTCCTCAACCTCATCGCCTACGAGATGTGTCCCGATGGCCTCTCTGACCACACTGTTACCTCCTATATATGCTTCTTGGATTCTCTGATTGACCATGCTGAGGATGTGAAGGAGCTTCGATCCAAGAACATACTGCTTAATCGACTTGGCAGCGACGAGGAGGTTGCCCATCTCTTCAATGAGTTAGCTAATAACTTGACTCCTGACACCGAAACTTACAGCGATGTCATGAAAGCAATTGAAATGCACTGTAAGAGCCATGCCAAGGTGTGGATTGCTGAATTCATGCACACCTACTTCACTAGTCCGTTGACTGTGCTCGCTTTAATGGCTGGGTTTTTTGCTATAGGATTATCTGTTGTTCAGACTATCTACTCTGTGGCGAGCTACTACAAATGACAAGTAGTTTCTCCCTATCACATATCCTATGGCTTGGATTTATGTTTTTAATTTGTTTGAAGGTTTTTTTTTTTTTTTTTTTGGTTTCTGTGTGTTTGATTGGAGCGTTTTGTATTTGCCACTCTGTTCAATAAGGAAATGTTGGGTTTGATTGATTTGTGTAATAAGTGGAATAAGGATTGCTGAATTCACCAAATCTTTATAGTGATAATTGGTATTTGTCTATATTCAACGTTAAGTTGATGGCCTCTTTATTCTTTGAAGATGATGGTGATCGATCTGATGGCTTATATGTTTCTAGGGGGTATTACTATGTTGCCTTATTTTTATTTCTTAATTATATATTATTAATTATCTTTTTTTATTTTTTTTATTTCACCCCAACATAGTGACATACTACTATGAAGGTCATGGGAGTTAAAGACTTGAAATTACATCTCAGGTATAAGATTATAGTGCCCACCAACGAGATGGTTAATTTCGTTCTCATGGATTGCTTTTGTGTGAGATATTTCCTCTTCCTACGTACAGTTCTCATGGGATCAAGTTTTTCCATTACTTTTTTCAAGACCTATTTATTTAATCCGAATAGAGCTCTTAAGACTTCCTAATTAAAGGGCCGGACCCAAGTGGAAGGGTGGGGAGGCTTCAGCCCCCACCAGAACTGAAAAAAGTCTAAAAAGAACCTACAAGTTCTGAAAAATTAAAGGGTTTTTTTTTTTTTTTTTTTTTTTTTTTTTTTTTTTTTTTTTTTTTTTTTTACACTTGCGCACCCCCTCTCAAGATTTCAATTTTTTATAGTGAGCCCTCTAAGGAAAATTTTCTGGGTCCACCCCAGTAATGCAATATTTTTACTATCGTGAAGGTTTGAAAGTGAAGGAAAGGATACGAAGACGTATTATGGGGCATAAACTAATATTCCAGTTCTTAAGAAATGATTTCCCACCCTTTACTCTTTACTCTAGTGAGTTCGGATCCTCTGAGCCTTTTATCCCGTGATTATGAGTGGACCAATCATGCAGATTCGCCACTTCATTAAGGGATGCTTGCCATTCACATGACTAGTTTTGTCTGCCTATCTAAGACAGGCATCCTACGGTGATATGGCGGACTGTGATTGGTCCACTTACAGTCACCGTAGATCAAAAGCATCTTAGGATCCCGATTCTTATTACTCTAGTAAAGTAAATCTACAGAATGTAGCCTCCTTGCGTTGCCATTTACACCGTTCTCTCCACTGCATATTATAATCCCTTTGATAGACCTGTCTGTTATATCATCCACAGGAATTTAATAGGAAGTAGGCTAATGGCTCCTTTATTTGGTTTTAATACGCGCGGTCCTTTATACACTATAGATCAACCTATTTGACCTCTTTCTTTGTACTATCTTTTTTGAGTTATGATTCAAACTGCTTTCTTGATATGGATTAAAATCATGACCATTTGGTAGTGCCAAATATTGGTGTAAGATTAATGACCAATTCAGTTTTTCCTCTCGTACATATGGAGGAGAAATTACTGGTGATTATGAAAGTTACTCGGCATCAAAACTCAGACTCGGCTAGAAAGGAAAAGCAATGGTAAAAAGGAAGCAGGGTGGCCAAAATCTTGGACGGCCCTTCTTGATATACCGACCAAACTGACCCAAACAGAGCCTGCTATTTCAAGCTATCTGTTGCCCTTCTTATTTCCAGTGTTAGGGTTCAGGTTGACACTTCTGACCTCATAAATGAATAGATCAATGATTAGATCATGTTTAGTTTGGATCCATTCTAGTATTCGAGACTCCAGCTTACTCAAACCCGACCTATACCTCAACACAACCCGAACCAAAACACCTTGAAAATCTGGGCTTTAATAGGCCAACCCCAAAAATCCTACATGATGCCAACTTCCCAATCTAACTGGCTTGTTTGGATCATAGATTAAGAACTTGAAATCTTAACTCGACTAAGAAGGACAATGAGTTCGTTTTGAGCCATGTGATGGCCCTGGCCGGGAAAGAAACAAGTGCCGTTGGTTCTCAAAGTACTTACTGTTTAAGATGGCACCTCTTAAGCCTCCTGTGGGACTCACTTAGATGCATGTAAATTGTGAAATGATAGTTTGAGGGAATAGGCCATCTCACTCTGGAAATGATTTTGGGCAAAATCTATGTCAATCATATCATCACAACAATTGATTTAGGGGCCTTAAAATTCAAGGCTTTATTAAGTTTTTGTTTTAATGAAATTCAATCTAACAGTGAGTATAGTTCATATTTTTGTTAAATTAGAGCAAGTAATGTTTGGAAATTCATTATTGCAATGTAGAATTTGATAGAGACAAATAATCTTAAACTTCGATCCAGTTATTAGCAAGAAAGATATACCCAAATTACGAAAACCGAACTACGTCCGAATCCAATCATCTCCAATTTCAAATCCCTACCTCTCATGACCAACATGACAACCAGCAAAAACATATGACCATCATCATCATTAAAGAGATGAGAGAAGCCATAAACTTGAAGTCGTAGATACAATACCAGTCTGATCACAGTATGAGCCTAGTCCACATTGAGCTGGATAGAGGGGCTTTATTTGTAGGCCAATGTTTTCTCTGTGTGCCAAATTTTATGGCTTGATTGCTGAGTTCGTCCGGCATGGCCCTTAAAGGCCCAACACGGCTCAACATATGTGAACAAAGTGGGATATATATATATATATATATATATATATATATATATATATATGGGAGATGCTCCTATAAGAGATATCTCGCACCTTACTGATCTTTTTTCACCTTACAGTAAGCCAATTTATAACTGATGGGCTTGAGCGGGCCAGAGAAGGTCTGAATGAAGCTCCAGCTCTGAATATCTTGCAAATGAATAGAACATTTATTTTCTAATTTATAGTTTAAGAAGATCAAGAATCCAATCCATTTATAAATTAAACATAGCATAGTTGTTTGATATTGCAATCCATCGAGACTCAATCCACAACTCAGATCATGACCAAGATTGAATGTGGCAGCAGCCCAACCTAACCAAATATAATTGTGTTTCTGCAGGGCTCATTTTCTGACGGTTTCTAACATAACGTTGTAAGAAGACTTCTCAAAAAGCAATAACATTCAAGTAGGAGTACGAGACTGATCATATACATGCTAATGTACAACCTGCCATTGTATGGAATATCGATGACTAATCCATACAGTTTTGACTCAAATCCAACATCATAATCAACCAAATGAGAAAAGAAATTAGACATTGTGACCATCAAAATGTAAAAAAGTCAATTCTTTTCCATACAAAATATTAAGAAAAATAAATACACCAACTCCAATAGACTGTTTTGCCCATTTTTCGCGAACCAAATATATGCAGCAAAAAGAAGAACAATTAAAAAAAAATAGAGGCAAATCCATTTTCGCCTCTGCTTCTCATATTTTGGCGCTCAACAATTTCTCTTAGACATCGAATTTCCATCATCTCTTAGACAATTATCATTTCCATCATAATTTTTTTTCATTTGGCTATGCTATGAATTTGAGTTGGGAGTACTTTCGGACACAACTTCAATTTGGCCATGTCTTGAATTTGGGTTGGGAATAGGACGATGACCTGCCTACATATGGTTGAGCCTGTATGTTAATTCATATTACATTGGACATACATAAGATTTACATATTAGAAATAAATAAAATATTTCAAATCACATGCTTGGAGATGACATACGTAATGACGTCTTTACTTGAACTTTCTGACACCACTCAGGTTTCCACTTCAACAGACAGACCCATAATGTGACGCAGAGTGCCTAAAATGGACTTACATAAATATACGACCCAATCGATTCCATTTGAATAAGTAAATTCACAATTATGGGTTCGTTCGCTGGAGGTGACGGAGATGGGGCCAGGAGCAGAACGTGGAATGGCGGAGATGAGGCTGGGTGCTACGCGTGCTGGGCGGAGATCTCTGAAGGGCGCAGGGAGGATCTGTAGCAGTCGAGAGAGGGATAGAGGAGATAATGGAAGGAGAGGCAGGCGAGAGGGGATGATGGAAGGAGAGGGGGGGAGAGGTATCGATTAGGTTAGAAGGACGGAAAAGTGAAAAATGGGCGAGCGCAAAAATTTTCTCTCTCATTCCGTCACACGTGTTAGTGGCACTCGCCCAGCTGATACTCTCTTCAACTGCATACTGCAGTTGAGGAGAGTCACTCCCATATATATATATATATATATATAAATGCTCTTATGAAAGATATTTCTTACCTTATATGAGGTATAGGGGTGAGGATTCTCACATTTAAGTTGTTGGCATTGGATATGGATGTGAGAGCCCCCACCTTTATCTCTCATACGAGCATCTCCCATATAGATATATATATATATATATATATATATAAAGTAAGGCTCTCCTAAGCTCAAGCTTAAGATAAGGTAGGCTCAAATGTGTGGCGGGGCCCACTTGGGGACCAACATGAGGATGAGGATGGGGATGGGGGAATTTTAAGGGCTCCCTGGGACCCCCCTATTTACAAAAAATCAACCCTAATCGTGATTTATATCATCTCCATCTAGGCCCCAAAATTTTTATGGTCAGTTATCCATTCGGATCAGTACACAGTCAATCTAACAGTTCAGTAAATTTGGATTTGACTGAAAGTTGGTGGGTATGTGCAATTCAGGCGGGTCGTGTGTTTGATCCACTTGGATGGGACCAAGGGTGGGCCACACAAGTGTGAGCTTACGGGATTTTATTCTACGCTCGAGCTTATCAGTAAATGGACTTGGTTTGGACCTGACTTTTGGGCCCATTGGCTTGGACTAAACCGACCTCGAGCTCCAATATTTTTCTTCTTTTCTGGGTGAAAAATGGACCTCTCCCATGACACTCCTAGAATGGAATAAACCGGACCTTGAGCTCCAATTTTTTACTTCGTTTCTGGGTGAAAAATGGACCTTTCTCATGACGCTCCTAGAACAAAAACCACCACCCCACAAAAAAAAAAATAAAAAATAAAAAATAAAAAAATATGAAGGCTCCCCATGGAAGAAGAGAAAACGCAGGCAATGGATGTAAATCAACTCTTCCGGGTTACAAGAAGCAACATTTTGTCTTCTTTACATCATCATTCATGAGTCCCCTCGAAAAACTCATTTTCACAGGTACTGTATTCTTTGTTCTCATATAGATAAATATTAAACGTGTGGTTATGTGGACCACTTACGTCATACAATGACCTTAGTGGTCACATCGCCACAAGTCTAGTAAAACATCGAAGTCACTTCCAACAAATATCAAATTCATTATCCAATAAATGTCTTCACCAGCAAAAATCCCTTGTCAGTATCCCCATTCACTATTACCTCTGTTGTCCTCCATTATGTTTCCCAAAAAGTCTATATGGACAAACTGTATGGACCGAAATCTGGACCGATCCTACGTGGTGATCCACGTGGTGCTGACTGTTTCGAAGCCCGCCAGTTCTTTTCAAAGCCCGCTAGAAAGAGTATGCCTAGAAACGAAATACAAATGTACTTAAAACGAAAGAGACGCTCTTCCTACTGCCTTTGTCGCGCCCTCACCACATTCCCTAGATCCTCCTGCGAATCCAACGTTCGCGCCCTCACCACATTCCCTAGATCCTCCTGCGAATCCAACGTCCGCCGCCTCCCTCTCCCTCCCTCCAAGCTCCACACTTCCCGCCCTTGGCTCGCCCGCTAGCGCTCCTACTCCACTTTCTTTTGCGGCTCCCTCCTCGACCTCTGCCTCGATCTCCTTTCCACCTCCTCCAAAGTCCTCTGTGTCTCCGCCGGACACCGCTAGATCCTCGCCCTCTCCTCGCTGGGAGTCGGCGAGGTCACCGGCATTGAGATCGTGGATGACCTATGACATTGTCGATGAGCTCTGCTCCGGTTTTCTGGCCGGACAATCAGCTTCTGGAGGAGAGATCCGGGTAAAGATGACGACGACAACAAAGAAAAGGCCGATGGAGACGACAAGGGGCCAGAAATAGGAGAAGACGGTGACAACGCTTGAAGAGTAGGTGACTATCGAAGCAACGAGAATGGAAAAAAGGGTCAGAAAGATGAAGTGGAACTTGAACTGCAGGAGCTTTTCTGGGACGTCCATGGAGAAAAGGAGGGTGAAATCGAGATGTGTTTTGAAGGATTCTGGTTTTAGAGTGAAGAGGAGGTGGGAATGGAGATGGGTTTTGAAGGAATCTGGTTTTTGAGAGGAAAAAGTGGTAGAAATCGAGATGGATTTCGAAAGATGCTAGTTTTAGAGACAGGAAAAAGAAAGAGGGTAGAAATTGAGATGGGTCACTAGGTTATTGTAGTATTTTGGCATTTTCTTCTTTTGAGGATATGATCGTTCTTTGATTTATGGAAGCTGCTGCGCTGTTGTATGAACCAATTGTGGTGTATGAAAATTTCTGGTTTTGTATGTGGCTCTTTTTATAATTGTGTTGTATCAAAATTTCTGTTGTATGAACCAATTGTGGTGTATCAAAATTTACTTTGATAATAGAATTGGTAGACTGGTTTTTCATGTGGCTCTTTTTAATACAAAAGTTGTGCTGTTACATTAAGAAACTTACAGTAGGTTCACTGAGTTGGTTCCAGTCACAAACATGGGCTGTCTAACTGTGGATGAAAGTTTCAAACAGAGACCGAGAGGGCTTGGGCTGCCAAGGTGATTTCGAGAAGGAATTTGAGGCTTGACGACATGTTTAATTGATCGTCCACTGCGATGACCGTATGGCATGTATTCTTATCAAGCTCAAATTGTTTGTACCAATAATTACTAACCCTTCCTCTTTGGGGTTCTTGTGCTCTGCTCTAATTTTGGGTGAATGGATGCCTGCCACCCTTAGAGACTCGTGGAGAGCAAAATGAACTTATTAAAATTTTGTTTCCATCATAGAGAAAATTTTAAGCAGGTTTGAAGGGAGGAAAGAGTTTCTCAAGAAAGTTGATTTTGTTTCCTTTTCTGCTTCTTCCTCAAGTTTTATTAGATGATAGCAAATCCATGAATTTCTGCATGATACATCATAACATCATCAGTATGCTAAACGAGCTGTTCAGAGTGCCGAATCATCTGTACCAGGTTGAAGGCACCAGCAGATGAATTGATCTTTCAAGAGAAGGGACTGGTGTATCAAATTTAAATTAACCTTTCCAAACTAACAAAATATAAAAATCCCGATTTTAGTGTCCTCTGCGTTGCCCTTTTCTACATCCATTGCTTTTGGATAAACTAACCTTTCCAAACTAACAAAATAGAAGCACCGTTTTGTTGCGGGCATGGGTATGATGACCAGTCTTCTTAGATTTTTGTGGAGCTCTATTTGAGATCAACTTGAGCAGAATCACAAAAGTTCATAAAAATTCTCCATTGTGTTTGGTTTCATATTGAGAGAGGAAACCAATTTCTCCAAGCAGAAAGTTTCATGACGTTGATTCTACAGTTTTCTGATACATAAAAAATGAGAGATCTGCTCTCTAGACGAGCGGAGGCGAGTCCACGATCTCGACACCGGTGACCTCGCCGACGCCCAGCGAGGAGAGGGCGAGGATCTGGTGGCGTCCATCGGAGATGCAGAGGACTTTGGAGGAGGTGGAAAGGAGGTCGGGGTGGAGGTCGAGGAGGGAGCTGCAGAAGAAGGTGGAGTAGGAGCGCTGGCGGGCGAGCCAAGGGCAGGAAGTGTGGAGCTTGGAGGGAGGGTAAGAGAGGCAGCGGAGGTTGGATTCGAAGGAGGATCTGGGGAATGAGGTTTAGTTTCTGGGTTTGGTTTCTTGGCATATTCTTTTTGGCGGGCTTTGAAAAGAACTGGCGGGCTTTGAAACAGTCAGCGCCAGGTGAATCACCACATAGGATTGGTCCGGATTTCGGTCCATATGGTTTGTCCATATAGACTTTCTGTTTATTTCCGCTTTTTGTCTTTTGCTTTGAATTTTCTCTCCCCCAGTGCCTATCTCTCCCAGTCTCCCTATATTTATTATTCACACAGGCCCTAGTCATTTGTCCTCCGTGAGTTGGATGATTATGGCTCTCTCTCCCAGTCTCCCTATTTTTTTAATGGCTATTAGCCGCTGAGACTAGTCAGGATGGAACAATCCTCTACCATAGGAACCTAAAATCTGGATGATCGTTGATTGAGATATACTAAATGAGCAGTACCTATAAAGCAAACCCAAAAGCCTCAAATAGAGAAGGTGGTTACAACTCTACATGAGATCAAATTCAACAATGTTGGGGAGACCATGGAACTCTTCCCCTCTATGTAAATAGCAATTGCAACAAGTTTCATTGAAGAAAAATAAAGAAAGTAAAAGCAAAGAAGAAGTCCTGTAAATAAATGAAAGCAAATAAATATGATGATGAGTAACCATTATGTATGAGATTTATTTATATAATTAAAAAATTGTCACGATAGTGAATGGACAATGATATTTGTGTAATACTTGAATGTCTCTAATGAACAATCCTCCCTCTCTTTTATAATTTCACTTAGCCTTAATCAAGGCAATTCAAATCTTGATACAATCTATTTGTTATGGAATGAAAGCTGTTACAGTGATTTGAGTATATCCTAAACGTATCCTATATGATGGGTTAATTTGTTACAATGAATGGGCCTGGGCCTTGTGGGCTTTGTATTACTAGTGTTAACAAAAATCATGACTACAAACAAACTACCTTTGCTAGTTTGGCACTTTACTAATATAGTAAAAGTCAAGTAAAACTTTCATTTTTCATACAAGATATCACAACAAAAACACTTTAATTCAAAACTAACTTCATAATTTTTTTAAAAAAGTAAAAAAAAAAACAACTACCTTTATCTACTAAAACAAAAAATAAAAATAAAAATAAAAATAAAAATAAAAAACTACTTTTTCTTATACAAAAAGTCAAAAAGATTTCATAACAAACAACTAAAAATAAAATACCATCATAACCAATTTATATTTTATTCTTTCTTCAAAATCAACTTTGTTTCACTTAACTCTATTAGTAGAGTTGCCAAACTAGCCCATGACGTGCTTGTGAAACAACATAATGACTTTGTAATATGCAATTTCTTTTCAATAAGAGATGAATCTAGCATTCCTACCACTCGAGATAAAATTCTCTCTATTCTATTCATTTTGTTCTTTTCTCACACAAAAAAACATGTATTGTACTAAACCATGAAACAATGGGCTTCACAAAAAATAGAACAAGTTTTCTCTCTATCAAAATATCCTATTGCCTGTGTAATGTGCCTCAACGGTAGGGGTGTTTAAGGGTTGAGTTGGGCTGGCTAACCATATTTAAGCTGGCCCGACTTTAGAAACACAAGCTCATATCATGCTAAGCTTGACACAGCCCTCTAAAGCTTTCACTCAGGAGGCACGTGAGGCAACATGGCCAAAGTCTTTGCATTCAAAATAGTGAACAGGTTGCGAATCATGGCTAAAGGGGTTGGCTGAGTAGTCAAGACCACGTAGGAATGTAAATGGGTCCTTGATTTTCCGATTACCTGAAGGTTCCGACCCGTTAAAAACCGGGTATGGGTCCTTATGTAGGCCCTGATAAGTAAATGAGTTCAGGTTCGGTTCCACCTTGGTTCGGACTCGAGACCTGACATATTATCTAAAATTTCAAAAATTTCTCCTAAAAATCATATTTTTTAATATCATTCTCTATCTAGATTCGGATCTGGAACCATCCCATATGTGGTTCTGGTTCCGGTTCCGGAGCCAAGAAACCGGGTCTATATCTGAATCCAGTTCCACCTTTTCCTTAATGGTTTCGATTATGGGTCCACCATAGACCTGGAGTGGAACCGACCCGTTTACAACCTTAGGACCACGGTTTGTCCCTCTTTTGGAGCTAGAGGTCATGATATATATCGACCCCCGGTTCCCCTTCTTCAAGAATCGAAGGTTCATTCCACTAGTGCTACCACCTTGGGGCCACAAGGGTGTTTAACTGCCTTCCCTTTCGGTTTGGAGGGATTAGTCTAGCCCAAAGGATTGGGAACCCTCCGATAGCAAAAAAAAAATAATAATAATAATAAATAATAAATAAACTGGTTGTGAATCATACTTGTGGACTGTTAATTAGAGTGCTACTCAAGTAGTACTATATTAAAGTGGCGGTTTTCTGTTTAATAGCAAAAGCTGATAAAAAAAAAAAAGGGTGGAATCGCATATTGAGTTTTTTGGGGTGGCCAAATTTCATTTAATATTTTTAAAAATCAAATTTTGGAATCAAAAGGTGGAATACAAGTTTTCTTCAATCACTATTTAAGCAAGAAATTATTTTGACGAAACGAAAACAAAAAATGAAATGCAATTGATATCTTATAGAAAAGAATAAATATATTTTATTTTCCTTTGCCATCTTTAATAGAAAAATAAGTGGGATAAAGAAGTTAATGATGTTATCATCGGTCAACCATTACTTTAAAGCCAGTTTCTTTATTAGAATTTGTGGAATTCATGTCTAGAGGCTATCTGGAAATTCCAAATGCTACTGAATTCTGTCATTTCAAAATTTTCTGTTTCATTCCTATATGAATTCTTACCAGAGGATATTTAAATTTCTAAATTCTATTAACTCCTTGTTTCCTTGCAACATAAATTCTTGATTGAAAGTACACATTGTATGCATTGTAGCACATGGGACCCCCCCTTGTTGTTGTGAATTTGGGACCAAACGGTAAGAAATACAATATAAACCCACCTCAGGTATATGGTACATGGGCCCCTTCTTTAGAAACTAAAGCATGGAATCCAAGTTTAAAAAGCTGAATATGGGCCCATCTTGATAGGAATTGTATGGGCCCAATTCTTGCAATTGTAAATATGGGGCCCAGTTTTGGTAGGTAAGATCGGCGTCCTATATTGGGTGCCGGAATACCAACCAAACTTCTCGGCGTTCCGGAATTTTGAAATACTCTTGGAGGGGCTAGCATTTTGGAATTCCACCTTTTTCGCATTTGAAAACTCTGATTGCCTTGAATGCTCGGAATTCCACCAAAAAAATATTGAATTCCTGAAAGGAATTCTTGAATCCCAGACAACCTGAATTCCTGTCAGAAATGTTTGTAAAGTAACAAGCCCAGTGGTGACAAGAAATTTTCCTTAAGGGGGCACCACTAAATAAAAGAGAATTTTTTCAGGAGGCCATGTGAAAAATCTTGATAAGAGTTTTCAAAATCTATAGTGGGTTCTCCAAAATCTTTGGTGGGCCCTTGGTCCCCCGACCCCCTTATTCTGCTTCTTGCATTGCTCGCCCTTTCTAGAAAACCGCAGTCTTGGTGGCGGTCATGTCCCACGCCTTTTCTGTGGTTAGATTGATGGTTGTGGCGACTCTGATTGACCAAAAGCCACATTTGAAAAGGCTGAATGTTTAAAAATTTACAATCAAATAAGAAAATCTAAATGTTGTAAGTAACCGATTGACATGTGTAAGAAACTCCCGTTTTTGCACTCTTGAACATTATTATACATTGTTTATTAGTCAATGAACTGGAATTCTCCACCGTTTGAGTGGCTCTGGAAAATAAAAAGGGAAAGCTAGAAGAGTTTTCACACCATTCCCTCCTCTCACGTTCCTAGGAGTGACGAAAGGTACTTCACATGCTCTGCTCAATTCCGATCCGTGGTGGCCTTAGGAATTGATTCTGGCAAGCGAAAACTCATCATGCCTCCTCCATGACCTACTGTGCTTAACAAGCTCTTGTTTGGGCATCGACCAACATCATGAAAATTTTGACTCGCCTAGTGCATGCCTAACAAATCATGTCATTGCACATCAATCATCTCAAGGTTTCAGGAATCTAGAGGTCCAATGAACCACGATTCATTGGCCCAAGCTCAATGAAGTACTAGGACCGAGCCAAGTAAACCATAGAGCCAATGCGTTATCTTCTGATCTTAGGAGGGATTACACCTAACAATTGGGGCCAATTCCTACAAATCAATGGCCCAAGCCCGAGATGCATATTCCAAATTAACCATGTTATTGTCTAATTATGTAATTCGTGTCCGGAATAATGTATTCCCCATGTAAACATGCCAAACTGTTTCTCAAGCATACCAAAGTAACCAAATAGATCTTGTTCTATGACCCAACAGGTCCTAGGTTCAACAACAATCAGTCCCAGGTTCAGGAGATTACAAGCATGTTTATCAGCCCCAGAACACAAGAAATCATGTCAAGTGGACACTTCCTAGGTTGAACAAACAATCAGGCCACGTTCCCATGCCATATAAAATTAGAAGACAGGATGTCATGTGGACTTTGTGATGAATAAAGATGACGTCTTGGAAAGAAGTGAAGAATACGTCAGACGGTCCGAGGTTAGCCTGCCCCAACATTTATTTCCCTTTTTTCCAGCAGATGTGCCCGCCCCACATTGAGCTGGACTTTGGGCTCTGTTTGTAGGCCCATGGTTTGCATGTGGGCCTAATTCTATGGTCCGATTGACAAGTTTGTCAGGAAAGGCCCAACATTCCAACATATGAACACAGTGGGGTGTATTAGTGTATACATTCCCTAGAATCTGCAACATTGAAGGCTTCCACAGTCCCAATTTGAAGACGAGAAAAAAGCGGGCCAATTTTAACCAAGCCTTCACAGTGACATTAAAAATTAAGACTCAACCCGACCTCTCCCACAAACCACAACTCACGGCTCCTACATGGAGGTAGGGTAAAAAGGCACTTCATTCTCATCAAGTCTTCAAGGTGACATGAAGAAGTACTATTTTTTTTTACCCAAGTTGTTTTGATCAATGTGATTTTCTTTTAGAGGATTTTATGGGAAAGTTTTCAAAATTTTGTCATTCATTGCGAAGGGTCCCCATAGATTGTGTAGCACAAACTCATTCTTCCTATTACCATCTTTTTTTTTTTTTACTTTAGCATCGCCCAAAAAAATTCGGGCAACGCTAGCATCACACCTCCCGTCTTCTTTTTACTCATCTTCTTCCTATTTCTCCATATCCCCCACTCTATTTCTCATGCAACCCACCTCCCACAATATTCCCATCATCTTCAAGTGTAGGGAAAGAATGATTATCATCTCTCACCTTCTGTCCAAATATCCTAAAATCTCTTGGGTAACATATTTGAGTTATATACACATCCGTGAAAAAAGATGTGAGGTCTGCGACTACAACTTTTTCACTGTTCATACTGGTGGAAAAGCTACGAATACCTCCAAAGACCTCTCTCTCTCTCATGTTTCTCATGGATGGATTCATGGGTTGAGAGTAAGCTCTACATGATAATGTTCAAGCATAAGATTGTTATCGAAAATCTCTTCCATTTTTTTCTTTTCCCAGCTCTTTCACTTTCCAAGATGAATCTTGAGAATATAAGAGGAAGAAAGAAAGAAACTATATACTGGGTCCGTAGTAATCTTTTTATAAAGCCTGTGATATTGTTTTTCCAAGATGATTGAGAGAAAATGGAGTGGGGGAGATAGACAAATAGGTGGGAGAAGAGAAAAGAATAAGAGGAAGAAGAAACAAATGAGTTATGTTTTAAGAAAATCACTAATTTCTTGGGTTAGGGTGACAAAAGGAAGCCATGGTAGAGAGGAAATTTATTCTAATTCTCCATGCAATCAATTTTTTAATAGTTTAGTGCGACACATTTTCCTTGCAAAAAAAAAAAAAAAAAAAGTTGATTATCTTCAACATAAAGGATCTCAATTTTCTAAATAAGGAATAGGAATGCGGGATTCCTCTCTAACGTAGAAACGAGAATCTTCTAAGAACTATCGAGAGGATTCTACGCCATGAGAAAGTAATTTCCCTGACATTGGAAATCGAAATCCTCTCTAACAAAGAAAACTTTGGACTGAATTGAATGTTGTCGAAAACTACCAAGACAACTCTTTGATTCCCTTTGGATCATCATGGGAATCACGTGTTTGCATCGAAGTTGGAAAACTCATGACTTTGACTCGACTTGTCCAATGCAAAAAAAGTTTACTCGAATAGAGTCAACACAGAAACTCGCAAGAGTTATGTTTTTTTGTAATAATTTAAAAAATAGTTAAAATAAGTTCATTACTTATAAATTACAAAAATGCATTTATATACATGCATTCATGATAATCAGATCAAGTAAATAAATTTATATATGCAAGAAAAGTACTGCAAGAAAGGCACTAAAAGAAAAAATATTACATATTACATAATTTATTAGTCCAAATACTGAACATAAAAGATCAAATATAAGTCTTAAATTGCATTCTAGTCATCATTTTTAAGTGATTCGGAATACAAATAATTTTAATTGTCTAAAATTAGATTTGCCAATTAAATGATTCGGAACGTAAATATCTTATTAAAATGAGATGACTCGATCGAGTCTTATCTTTTTTTTACCTGGTTCTTTGTAAAAATGAGATGCCCCAGGAGATCCAAAAGTCAACTCTAAGAGTTATTGACTAATTGCATAAGACCAATGCATCTCAGCCATACATGTGTCCACTTGTGATGGCATCACTACCACAAAAAATATATGAAATTCCGTACTAGATAATTACAACCGTTCGAAACTGAAAAGTGACGGTCAAAATATCCTTAGTCGTTATATTCTCTATCAATTCCAAATAATTGAAGTGGTGTGTCCTGCTCAGATGAAAAATCACGATCGACGTCTTTAGAAACTATGACAATGGACTCCAACTCGTATGAGTATGGAAGGCCCATCTGGAATCATGTGCTTCATGGTGAGGTTGAATTATAGTTGTTAATATCGTTTCGAACCTCATTTCGCTCTAGTCTGCAAAATAAAAAGTTTCGGCCGATTCGGGATTTCGGTGAAACTTTTCGGAATTACATTTCGGGAAAAATATAATATAATAATACATATATAAGTTAAAAAAATAGAAAAAGTAATAAATATAGATTTAATCCATTATCTTATTTTTTTTTGGAATTATATTTTGTGAAAAAAAATAAGAAATACAAAATATATGTATAAAAAAAGTTTAAAAAAAAAAATTAATTATGTAAAATTCCATATTGGCCGAAAAGTCACATTTCGGCCGAGATTGACCGAAATTCAAACCGAAAAGTTTTGGCCGTAATTTCGTTTCGGCCACTTGACCGAAACGAAAAATTTCGACCGAAATAGCCAAAACGAAACGAAATTAATAATTATGGGTTGAATAACTATGACAAGGGACCTTGGTTTGTATGACTCCGGATCTGTGTAACACATGGTGTTGCTGATATAAAGATAATTTAGACCATTCAAAATGAATTGCATTCTCTTGAAGGAAACTGCCTTCAATATTATTCTAGTAGGAGTGGGTCTCGCTATCCGATGGAGCACCTAATGAAACACTACATGATCAACAATACATCACCAGCAATTCAACGATAGTGCCCAATCCTGTTTTCAATCTCAAGGTCCACTCTTAATAAAGTGAAATATAAGATATGAGAGTGAAGGCAGATGAGATTTATCTTGAATGGTTGGTGATGATGCCAAAAAGTGTTTTCGGACACCACCGTCAAGTAGTGAGTGATTAAGGTGAAAATTGAAAGAGAGAGAGAGAGAGTTTATAGTGGTTCGGTCAAACGTGACCTACGTCCACTCTTGAATGGCTTTGGTTGCCGGATAATTTATTAGTTCAAGGGTGCAGGGAGCAAAGAGTACAAGCTTTGATAAGGAGAGAAGAGAGTCGTGCTCAGGTAAAGATATGATCCCCCCTCCAAGTGTTGGTGGGGCTTACAATTTATAGTCGCCCCCTAACAGACTGGGGCGACTTACTAGCAACTAGATAGCTATTGTGGTGGAGCTCACGACTTCTTCTCAACGGTGGAGGTGGTTGAGATGCACTCCATGAGACTTGGTCAAAGATGAGGAGAGGGCTGACTCCTTCCAAGGTGGCGAGGGTGAGGAACTTGACTTGGACCACTTTGGGCTTGGTGGGTCTTTATAAGATTGGTCTTTTCAGATGAATTGGGCCATTTGGGCTTGGCCCATCAGTTGGAATTATCTGCGTCGGATCATAATTGAGCCGGCGGCATATGTTACACGTTCAGGCGTAATTATAGTTGCGATAGGGAATCTGGAGTGTATGAATCAAAAAGGTGATTGATACTTTCTGTCATTTTTGAAGCTAACATATATCTGCTCGGATGTCTATATTTACGGCCATCATAAATTGCTACCCCACCCTGGCTCATGATAAAGTTGGTGGCATAATAGCTGCGACAGGGAATCTAGAGTCGTATGTATCAAAAAGCTGATTGATACTTTCTGTCATTTTTGAAGCTAATGTATACCTGCTCAGAGGCCTATATTTACGGCCATCATAAATTGCCCCACCACCCCACACTCATCAGTGGCATTGGTATCTCAGTTTCACATTACCACCCAGGAATCCATAAAAAAAAGTGTTGTACCACAGTCCCATTCTAGCATAAAATAAATAAATAAATAAATAAATAAATAAATAAAAATAAAATGCTGCCCCACCTTCATAAGTGTTGATCCCGGAATGGACTTGGGTGCAGCGACCGATTGCACCTAGAGCAGTCCATGTGGTTTGAAACTCAAACAACACTCACAACATTCTAGTGTTTTAGCCTTAATTAATTTATCTCACTTCAGATTTTGCCCTTTTAAATCCGTTTGGCTTCCGTTTAGAACGATTCTTTTTCCGATGGCTCTCCATGTTTGGGTCACAATATCTGTACTTTTGTCTAGTTTTTTTTTAACTGAATCATAGTTAGATTAGTCATACTGAAAATATGTTAGAATAATTTATATAAATATATTCAAGGGCCCCCATCCCTTACTCTTATAGTATTACTAGCAACACCCCGTGCTATGCACGGACCACAGAACCACTAAATGCACAGACTCATACGTATTATTTTTATTAAATAATTTAATTAGTAAACAGTTTAGTCATTTTTTGTTGCTAATTTGATTTTTAGCATGAGGTGTGAGGATAGGTTTTTTCTTGGAGCCTTGATGGTCTGATGATATAGTTAACTATAGATTTGGAAAAAAAAAAAAAAAATCAATGCCTCGTCTAGAACATGTCAAAAACATTGCTGACATGGAGTCCCTCTCTTTTATTTTTCCAACCTATCAAGTTTAGATGGAGGTGCAAAAAACTTGAATGTTTTATTTTTCTCTTCCTGACATACCCTCTCCCTGATCAAGGTGCTGGATGGCCCAGGCCTTTTAATTAAATGTGAATGTTTCATTAAAGACAATAAAAAACACAATCCCCTGATCAGATCACCCATTGGGTCCCACAGTCCAAGACACCCAAACAATTTTTTATTCTTCAAACATGCCCTCTCCTTGATCAAGGTGTGGATGGCCCAGGCCTCCACGCCTGACAAATCTAGCCCCCTCATCCGGAGTTACATTTGAGTGGCAGGATATTGGGTTCCACTGGGCGCCAATCACAGATTGACCCATTTGAAGCCATACTTGGGCTAATTTTAACCCCTTTCTAAGGACAAACTTGGGTGGAGTCTTTAACCTCAACCCTTTTTTATTTGACCATTTTTTTCTAGCTTGCTTGGTCAAGGGTTCAGGCCTGTATTCATTAAAAACCTTTTTTTTTTAAGCCAATCCACTGTATTTGTACCCAAACTATGGAGTAATTTTAAGTCTATTCACGGAATTGATTTTTAGCCTTTTCATAGTAGTTTGCTGAGCCAAGTTTCAGTCCATTTAGGACTCACTTTTAGTCTGTGTTTCAGCCCACCACATCTATCTATTTGGGGTGGTTTTTGACCCAATCTCAACCCATTTGCTGTCGAAATCTGGTTGTAACCCAGCCCAATTTCAGCAATTGTTTAAGATAAAATCTAGTCAAGTTTCAGTCATTGTTTGGGCAGATTTTCAGCTCATTCAGTTTTATAGCTGTTTAGCTTGTTTGTATATGAGGACCCAAGTTGTTTGCTTATGGGGATTTGAATTTATTTGGGTGTTTGGTTCTAAATATTCCAGGGTGTTTGGTTGGGAGGATTCGGTGATGGCTTAATTTTCTTGTGTTGATATCGGGACCCAGGTGGGCCACCCGATGACCCATCTCATTCATGGATCCGAAGGAGGAGCCACGGGTTACCCAGTAGGTGGTGGATCCATGCGAGTTGGGCCCTGTTTGGCCCACCATCTAGCGTCTGATCAGAGAGAGATGATGTGTTTTAGGAACAAAATCAGTTTTGCACCAGATTGTTGTGGGACCCACCGGTTGATCCGATCTCCGATCTGGTCGAGGACCTAAGTTGTTTGTTTATGGGGATTTGAAATTATTTAGGTATTTGGTTGGTAGGATTCGGTGAGGGCTTGATTTTCTTGCGTTGATATCGGGACCCAGGTGGGCCACCCGATGACCCATATAATCATTGGATCCGAAGGAAGACCCACGGGCGACCCAATAGGTGGTGGACCCGTGCGAGGTGGACCTTGTTTGGCCCACCATCTAGTGTCTGATCAGAGAGAGGGAGAGGACGTGTTTTAGGAACAAAATCAATTTTGCAGCAGATTGTTGTGGGAACCTCGGTGACGACTTGATTTTCTTGCGTTGATACCGGGACCCAGGTGGGCAATTATTTAGGTATTTGGTTGGTAGGATTCGGTGAGGGCTTGATTTTCTTGCGTTGATACCGGGACCCAAGTGGGCCACCAGATGACCCATCTGATCCATGGATCCGAAGGAGGACCCACGGACGACCTAATAGGTGGTGGACCCGTGCGAGGTGGACCTTGTTTGGTCCACCATCCAGTGTCTGATCAGAGAGTGGGAGAGGACGTGTTCTAGGAACAAAATCAGTTTTGCAGCAGATTGTTGTGGGAACCTCGGTGAGGGCTTGATTTTCTTGCGTTGATACCGGAACCCAGGTGGGCCACCCGATAACCCATTTGATCCGTGGATCCGAAGGAGGATCCACGGGCGACCCACAGGTTCATCTTCTAATAGTTCCCTGTTTTTCCAATGTTATCTGTATTTTCAGTATCAAATCAGTTATGTAATGAGACTTTTTTTTTTTTTTAGGAAGTTATGTGGAAGTTACTTTAGAGGAGAGAGAAGAGTGGAGAGTGGATGGTGGAGAGGGAGCAAATAATGACACCTGTCTTCATATATGCTATGAATTGAGGGATTGTGGTTAAACGAAGGCAGAATACATTCTAATAGAGATAAAGACTAGCAAAACCCTCGTGCTATGCATGGACCACTAAAGTTTTTTCCTCTTCCCTCTTTGATGGCCCGCCACCTACTGGGTCACCCGTGGAGCCTCTTTCGGATTCACGGATCAGATGGGTCATTGGGTGGCCCCACCTGGTTCCCTCTATCAATGCAGGAAAATCAGTTTCATGTACCAACGGGGATCCGAAGAGGAAGGCAAAATGACCCAAGAGTATAGTGGCGGACATAATCAAAGGAAGACCGGATCATTTGAGTGGCCTTATCCAGGGAATGGTAACATTGATATTTAATATATGCTGATCGGGCACGGGTTATTGCCTTAGCAACACTTAGGTGGATACATGTTTTATCGTATATTAATACCGTTTCAATAGGTTCATAACGTGCCCTAGCACGAGGTGTTGCTAGGGCAGGTGTAAAATGATATCCACCTTACTAAGGTTGTGTTGCCACCTATAATGAAATATTGTGGCCAACATGTTAATCCTGAGTAGAAAATGAATATTTATATAATTAATATACGTGTTGGGTATATTTGCGTTATTTAGTTAAATTGTTTACAAACTATATTCATAACCTGCCAGCACGAATTGGCCACGGGATGATACATTCCCTCTCTAATAAGATATATGTTATTAGTATATTCATTACCTGAATATATTAATAATTGTGTCACATGGCCATAAACGTATTAGATATTTACTGTTTTAGTGTAAACTTTAATATTCCTGGCCCTTAATAATGATCAATATTTTAATATTATAAGATCGGAGAATATTGATATCCTTGTTACCCTATAATATATTAATAAAACTATTCACTTATTGCCACTATATAAATTATAGTGGCAATGTATATAGTTATAGTTTATATCAATATATAAATAGGTACTTGTACATTAATTATATGTATATTGGAAAAAATATACTATTAAGTGGTATATTATTACAACGGAGAAAAATAGTAGGTTAAGAATAGTGCAAACGAACAATATACTATTAAATATATTATAACAATTAAAATTTTGTAAAACTTATAATATATTATCCCTGATTTATCTATAGTACTATTTTGATATATATTGTAGATATATCTATAGTACTATTAGAGATAATAAAATTACATTATTAATATATTAGGTCAAAACAATGAACATAATAATATTCATACCATTTAATAAATTATTAAATTTTAAATACAGGTGTACATATATATATTTGTACCAGGATGCAGGCCGGTGTATATTATGTATATATAAGCATGGGTACAAATATTACCTTCAAATAATATTTATATTAATATTGATATTAAGGAAAGAAGAATCAATGAAAGTGGTTCCTTTATTTTTTTTTTTAAATTAAAATCCAATGGATTAGTCCTGTGGGTGAGAGTCGATACTTAGAGTAGGAATAAATGAAGGTTCTGATTCGTCACAGATGGGCCTCATTGACGTTAAAAAAAAAAAAAAGACTACTACGTGGGCCACTTATGGGGTCCCATCCAATCCCATCCCAGCTCACTACTCTCTTCTTAAGTTGCGACCAAACCCAATTTGACACCCATCTAAACTAATCTCACCACCGGATTTGGGGTCTAACATTTTCTGAGAGTTGAATTTGGTGGCCCACATATCGTTTACCTCAGATTCTTTGGATCAAGCGGTGCATCCTACAACTCATTAAGGAAATTCAAATCAATTAAAGTGATTTCTTTTTTTTTTTTTTTAATTAAAATCCAATGGATTAGTCCAATGGGTGAGAGTCAATACTTGGAGGAGTAGGAATACATAAAGGTCTTGATTCGTCACAGATGGGCCTCATTTAAGTTTTTTTTTTTTTTTTTTTTAAATACTATGTGGGCCACTTAAGGGTCCCCCAATAGGAAAAGTCATACCTTGTTATCAATACTATAGATATGGATTCTTAAATTCTTGAGATGAAGAATGCAGTTATGAACATGAACAAATCATTCGGTAGGCTCCACCTTAAATTGCTTAAAGGGTTCTCAAGATTCACTATAATGGAATGATATGTATCGGATCATTTCTTGTTTACTAAATCAGATGGTTAAAGAGGGCCTGAGTAGGAGATAGAAGAGCGGTTATGGGAAGTTGGTTTCTTTTTAAGGAAGTTTTGAGTCAGTTTGTTTAGAGAGAGGATAGTGGAGAGAGAGGAGAGCGGAGTACACCTGTCTTCATGTGTATGAATTGATGGATGCACTTGGAGGCCTTTGGTTGATTGAAGGGTGACCACATTCCCTTAGTAATATAGATGGTGACAGTAACTCTTACAAAATATAGTATAGTTATGAGAGTTTCTCAGGAGAGTAACGAGTGAGGGCTCTCACATTCATATCCAATGCCAACAGCCTAAAGGTAAATGACTCAGATTATCATTGTGGGCCCATGGTGAAGTTTTGGAAACCTGTCGCACTAGAAGCGTGTAATAACTGTGACAATGGACCCTCACTCGTATGGGTCCACCTTCTCTGTCTCGGCTTTTTACATGGGAAACGTATACCACATGGTGGGATCTTCATTATAGGGCCCACATATAGTGATGTTGACCATTCAAACTGAATCTCATTCCTAATGGAAGATTAACAACACATCATCAGCAATGTGACGTCAGTGCTAGATAGATTGATACGCCACTGAAGGGGATAAGATTTTGATCTTGAAAAGTGGGATACAACTTCGAATCCAAAACCAGATTGATACTAACATATACCTGCTCGTAGGACCATATTTACAACCACCATAAATTGTTGCTCCGCCCTCATAAGTAATGGGCCCACGTATGGGCCATTCGGCCATACCCGAAATGGGTGAAAGACATTAATGACCAATTCATGTGTTTCCTCTCCAAAAATATCTGAAGGAGAAATTGCAGGTGATTATAAAAAGTGGGTAGACTCCGGTACAGCGACGCTGTATGACAAAACCGTGCATCTTCCCGCTCATCATACCAGCACATGCCACGTGGAACTTTTGTGTTGCAATTCATAACGACTTTTATAGCTTCGTTGGACAATAAGTTATTTCCCAACTTACCCCTTAAAATTTTAATGGTTTGTCAACAGAGTTCAATTGAAGACGGCAAATGGGCCCATTTTTCCGAGGCCATGCCTTGAAAATACTATCCTATTTCAACTGGAGCCCACTGAATTAGGTCATGATGCGGATGCATAAATGCATAGCTTGGCATAACGGTTATGAGTATAAATTTTAAGTTTTGAAAAAATAATGGGCCCCACTAGTTTATTTTTCCAAATGGTCTCATATAGTAGTGGAGCCTATTATTTTTCCAAAACTTAAAGAATTATTATTGAATCCAATGTCCCATGCCATACATCTATTTTTAACCACATCATGGATCCAACCCAGTGGGCCAATATTGAAATAAAACGTGTTGGGTTTGGAAAGAAGATAAACCATCCCATTTGGTTGTATCTAATACAGTCCGTTTTATATCTTCCAAGTCAAATTAATTATCTTATAATACTAAGCAAACTAAATATTCCTCGGTCTCAAATGAGCACTTAGGTTTTTTTTTTTTTTATGCCTAATTTTGGGCTTGACCTATATTTCTTCATTAACAATATATTTATTGAGTTACAATTATTTTTATTTATTAAAAATAATTCATAAAAATTAAAAGGAGTTTTTTGTTCATTGGAAAAAATATTTAAACAATTAATATGTAAAATCACTTTTTTTCATTTTTATCAACTTTCGTAATTAGGTGCATTGTTAAATCAATAATTATGAAATAAGAGATTAAGTGCATCAATTTGATTGATTCTGAAAATCAATTTGATTTGATGCAACTTGATTTTCAAAATAGCACATTTGTGAGGCCGACCCATAAAAATGATTTGAAAATCATATTGATTTTGTTCAAAATCAGATTGTACAATAATGACTTTTCTTTTTCTATGTAAGGTCCGCATCAGAATGATTTTTAAAGTTGGACGGAACCACATTAGAATATCTTGAAAATCAAATTGCATAATGATGGCTTCTCCTTTTCTAACCTAAGCTCATATTAGAATGATTTTGGAAATTAGATTAATTCTATATAATTTGAATTTCAAAAGAGCACATCTACGAGGTAGACGCCACATCGTTTGATCTTGGAAATAAGGTTGAGTTTGTGCAATTTGATTTTCAAAATAGCATATTTGTGAGGTTGGCCCACATAAGTTTAATTTTTAAATCGGATTGCGCATTGAAGGTTTCTCTATTATTTAGGCAGGCCCACATCTTAAATTACTCTTTTTTTTTTATTAGTTTTCATAATTTAATACATAATTAAAAATATAACTATAAAATAAAGGGGGTCTGCGGATTCCTAGTCGTAAAGAAAAATGGGAGAGAAGTAATGACAGATACATGAGAGAAGAAAGGGTAGGATTTTAGTCATAAAAAAAATTTTGGGAGACAGATGACGAGAGGTGCATGAGAGGAAAGGGTAAAATTGGAATGACGCAAAAAAATGTGTTGGGTTGAATTTAGAGAATGTAACATCATTGCATCCTCGCTTCAGTAGTCCACGTGACAGATGGGCACGGCTCTGCAATATAATAAAATGCAGCGCCGCTGCACTATAGCTCAGCCCTTATAAAAAGTTAGTCGCCTAAAAGGACAAGTTGTGATAAAAGAACAGCACGGTGGCCAATAGTACGGACGGGAATTCCTCATAGGCCTATCAAACTGACCCAAACCCCGCCTGGTATTTCAGGGTATATGTTGAGACTTGAGACTTCTTATTTTTACGGTCCGTTTGGGAAAATGAAGGGGAGGGGAGGAAAAATTTAAGGGGAAAGAAAAATAAAGGGGAGGGAAAGGGAGGAAAAATAAATTTTACCTGCTCTTGTTTGGGAAGTCAAAAAGTAGGGGGAAGAAAAGTGGAAAAGTAGGGTTTTGTTTGTTTGTGAGATAAAGAGAAAATTACCGTTTTGCCCTTACTTTTGTAAAAACTTTAAAATTATTTTTATATATAAAGGGCAATGTGGTAATTTTATCCGTTTTCCCCCCTCCTCTCCCCATTTTTCCCCCATTTTTGGGGGGGGGGATGGATTTTTGTACACATTTCCCCCCCCCTCCCCCACATTTTCCCTCCCCCCTTTCCCAACCACCCTCCAAAACAATTTTCCCCCCCACTTTCCCCCCTCTTTTTCCCCTCCCCCATCTTCCCCCCCACCTTCCCAAACAGAGGGTTAGTGTTTGGGACACTTTCTGGCCTGATCAATGAAAAGATCAATTATTAGATCAGATATAGCTTGCTGAAAACTAAAGAACTCAACTTCAATAGTCTCCTGCGCAACTCACTTAGGTGCATGCTCAGGCAAATTGTGGAAGGATAGTTTGGGTGAAAAGATCTCACACTAGCCCACAGGCATTTTGTTTTTGGTAGACCTTGACCCATCAAAAAGCCTCTTGTGGAATTAAGGTTGGGTCACACACGTATATATATTCAAAATCAAGACTAGCGTATTTTCGATGTGAAACTTATGCACCACTATATGCATAGTCTCTAAAGAGTTTCCCATGCCCTTTCTATTTAGGCAGATGTTCGCCAAACCCAACGCCCTTCTGAAGGGGGCACAGGCGTGGTATTTTAGAAAAAAAGAGAAGGAAAATAATACTAATAACATGTCATTCATATCATCACAACCATTGAGTTAGGAGTGGGGTGCAATTCGATAGTGAGTATGGTTCGTATTCTTGTCAAATTAGGGTGAGTAATGTTTGAAAATTAATTATTGCAACGTAAAATTTGATTCAGACAGTAATCTTAAACTTAGGATTGAGCTGTGAGATGCAAATTGTGAGAACTGTAAGTATACGTCCAAAATGTCTCGCGCAAAGGTATACACCAAATTCAATCATCTCCAGTTTCAAACCCCTATATACCTCTCATGACCAACATAACAACTAGCAGAAACATATCAACCATCATCAACAAAACAACTAGCAGAAACATATAAACCATCATCATCGTTAAAGAGATAAGAGTGGACATAAACTCGAAGTCGAAGATACAACACCGGTCTGATCATTGTAAGAGGCAGGTCCACATTGAGCTGGACAATATCTAGTCACTATCCGCGAGGCGCTTGGAGAGAAAAAAAGACAAATTACTATCCCCTTCCACTTTTCCCTCTGTGGTCTTCCATTCATTTTATTTCCCCTTTCTGCCCCTTTCTGCCCCTTATAAATTCTATACATGTTCTGCACGCAGGCAGCAGGCCTCAAATCATTTTTCTGTGTGTTCTTTTGATTTCCATTTCATTTGCTAGCTGTGAGTATTGAGAATGGCTGCTGAGACTCGTAACGACGTGGCTGCTGAGACTAGTGATGATGTGGCTCCTGAGACTAGTAATGTTGAAACAGTCCATTTATCAGAGGAACGCAAAAATATGGAGTACTGCTTGATCGAAATAATGAAAGAGCATCGGGTGGACAAGAGGAAGGCAGAGCAAGTACCACCAAAGCGTAGGATACCGAAGGTGGACGATACGCTGCGTCAGACCAAATACAAGAATCGATGCTTCGAACCGTTGGTGGTGTCGTTCGGCCCTTACCATCATGGCAAAGAACATCTTATGCGGATGGAGCCTTACAAGAATGACGCAGCTGCATGGTTCATCTCACATAAAAAAAAGAAACCGGCAAAAGATGTTGCTGATGAGGAGGCTATTAGTGTCTACGAACAGTTTATCGATAAAGTGAGAAAAGTGTCGTCTCCCACAGATAATTGGTACGAGTTCAAATTTGAATCCGAGGAGCACTTCACATGGATGATGTTCCTAGATGGTTGTTTCATTTTGTATTTTATTCACCTTGTTGTTACAGGGTCGTCCTCCGATGAATATATATGGAAGAGTAGACATTATTTTAATCAGGCAAGTATTGCAAGGGACATGTTCTTACTCGAGAATCAAATCCCATTTCCAATTCTCGAGTCTTTGATGAGCTTACTACCTGATCAAGAAATGACAGAGCCTTCGATAATGAAGTTTATCTTCATGGTCTTTCTCCCTTCATATGAAATGGACTTCGCTCGGAACATCTCTCGGAACGGTTGCTTCAGGGTGATGATTTGGATCTATAAGTTGTTTTTTCCTTCTCTATGGAACAAAATTCTTGACTCTATGTGGAGAAGTCTATTTCCAGAAGGCAGGAAGCCCCTTCACCTCCTCCACGTGCTTCGGGAGGTGTTTCTCGGCGTGCGTGACAGTTCTGACTCTGCCGGTGGAAGTGCTGGTTATTGGAATTACTATTTTCGTCCAATCAGGGAGCTCAAAGCAGCAGGCATCCAGGTAAGGAGAAGCAGGGGTATTACATTGAAACATCTTAAATTTAAAGGGGGACTTATTAATAGCCATCTTGAGATTCCTCAGATAATAGTCGACGATTCGACTGTGGCTCGCCTGCTCAACTTGGTTGCCTACGAAATGTGTCCCGATGGTCCAAAAGACCGCGAGGTTACCTCCTACATATGCCTCTTAGATTATTTGATTGATCATCCTCAGGATGTGAATGAGCTTCAAAAGGAGAACATACTGCTTAACCGCCTCGGCAGCAACAAGGACGTTGCGATCCTCTTCAAGGAGTTGGCCGCTAACTTATCCCCTGACAGCAACGCCTACGGCCTTGTCATCAATGGTATCAAAGACCACTTTGAGAGACATTTCAACAATGAAAGGGTGAAGATTGGTAAATGGATTGGTCAGTTCATACGCACCTACTTCTCTAGCCCATGGACTTTAATCTCTTTAATTGCCGCAGCTTTCGTCATAGTATTAACTCTGTTGCAGACCATTTACACTATGTGGGGTTTCTACAAAACCTATTAGTTTCTCAAAAGTCCTATGGTTTGGATTCATGTTGTCGTCTGAGTGCTCTGGCTTGTGTTTTGAGTTAATAGTAGTGACTAATGTATTTGGCTCTCTGTTGAATAGGAAATGATGGGCTTGATTCTTGTACAGTATGAGGGAGTACTCCTTGTAGAGAAGTTGGAATTGTATCTTCGGTCGATGGCCTCTGTTAAATCTAATGTTGATGGTTTGCATGTTTTCTTTCTTTCTTTGTTTATTGTTTTAGAAGGTCTATATGTTTTCATTGGTTGTTATGTTTGTCGAGCCCTAGAAATTGGAGGTGATTGCTTTGCTGTATAGCATTTTGGAGGGCCTTTAGGACCTTGGCTCTCAAAGTCTGGGTTATATTTTTCTTACTCATAACTCAATATACTTTTAAGATTTTAGGTTCCAACAACAATATTTTTAGCATTATTCACCCTAATTAGTCAATAATCTGAACTATTCTCACTGATGGATTGAATTTCATGAAAATTTCAACTAAAGAAACCTTTATTCTTTAAGTCCCATAAAACAATGATTGTGATTATATGAAAATCATTTCCTTAGTGAGACCTTTCCTTCCATGATTGGCATGCATCAAGCAGTTCCACAGGGGCCTTAAGATGTTTTATCTCGTACCTGAAAAATTGCCTCCTGCAGGAGCGCACTGTTAGCATTTGTGATGGGGCCCATTGGTGTTTATATGTGGGTGGACCCCACTCACAAAGAGACATCCCTCACAAGGAATCTCATGGTGATATGGGTAAGAATAGTGTGAGTTTTATGTAACTCTCTATCCTTATCATATCTTCATTCAAATTCAAATTGAGAGAGTTTGATCCAACCTATTATCCTTATCATCTCTAGATCTTATTACCTATTAGCCAAAAGGGCTATATATAGACATGAGAGACAACAGTTGAAATAATTCTTCTCAATAGATCATTTTCTAACACATGATCACTTTCTTCCTTTAGATCTACAATTGTCTGTCATTATCTTCTACATCCAGGGTGTTCATTCTTGTCATTGGATCTTGAAGAGTGAATTACATGTGACTGATCTCTTGTAGACAGCCATAGTCCACAATGATGTGAATGTGATAGATATTGATTTCTGATCCAGTATTGAGGGGATTTAAACCCCATAATATTAAATTTAGTGGTCTGCTCGAGCAAAGAGGGGATTAAAACGGGCTCATCATCTGGTCCCGACCCCGACCAAAGTGGGCTGGCCCTCAGTCAGGCCACAGGAACCTCTAGAATGAAGGAATCGGGTGTGGGGCCCACTAGACCAACCTATGTTTTGTGCAATAAATTTGTGTATCATGTAGTACTGTTTATGGGATGTCCCTGTGGGATTTTGAACTTAATAGGACGAAGACCACCGAGTTGCACCAATTGCGCTCTTTGATTGAGTCAATTTCAAGAAAAGCCTTGTCCTATTAAAGGGAGACCGTTTATGTTCGAGGAAAGTGGTTTTTAAGCGGGACCATTGTGACCCCACCACTTTCCTAGGGGCTTACTTGATTGATTTGATTTCATAAGACCGAATTGGAAGCTTAAGTGCAATCTTCAACCAAATGAGCATTTCTTTGTGAACCTTAAGATATGCGAGGGATAATAAACTATTTACAACAATTTTTCCTATTAAAAGGATTCACACCACTTTTATATACAAAAAGTAAAAAAGATTCCATAAAAAATAATTAAATTCAAAATACCATCATAATCCATTTACAATTTATTTTTTCTTCAAAATAATCTTTACTTCATTCAACTCCATTTAGTAAAGCCCCCCAAATAGGCCTTAAGGATGCACTAAACCCACACAAACGCATATCGGCCAATGAGACTGGTCAAAATTGAACAATCTTCTTACCAGAGGAACCTGAAAATTGGAGGATGGTCAATCAAGATATACTCAGTGGCGGACTCAGGTACAAGGGTCTAAGAGGCTAAAGCCCCCACCTACATGAAGATTTTCAAATAACCCCCTGCAAATTTTGATAATTAGTATGTGTTTTTCTTTACATTTGCCCCTTCCCACAATATTTCTTTTACATTAAACCCCCCAAATTAAATTTCCATGGTCCGCCCTTGGATATACTGAATGAGCAATATACCTAGAAAGCAGACCCAAGCCTCAAATAGAGAAGATGGTTACAAAACTACATGAGATCAAATTCAACAACTTTGGGGAGATTGTGGAACTCTTTCTCTATATGTGAATCACAACTGTAACAAGTGTTATGGAAGAAAAATAAAGAGAGTAAAAGTAATGAATAAGTCATGTGAATAAATGAGCGTAAACAAATGTGATGATGAATAATCATTATGCGTGAGAATAAATGACTGCAAACAAACAACCTTTAGGATTGTTCTTGCGTAACAATAAATGACTTCGTAATAGGCATTTTTATCTCAATGAGAGATTAATCCAACATACGTACCACTTGAGATAAAATTCTCTCTATTCTATTCATCTTTTTTCTTTTCTCGCACATAAAATAAGTATTGTACTAAACAATGACACAATGGGCTTCATAGAAAATTAGAACAAGTTTTCCCTCAATCAAAATATCCTATTGCAAGTGAAATGTGCCTCAACGGTAGGGGAGTTCATGGGCTGGGTTGGGCAAGCTAAGCATATCTAGAAACACAAGCCCACTTTAGAAACACAAGCCCATGTCATGCCAAGCCTAAAATGGCCCGTTAAGTGCCAGGCCAGAGCCCACCCATATGGTCAATCAGGCGCAGCCGAGTGGGCCTTTTCTCACATGGTCGGGCTTTCTAGCAATATTTTTCTCACATGTTCTCACTTATTCGGGTCGGGGAGGGATGAACCAGTCTTTGGACTTTCTATCACTTAAATGAAGCCTGGCCAGAAACTGAATGGGCTTAGATTATATATTCAAGCTGGCCTAGAGTGGGCTAGCCCTGCCAATGAGCACCCTATCCAAGTGTATTTCCAACTGCACAATTACCATTTGCATGTGCTTCTTCAATTCTCTAATTAATCATGCTGATGATCTGATGGAGCTTTTGAATCACGACCTGTGGACTGCGGTGGCCTTAGATTCTGGCAAGGCAAAAATCAACAAGCCTCCTCCTTGACCTACTGTGCTTAAGATGCTCTTGGTTGCAAAAATGGGACCATTTCCTACAAATTAGTGGGCCCAAGCCCGAGATGCATGTTCCAAATTTTCCAAGTCCAGCAATATGTGTTATCCTCTAATTATGTAGTTCGTGTCCGAAATTAATAATGTGTTCCCCATGTAAACATGCAAACAGACCTTGCTCTATGACCCAACAGGTCCTAGGTTCGACAAATAATCAGGTCCAGGTCCAAGATATTACAACCATGTTTATCAGCCCCAGAACACAAGGAATCATGTCTCATTATAAAGAAGCAGGCCACGTTCCCATGCCATAGACAAATTAGGGGGCAAGATGTCAAGTGGACTTTGTGATGAATAAAGCTGACGTCTTGGAAAGAAGTGAAGACTAGGTCAGGCAGTCCGAGGACAGCTGCCCCCACATTTTTTTTTTTTTTTTTTTCAATTTTCTAGTAGATGGGCCTCCCTCACATTGAGCTGGACTTTGGCCTGTATTTGTAGTCCCATTCTGTAAATGGGCTTCTCCTGACAGGGCCATTGGCTCGGACTTAACCCGACCTCTCCCACGAACCACCTTAGAATCTGCAACATTGAAGGCTCCCACTTGGAAGAAGATAAAAACAGCGGGTCATTTTAACCAAGTCTTCACAGTGTCATTAAAAAATGAGACTCAACCCGACCTCTCGCTCCCATGAAAGCACCCAGTACCCTAGAATCTGCAACACTCAGGGCTCCGACATGTGGGTAGAGTTAAAAAGCAGGCCATTTTCATCGAGCCCACTCCTCAATATTCACCAGCAAAAATCCCTTGTCACTATCCCCATCCACTATTACCTTTGTCGTCCTCCATTTTACTTCCGCTTTCTGTCTTTTGCTTTGAATTTTTCTCTCCCTGCCTGCTTCTCTCTCCCAGTCTCCCTATATATTACTCACATAGGCCTTAGTCATTTGTCCTCCGTGAGTTGGCTCTACTTCCATTACATCTCTTCTTCTTGAGAATGGCCACTTCTGAGACTAGTCGTGATGAAACAGTCCCCTTAGCAGAGGAACCCAAAAATAGGCCGGAGTGGTTGATCGATATAATGAAAGAGCAACAGGAGCTGCTGACCGTGAAAACAGAAGAGCAAGTTGATGAAAAACCAACAAGACCCATGACTCGGATACAGAAGGTGAACAAAATACTTCGCGAATCAAACGAAGCATGCTTCGATCCGTTGGTGGTGTCGTTGGGCCCATTCCACCATGGCAAAGAAGGTCTTATGCGGATGGAGCCTCACAAGAACGTCGCAGCTGCGTGGTTCATCTCGCTTGCAACCGGTAAAACCGGTAAACGAGCAAACACCATTACTGAAATGGAGACTATTGATGTCTACCAAAAGTTCAAGAACGCGGTGGCATTGTCTCCCATAAACTTGTATGCTGATCATGAGTTCTTTCATGAACCAAAATTCCAATCCGAATCCGTGGACTTGATGCCTATGATGTTCCTAGACGGTTGTTTCATCTTGCATTTCATTCACCTTGTTGTTAATGGGTGGTCTGATGATCTGTCTAACAGTAGCCATCATCTTATTCAAAAACATATTGTGAGGGACATGTTCTTATTTGAGAATCAAATCCCATATCCAATTCTCAGTGCTTTGATGAGCTTATTGACTGATCAAAAAGATCCACGGATTTGGATAATGGAGTTCATCTTTACGGTGTTTCTCCCTCCATTTGAATTCAACTTCTCCGTAATCGGTTGCTGCCGGGTGCTGTTTGTCATATTTGAGTTTTTTATCTCACCTATACGGGAATATCATCTTTTAGGAGTCTGGGAGGGACTATATGATGAAGGCAGCGAGCCCGTTCACCTCCTCGACCTTCTTCAAGCGGTACTTGTTGGTGGTGGTGCCAGTCCCAACTCTTCCCATGGAAGTGGTTATTGGAATTACTATTTTCGTCCCATTACAGAGCTCAAAGCAACAGGCATCCATGTGAGCAGAGGAAATTTCTGGATGTTGAAGGATGTTAAATTCAAAAGGCACCCTATTAATAGTCATCTTGTGCTTCCTCAGCTAGTAGTCGATGATTCCACAGAGACTCGCCTGCTCAACCTCCTCGCCTACGAAAAGTGCTCCGATGGTCCATTGAACCGCACAGTTACCTCCTACGTATGCTTCTTAGATTCCCTCATTCATAATACTGAGGATGTGAAGGAGCTTCAATGCGAGAACATACTGCTCAACCGCCTCGGCAGCAACGAGGAGGTCAACAAACTCTTCAAGAAGTTGGCCGCTAACTTATCCCCCGACTACAACGTTTACACTGATGTCATCAATGGTATCGGAGAACACTATAGGAGACACTTCGATCGTGAGAGGGTGCAGATTGGTCAATGGATGAATCAGTTCATACGCACCTATTTCACTACCCCATGGACTATAATCTCTTTAATTGCCGCAATTCTCCTCTTGTTTTTAACTCTTTTGCAGACCATTTACACTATGTTGGCTTTCTACGAAACCTAAGTAGTTTCTCAAATCTCCTATGGCTTGGATTCTTGTTTCCGTGTGAGTTCTCTGTTTTGTGTGTTAAGTGAATAAGGGTGGACAATGTATTTGCCTCTGTTTAATTAGGAAATGCTGGGTTTGATTGATATGTGTATGTGGGTAAGAAGGACTAGCACAAAAAAATCGTGCTAATCATGGGTATTGTGAGGTTTCATGTATCGTAGCAGTTGAAGAAACCATAAATAACTACCGGTCAAAATTAAAAAATATGGTCAAAATTAGATCTAAAACCTTCCAGCTTAATATATTATAATTGTTGTGGTTTCACAAACTCCTTGTAGTAAAATCGGTATTGTATCTGCGACTCACCCCTTTTATTGCTTTAACGATTTGGAGTATGACCTGTGGGAGTGCTTTTGGACCTATTTCCCCAATTAAAAGTGGGAAGATAGCATGCACACACGAAAAATAAGCCCACACACGTGGAAAGGTGGCAAATTGTTAAGAGGATCGATCCCTAGGCTAATGGTTGAGATGCTTTCGAAAAGTATTTGCACATCCTCTATTAATGCCTTATACGGTGACCATATAACACTTTTCAAGAACCCCACTGTGGACCCCACTTAGAGGTCACTCAAACAGTGCAATTTATGAATTTCATCTCATCCAACCACATATCCTCAAGTTTTAACCCAAAAGAATTAGGTCCACCATCCAATTGAGAACTTGACCAAAATGTGACTATGCACTTAGGTGGCATCACAACGGAAGAGGTTTAAATCACGTTTTCGGTCATAATGATCAAATCGGATAGCGGAACCCACTATTTTTGAGCTGAAACTTGAGAATATGTGGTTAAATGAGATGAAATTCATCGTGAACGGTCTGAATGATCTCTATGTGGGGTCCTCAATGAGTTGCAAAAAAATATTACACAGTCACCATGTAATAGGTGGCCATCATGTTTCCATTTGTCTGCTGGACTCTCCATCATAAGTTCAACTGGATTGTTTTGATCGATTAGCAGCAGTCGTAGACTGAATAAGGATCCCTTAAGTGGTGTATTACATGCTTCTTGCGAGTGGGATGTATGTAACTCATCATAGCACTCACTTAATGATGAACCAAATAGTGTAAATAAATGTCATCCCCTTTAGTAGTATATCTTCAAATTTTACTTCAGATAACAGGTCCCTGTAATAATGTGATTAGCACAATATTATCATTATTAATATTATGCATTAGTTACAATATTAATAATTAACATGCTAATGTAGAATCATGTTTCAACCTAGTTTTACCCTTAAATTAGTAATTAAATTACCAAAAAAAGGATCAACTTTTATTGTTCTCCCCCATAGTCACCAACATTCAATGATTGGTCAAGAAGTCAAAAAAGAATTACAAATTGCATGTTTTTAGCATATTTACTTATGAGCACATGATTATTGTAAAAAATATAATCTATACCCTTGAAAACCATAATATGGGTTGGTGATGTTCACTATAAGTCTTGATATTTGGCCCATCCGTCGTTTAAAGCTCAAACCTTCTGATTATAATCACATAAAATTTCTAACTTAATAGTTAAATTAGATGCAATTTTATTTAGATTTTTATTTAAATTTCAAAAATTCAATTTGATCACATTATGAATATCAAACCTGAGATTCTAGACTTACTAAAGAATGAATACACAATTGAAAACGAAGGAGAACCAACCACACCATGAGTTTGTGGTTGCACAATGCGAGAAAGAAAAGAAAGTAAGCTAAGTCTCTGACGAGTTGTCTTTTAGACAAAATCAAAAGATAAGTTGCCCTCAAAAAGACCAAATTGCCCTTAATAATGTGTTTGAAAGTACTATTCTTTAATTAGAGGAAAAACAAAAGTTTGCAAACAAGAGATTCATCAGCCTCGTGCCCATCACCATCATCGGCCCCATTCTCGCCTTGGTTTGAGCTATGTTGCCGTTATCTAGACCGGTGGCATTCACGCAGTCCCTTGACCTCACTCAACTTCAAAAATGACCGGAATAAAAAGATTGTCATCAACACTATAGAATGGTCAACATCAACCAACCTATAGAAAGGTCAAAAAACTCCTTGTCTTCAACATGCTATTGGGTCCTTATCAGTCCTATAGGGTCTTATGGGGATTTTTCCAGTAGATTCCTTAAGAAAAAAAAAAAAAAGTACAAAAGGAGCAAAAAATATAAGACCAAAATGCCCATGAAAAGCCCTTGGATTTCCATTTCTTATAATGAAGAAAACAAAAAAGTTGAAGAGGGGCAACTCTATTTGGCTCCAACGTTAAAATTTTATGGTGCAACTAAATCCTCTTGAAGTAAAATTTGAAGATATTCAGCTAGAGAAAAAGTCGTTCAATTTTAAATGGTTTGGATCGATTGGTAAACCTCACAATTAAACACATCCGACTCACGAGGGGCATGTAATACACCAACCAGGGCTGGATCAGTTGGTAAGCCTCACAGTTAAATACATCCGACTCACCAGAGGTATGAAATACACCATTCAGGGCTTGTAGACTTGTTTAATATTTTATTCTTTTATTTTCAATTTTTGCGTTTTCTTACCTTTTAATATTGTCTTTGCGCTCATTAAGTTGATCAGGGCTAGTTACCTACTCCAAGTTTTATATACATTTTCATTTTTTTCTTTTGGTAAATACGTAGTTCAATCTTGATAACTTGGTAACCATGTAGTCTAAATGGGAATATTTGGGTTTCAGTACCTTAAATCTGCAGTTAATACTATTCATTCGTAATATTATTAGTCATATGGGCCTGAAACATATTGGTGCAAAGTTTTGCTCTATCCGATTATTATGAATGATTTAGATTAAAAAACAAATGTGAGCTCCATTGTGAATAAAACAAATTAATATTTTGTAATATTTTGGTCAAATGTATTATATATGACCAATGATATGGTGGGCCCAAAACATATTGAAGTGAAAATCTTCAATATCCCCGAGTGAGAGAAAGGAATTTATTAAAGAGTGTTAAAAATTTAAATAGTTTGGCTTCATTGTGGAACTTAGGAGTTAGCCTAAGAAATGGTCTTGGATTTCAAAATGGAAGAAAGTAAACTTTTGGTTTTTGAAAAATATCCATTTTATTTCTAATTATCTACAAGTCTCGCGTGATGTTAGAGACTTTTTAACAAGGATCGATGCCTGTATGTAAAGCAATAAGATGATGGTGATGATCGATGATGTGAAAAACTTGCCGGGCTATGTTGGGCCTAAGGTGATCTCTTCCATGGTGATGGAGGGTTAATGACGCCAGCACTTGGGTTGTTCAACTGGCACTTCAAGATTTTAATGGATGGCCTGATGATTCCTCAAAATCTTTAAGGGTCCTTTTGTTTTGCATATAATTGAAATCTTAAGAATTATAACCCTTAAAATCTGGTGAAATTGAAGAATAAATGTGAAGGTGAAGATATGTACACCTCAACAAGTGGTAGAGAGAGGTTTGACCTTTGTAGCCGCATGTAGGTCTCCCATCAATAGTCCATAGTTGTGAAAAACAAAATAAAATAAAAAAGAAAGTGGAGAATGGAAATCCAAAGAAGCAAACTCACTAATTAATGGAACAGTGCGAGGCAGGGCGGGTTCCAGTCTAGCAAGGGAAGAAAATTGCCCATGCATGGCAAGTGGCACACGAAGCAAAGAAGGTAAAATGTGAAGAAGTTGGATTTATAAATGATAATTAAATAAGCTTATATTCAAGGCGATATGAAAAATGAATACTCAGACATCAATCTAGTAAATCTTATTTTGAAAAAATGAGGTCTAATTTAACATCTTTGGTGGATTGATTACAGTAATTAAGAACCAATGATTAACTCAAACATCTCTGTTGGATTGATCACAATTTGGAAGAAATTGATTAACTCTGTAGGGGAGCAACCTTAGCCGCAGCGGCTGCCAGTGGGAGCGCCACCTGCCGGGGGGCATCGGGCCGACCCCTTGGGGTGGTGGGCCCTACCCGGCCCGACCAGCCTATGTGTCGGTGGGGCCTACTCGGGCCTATTGTTGATTTATCCCCCCCTTCCGCAAGGGGAGGGGCCTCCCCAAGAGTCGAACCCGAGACCTTTTCCATAAGAGACTTTGTGGGTGACTCCTGGTACCACTGGGCTACCGGCCCTGGGTTCGACTCCTGGGGAGGCCCCTTCCCTTGCGGAAGGGGGGGGGGGATAAATCAACAATAGGCCCAAGTAGGCCCCACCGACACATAGGCTAGTAGGGCGGGGTAGGGCCCACCACCCCAAGGGGTCGGCCCGACGCCCCTGGTAGGTGGTGCTCCCACCGACAGATGCGGCGGCTAAGGTTGCTCCCCTACAAACTCATAAAGTAGTATTGGAATCTATATGGTCTCTCCTTTTATTTTATCCTCTTTTTGTTATTTTTTTTTTCTTGCATAATTGCAAATGGTCCAACAACAGGAATTGCTCGGATAAATGTGATAATTCGCTGTCGGGCAATTCATGAGGTGGGGCCATCATCACATCACAGGGATAGAGCTTCTCGGTAGAACATCATTAATGGCCCTAGGGATGTGAATGACTCTCCGATTGCCTGGAGGTTCCGAGCCGTTAAAAATCTAATTTGGGTCCTTATTTAGGCCCTGCTAAGTAAATTGGTTTCGATTTAGATCCTTTTTTCAGACCTGTGATCTAAGCGGGTCCAGTTCCGATTTAACATTGGTTCGGACGCGTGGACCCAGGACACAACATATTATCTTAATTTTCGATAATATCTTATTAAAATTATTTTTTTCTCGTACCATTCTCTATCTAGACCTTGACTCAAGCCCGTCCCATCTATGTTTCTGGGTTCAACCTCTTTAACTGTTTTGGGTCTAGATTCAAAAACCTGGCCCCAAGATGACTCTGGGTATGGATTCACTTTCTCCTTTAACGGTTTGAGATCCGAGTCCACGGTTTGAGATCCGGGTCCACAATGGACTCGGAACGAAACATCCCTAGATGGCCAACAGCTGAAAACCAAGGAAGCAGAAGACACGATGATATCATTGGCCGTTGTGTATCTTCGGCCAGAGTACTTGATGAAAGCCCCGCATTGAACTACAATGAATACATTGTTGGGTCGTAACTTCAATTCAAAATAAGGGACACACTGGCGATCAGGGGCACACCTGATCATGGGGCCCATGGTGATCCATCCTATGGGCCCACAAAACTGGTACTCCACTGATAGACACAGGTTCTGGGGTTTGCACGCACCGAAGGGATTGTACCGTCCGATTGATGGGCCCTGCAGTGAGGTGGCACAGTGAATCCCGGCACGCGTGGGATTGTGATTTATTGAATAAAGTGATATGGCTCCTAATGACGAGGAATTGTACCAATGGCAATTCTAGCAATTGAACCCAGCCTCTTGAACATGACTTGGGATCCTCCAAGGCCTTTACCCACGGTAACCTTAAGTGTACCAATTTCAACCCTTGTGATGGGTAACCTTAAGTGTACCAATTTCAACCCTTGCCACATCACAGTTCCCCACGGTTACACGGTGGACCAAGTGATTGGTTAGTGACAAAAGCCTCAGAGGATCCCGATTCTCTTAAACATATTGGGCCGCTGGGCGGTATGTGGACCAATATTGATCCCTGCATAAGTGGACCAATCTAGATTCCTGCCACATCACCATGCCCCACGGTGACATGGTGGACCAAGTAATTGGTCAGTGACAAAATCCTTAGAAAATCCTGATTCTCTTGAACATATAGGGCCGCTGGGCCGTATATAAGTCCCATTTTACTATCATGGCAGAAAATTACGTCTGGGTCAAACCCACGGGCCTAAAAACAAAGCCCAACGTAGGCCGGGCTAGGGTCCCTCTGCACCCCGAAGCAGCTGAGAAGTGAGGATTACTACACTACACGTGATTCACTCTATCTACACCCTTTGCTTAAATACATCTTTATTCTTTGTTTTATACCTTGCTCTCTGCTCTGCTACAGAACTATCTTTTTGGATAAATACCCGAAGAGATGGCCCAATCCAAAACCACCAACACCTTCCCACTTTGCCCTTTGAATTTTCTTTCCTTTAAAGGAATCTATTCTTCATGCAGGCGTTGTATTTTTCTCCCCACAAGCGAGTTTGGAGCACCTGCAACTCCTTCTACTCGCAATCTTACATTTTTTTTTTCCTGTGAGGATTGATCAGAATGGCCGCTGAGACAGGTGATGATCGAATCGTCCCCATATTAGAGGACCCTGGAAATGGGGAGTGGTTGATAGAAATAATACTGGGGCGAAACCCAGAGAGCAGAAAGCCACGGATACAGAAGGTGGCCAGAACACTGCGCGAGATCAAATCGAACGAAACATGCTTCGACCCCTTGGTGGTGTCCTTGGGCCCTTACTACAATGGCGAAGAACGTCTTAAGCCAATGGAGCATTCCAAGGAAGTCACAGCTCGCTGGTTCATCTCGCTGGCAGCACATAACAAACCTGCAGATACTGTTAGACTTAGAGGAAGAACAATACTAAATTCTGAGAGACAAACAAACAATAAATAAATAAAAATGTTCTTCTCTATATTAAACTTCAGTACATGACAATGCTTAAATAGACTCAAAATACTTGGCAAAACAAACTTCACTTCCCACGACTAACATCACCTGTGAAAGTGGCATACAAAACTGACTTAAACAGAAGCTAACGTTCACATAAAAAAACTAGCTAAAGACTTGCAACAAACTTGACCAAATCTTCCTACAATTCAGTTAACAAATGCTGACTTATTCTTAGTTTAATACGTGGACATTTAGAGCCTTGAATTATATTGCAACACCTCCTCTTAATTCAAGCTCGTGCATGCCTATTTTCTTCAGAAAGAACTGATGCTTCACTTGTGCTAAAGCTTTTGTAAACAGATCAGCATTCTGTTCATTCGTGCCACAGAACTTTAGCATTAACTTCTCTTCTGTCACAAGCTTCCTTATAAAATGATGATAAACTTCAATATGCTTGGTTCTAGCATGGAATGCTGGATTCTTTGTCATAGCTATAGCAGACCTGTTATCACACCACAGCTCGATTGCACCTTCTTGCTCACAGCACAAATCCTTTAGCAATTTCCTCAACCAAATTGCTTGCCTTGCTGCTGCACCAGCAGCCACATATTCAGCTTCAGATGATGATAAAGCAACTGTGTCTTGCTTCTTGGAACTCCAAGTGATGGCTCCAGAGCCAAGACTAAACACTGAACCTGATGTACTTTTTCTATCATCTAAGCAACCTGCCCAGTCACTGTCACTATAGCCAATTAACTTGAAATTGTCCACACTCTCATAAAGCATTCCAAGTTTGATTGAACCTGCAACATACTTAAGGATCCTTCTTGCTGCACCTAAGTGTTGCTTAGTTGGAGAATGCATATATCTTGAAATTACACTTACACTGTGAGCTATGTCAGGCCTCGTGTGTGTAAGGTAATTCAAGCCACCAACCAAGCTTCTGAAAAGCTTCTCATCTGCCTTCTCAGTGCCATCATCACGTTGCAGCTTCTCATTTGTGTTCATAGGAGTTCTTATTGCTTCACATTTCTTCACATGAAACTTCTTAAGTAGATCCTCTGCATATTTTCTTTGACAAAGAAAAATTCCATCTTCTCCTTGCTTCACTTCTAAACCAAGAAAATACTGAAGTAGTCCAAGGTCAGACATCTCAAACCGATTCATCATGGCAGCTTTGAACTCTTCTAGCATCTTTTGAGATGAGCTGAAATAGATTATATCATCTACATAAAGACAGACAATTATAAATCCATTTGTACCTTTCTTCACATAAAGAGTTGGTTCATTCTCACTTCTTTCAAATTCATTTTGAAGAAAGAATGAATCAATCTTGCTGTACCAGGCTCGTGGTGCCTGTTTCAGCCCATACAAAGCCTTTTGCAGCTTGTATACCTTGCCTTCTTCACCAGTTTTGACAAACCCGAGTGGTTGCTCAACAAAGACTTCTTCTTGCAAGTCTCCATTGAGAAATGCTGACTTAACATCCAACTGAAACACCTTCAACTTCCATTGAGCAGCCAATGCTAACACCAATCTCACTGTCTCAAACCTTGCTACTGGTGAAAATGTTTCCTCAAAATCAATTCCTTCTTGTTGTGCATACCCCTTAGCCACAAGTCTTGCTTTGTGCTTTTGGATACTCCCATCAGTGTTGAACTTTGTTCTGAACACCCATTTCAGTCCAATAACATTCTTCCCTTCAGGAAGATTCACCAATCTCCACGTTTCATTCTTCTCAATGGACCTGATCTCTTCATTCATTGCACTCTTCCACTCCACTTCTTTCTCTGCTTCTTCAAACTTAGTTGGATCAGTGACTAGCAATGCAAAATCACAGGCTTCATACACGTCTGTCAGAGACCTGTATCTTCTTGGACCCGAATTACTTGATGAACTTGATGATGATGATGATAGTGATGGACTTGAAGAGGACCATGAATTTTGACTGGATGGAGTTGAAGGAGTGCTTGGTGTATGAGCATTCACTTGCTCATTTGACTCCTCTTCTGAACCATCAAAGCCAATTGTTTGCTGAACATTGTTGTTGACTTCTCTTCTCTCCCAACTCCAGCCTGCTTCTTCATCAAATACAACATTTCTACTAACAATAATCTTGCCAGTAAGAGGGTTATACAGTCTATATGCCTTAGATTGAGCAGCATAGCCAATAAATACACATTTGGCAGATTTATCATCTAGCTTAGTTCTTAAATCAACTAATGCATATGCTATACAACCAAAAATTCTCAAGTGACTTACATAAGGTTTCTTTCCTCTCCAAGCTTCAAGTGGTGTCATGTTCATGACAGCTTTGGTAGGAGAGACGTTGAGAATGTACACTGCAGTTGCTACAGCTTCACACTAGAATCTGTTTGGCACTCCCCTGGCTTTGAGTATACTCCTTGCCATTTCAACCACTGTCCTATTCTTTCTTTCAGCAACTCCGTTTTGCTCAGGAGTGTATGGTGCAGTCAATTCCCTTCTTATTCCATGCTCTTCACAAAATGTGATGAACTCATTTGACAAGAACTCACCACCTCTATCTGTTCTCAATGCTTTTACATATAATCCAGACTGTTTTTCAACCATAGCCTTGAAAATCTTAAAGCTTTCAAATGCTTCACACTTAGCTTTAAGAAAATAAACCCAGCTCATTCTACTAAAGTCATCTGTTATGAGCAAAAAATACTTACTTCCGCCGAGAGAAACTGTCTTCATTGGCCCACACAAATCTGCATGAAGAAGCTCAAGACATTCACTTGCACGCCAGGCTTTTCCACTTGGAAAGGATCCTCTTGATTGCTTCCCATAGATGCATCCCTCACACAACTCAATTTCTCCAGTTTTGGGCAGCCCTAGGACCATCTCTTTGGACTGCAGCAGTTTCAGCCCTTGTGTATGCAGATGGCCATATCTCAGGTGCCATAGCTTGGCATCTTCATCCCCTTTGACTATCAAGACTCGGTTCACATGTCTTGACAAATCCAGAGGAAACATCTTGTTCTTTCCCATGGCAATCTTCGCTACTGTCTCTTTAGAGTTTCTGTCTTGAATCAAGCAAGCTCCATTCTCAAACAACACAGAATAGCCAGAGTTGAGTAGCTGGCCAATACTTAACAAGTTGTGAGCCAACTTTGGCACATACTGCACACCATACAAGAGCTTGGTGTTGCCTTGCTCAGTTGTTATTGCAATCGTGCCTCTTCCTTCTACTTCAAGTTGCTTTCCATCTCCAAGTCTCACCTTGCTCTTTGCTGATTCATCCAATTCTCTGAACATTGACTTGGCACTTGACATGTGATTGGAGCATCCACTGTCAACATACCACACGCCACCTTCAGCATCATTGTTTGATTCATGTTGAGCCAAGAACAGCTTCTCTTCTTGCTCCACAAAGTTGGACTTTTGATCACCTCCTTTCTTTTCATCCTCCTCTTTCTTCCAGCAACTAGCCTCTTTGTGTCCAGGTTTCTTGCAGTAGTAGCATTTGAAGGAGCCCTTGTAATTTTGAGAAGATTGGTCTCTTCCCTCATTACTCTGCCTTCTTCCACAGCCTCTCCCTCTGGAGCCTCCTCTACCTCTGCCTCTGCCTGAACTTTGCTGAGCTCTCTCCTTGTTTGAAGACTCTCCTTTTGCTTGAAAAGCCTTCTCTTCTTTCTTATCATCTCCTTTGCACGTTCTTTCTTCATGTGCTTGAAGAGAGCCCTTCAATTCATCAAAGGTATATGTTTCCATATCCTTTGACTCCTCAATTGCTGTCACCACGTGATCATATTTCTTTGTGAGGCTTCTTAACACCTTGCTTACAACCTGGCTGTTCTTGATCTCTTCACCCAAGGTTCTCATCTGTTGAACTGTGCTAGACATCCTTGACAAATATTCTTGCACTGTCTCCTTTTCCTTCATTTGAAAAGTTTCAAATTCTCTTCTTAGAGATTGCAATCTTACATTGATCACCTTCTTGTCTCCCACGTATTCTTGTTTAAGAATACCCCATGCTTCTTTTGCTGTAGAAGCTGCTGCTATGCGAGGAAACACCTCATCATCCAGAGCTTGTTGAATGATGAAGAGTGCTTTTGCATCTTTCTTCCTTTTCTCCTTCAAGGTTTGATCTGGCTCCTCAGTTCCATCGTCTTCAAATCCACTCTCAACACTGCTCCACAACTCTTGTGATTTGAAGAGAGTTTTCATTTTTAGACTCCAAAAATGATAATTGACACCTTTGAAGACAGGCAACTGATTTAGTGAATTTCCATTCACATTGATGTTCTGCATGATGAATGATTTCACTCAAGAAGTTGTGTTTTTCACTTTGTGTTTAATCTCTCACACGAAAAACACTCAAACCAGCCCAAGAATTGCTCTCTGGCTCTGATACCAAATGTTAGACTTAGAGGAAGAACAATACTAAATTCTGAGAGACAAACAAACAATAAATAAATAAAAATGTTCTTCTCTATATTAAACTTCAGTACATGACAATGCTTAAATAGACTCAAAATACTTGGCAAAACAAACTTCACTTCCCACGACTAACATCACCTGTGAAAGTGGCATACAAAACTGACTTAAACAGAAGCTAACGTTCACATAAAAAAACTAGCTAAAGACTTGCAACAAACTTGACCAAATCTTCCTACAATTCAGCTAACAAATGCTGACTTATTCTTAGTTTAATACGTGGACATTTAGAGCCTTGAATTATATTGCAACAGATACCGTGACAGGTAGTGAGGCAAAAAATATCTACGACAGGTTCGTCACGGAGGTGACGAGCAAGTCTTCTCCCAGAGAATGCTACGCTAATATGTTCTTGGAAGAAATTCAATTCAAGGAGTTCATGCGCATGATGTTCTTAGATGGCTGCTTCATCTTGCATTTCGTCCATCTTGTTGTAAAAGGGTCAAATGATCTGACGAAGAGTGGCCCTCTTAATCAAGCACTAATTCGAAGGGACATGTTCTTGCTCGAGAATCAAATCCCATATTCAATTCTCAAAGCTTTGACGAGCTTGGCTCCTGAAAGCTCTCTAGGAGATAAAATGATCGAGGAATTCATCGAGAGAGTCTTTCTCCCTCAGCATGATCCCCCACAACCATCGAATTATTTCTTTTCTCGCTTTTTGAAGATCACAAAAGGGAGAGAATCAACAGGTGGTGGGTTGAAATCAACAGTTGAGGTCGAAGGCAGCGAGCCTCTTCACCTCCTCGACTTTCTTCAATCCAAACTAAAAGGCAAAGGCGCCAGTCCAACCCCTGGAAGAGGTTATTGCCATTACTATTTTCGTTCGATCATGGAGCTCAAAGCAGCCGGCATCAAGCTCAGAAAAAGCAATTCCACCTACTTGATGATAGACTGCATGTTGGGTCGTCAGGCCCAACCTGTTGTATGTTGAAACAGTCAATCGTTAAACCAACTCACACCCATTCAATATATTGTATTCCCTAGTCTTTAGGACTGTTACCTGATATCTCTGCCGGCCACAACAGCATACAAAGTGTATATAACATACCTTCCTGATCCTAAAAATGTTATGTTGAATTTCAAATTATTGAATCAACTTTCATGGTATCAGAGAAGGTTGGTTCTCCTGCCTTATCACTCTCTTCTTCTTCTCCAAACTAGTTTTTCATTTTTTTTGGCTCTGGTGTTCATCGTCACCACTGTGTGCATCTTACCTGCACGGCTACTGTTTATTCACTATTTTCATCGTCAGTCTGCTGTTGACTCTCCATGGCATCTTCATCTACCTCCCCATCACCCACTCCTAATTTCGTCATTTCTTCCCCTCCTGGCCACTCTACTGCTTCCCACAACCAGCACCATCGTCACTCCTCTGGTTCCTCAAATCGCTCGTCTCGAAGCTCAGGGAGTCACCCCAACTCCAATTTCGACACATCAGGCTACTCTTTCCGTTCTTCATCACATGGTGGACGGTCCACTCCTCAGAAGTCACGCCCACATTGTCAAATCTGTAGCAAAGTTGGTCACCTCGCCATCGACTGCTTCCACCGCATGGATTTTGCGTTTCAGGGACGCCACCCTCCTCAAAAGCTTGCTGCAATGATTGCCTCTCAACAACCCCAACCTGACCAGTCCTGGTACTCCGATACAGGTGCCACCCACCATGTAACCTCCGACCTCGGAAATCTTTCCCTTCATGCTCCTTATCAGGGCTCCGACAATGTCCAAGTTGGTAATGGTCAAGGTCTTAATATCTCACACACTGGTACTACTTTTTTAAAAACTCCTTCATTTACTTTTCACCTTCGTAATGTTCTTCGTTGTCCTCAAGCTTCTGCAAATTTACTCTCTGTTCCACAGTTTTCACGAGATAATAATTGTTATTTCTGTTTTGATGACAATGGCTTTTGTGTCAAGGACAAAGCTTCGGGGAGGATGCTCTTCCAAGGTCCGCTTGAACAAGGACTTTATCCATTTCGTTCTGCCTCTACTTCTATTTGCTCTCCAAATAAGCCCGTTAAAGTGACTTTCTTCAGCAAGTCTGTTTCCAGTGATATTTGGCACCATCGTCTCGGGCACCCGTCAATCTCTCTTCAGCGGACCATTCTTTCTACCATATCTCCAATGCCAAAACAGGTCAAGAACGTTTGCCCTTCGTGCCAGTTGGGCAAGAGTACCAAACTTCCCTTTTCTTTTTCTACCTCTTTTTCCACTAAGCCTCTCGACCTCATTCATTGTGATGTTTGGGGTCCTTCTCCTGTTCCTTCAATAAAAGGTTACAAATATTATGTAATTTTTGTTGATGATTGCACTAGGTACTGTTGGATCTTCCCGTTATCTCTTAAATCTGATGTTTTTCACATCTTCTGTGCCTTTAAAAATTATGTGGAGCGCTTTCTCGATTCTAAAATTAAAATTTTTCGCTCTGATGGTGGTGGTGAGTTTTCCAATGCTTCCTTTAAGCAATTATTTACTTCTGCTGGTATTATTCACCAATTTTCGTGCCCTCACACCCCAGAACAAAACGGTGTTGCTGAACGGAAGCACCGTCACATTGTTGAAACTGGTCTCACTCTTCTTGCCCATTCTTTTTTACCAACTAAATATTGGTTTGAAGCATTTAATACCGCAGTTTATTTGATAAATCGGATGCCCATATTATCTCATTCTAAAATTTCACCATATGAAGCCCTTTTTAATATTGCCCCGGATTACTCCTCCTTAAGGGTTTTTGGCTGTGCATGTTATCCGTGGCTTCGCCCCTATCAGCCACGTAAGCTTGACTTTAAATCGCTTCAATGTGTTTTCTTCGGCTATAGCCTTGATCACAAAGGCTATCGGTGCTTGGACCCCGTCACTGGTCGGGTTTATATTTCTCGCCATGTTACTTTTGACGAAACCATGTTTCCATTTCCTGCTCTCAAGTCTGTCTCATCCGCCTCCCTTACACTTGATCCCATGGCTATTTTTGGGACTGTCCAACAGTGGTCTTCATTAACCACATGGTCTCTCTCCAGGAACAATTTCAATCAGTCCATATCAGGTGGTGGCCCACCAACCCACCCACCACATGCCCCCATGCCCACTGCCCCATTCTCTCGCCCATCCAATCCCTCTGACTCACCTCCTACCCCGGTTGTGGCACCGTCTGTCACACCTGATGGGACCCCGCCAGCAACACCTGCCCCCAGCGGTCCCCAATTTCCACCACATTTGGCGCCACCCAATCGCCACCTGCACACCCAGTCTGTGCCCTCCACGGCCCACCTTGTCCAGCCCCTGGCCCAATCGCCCTCCACGGCCCCACTTGTCCAGCCCCTGGCCCACTCTGACCAAACCCAGTGCCACTTGCCTACACCACCTCCCCCTGCACTACCTCAGTGCACCTTGCCTACACCTGCTACCCCTGTCCCTGACCGCCCTCATCATATGCGGACCCGCTCCCAATCTGGCATTTTTAAAAAGAAGGTTTGGCTCAGCTCCCGGTATCCTCTTCCACGGGCTCTCTTGGCTTCATCCTCACTGACTGAGCCCACATGCTATACACATGCGGCCAAACATCCCGAATGGCGTGCTGCAATGGACCGTGAATTCACCTCTCTACAGCAAACGGGGTCATGGACTTTGGTTCCTCATGCACCTCACATGAATGTAGTTGGCTGCAAATGGGTTTTTCGTATCAAACGCAACCCGGATGGATCCATCAATAAATATAAAGCCCGCTTGGTCGCCAAAGGCTTTCTTCAACAACCCGGTGTTGATTTTGTTGACACTTTTAGCCCGGTGGTCAAACACACAACCATTCGTCTGGTGATTGCTTTGGCGGTTTCACATAACTGGCCTCTTCGTCAGTTAGATGTTGAATGTGCTTTTTTACATGGCGATCTTCGTGAGACCGTTTTTATGGCTCAACCACAGGGATACATTGACACCACCAAACCCACTCATGTATGTCGCATGATAAAATCCATTTATGGGTTACGACAGGCACCACGGGCGTGGTATGAAAAAATTTACATCTCGGCTTCTTGATTTCGGCTTCTTATTATCTATCTCCGATCCATCTCTTTTTGTTCATAAGGGCAATGGCAGCATCACATATCTTCTACTTTACGTAGATGATATAATTATTACAGGCAGTGATACTACCTACATCAACTCTCTGATTACTCAATTGGGCTTGCATTTCAAAATGAAAGACTTGGGTCCTTTAAAATATTTCCTAGGCATGGAGGTCACATCATCCCCTAGTGGTTTAGTTCTGTCTCAAATGAAATATATTACTGATCTCCTCATCAAGACTGACATGGTCGATTGCAAGCCAGTGGGCTCTCCTGCTTCCAAACAAAAGCTAAGCCCCACTGATGGTCACCCCTTACCTGATCCTACTGCATATCGAAGTATAGTTGGCGCACTTCAGTATGTTACTCTCACCCGGCCTGATATCTGCTTTGCTGTTAATCAAGTCTGCCAGTTCATGCATGTTCCTACTGATGCCCACATGGTTGCTGTCAAGCGTGTCCTCCGCTTTCTCAAAGGAACCTTACAGTATGGGCTTACTTTCAGGACTGGCCCAATCTCTCTCCAAGCATATTGTGATGCGGATTGGGCCGGTTCACCGCATGATCGCCGCTCTACAAGTGGGTTCTGTGTCTTTGTTGGGCCCAACCCAATCTCTTGGTCGGCCAAAAAGCAGTCAACGGTGGCCCGCTCATCCACAGAAGCTGAATATCGGTCCTTAGCCCACACCGCTGTTGAAGTAGTTTGGCTATGTTCTCTTTTGTGTGATCTTCACATTCCTTTATCCACTGTTCCAATAATTTGGTGTGACAATGTTAGTGCTATCTCCCTGGCATTCAATCCCATCTTTCATGCTTGCACCAAGCACATTGAAATCGATTATCATTTCGTTCGTGAGAAGGTCGCCCACAAGCAACTTGATGTCCGCTTCCTCTCTACATTGGACCAGGTAGCTGATATCTTTACAAAAGGACTTCCATCAAATCGTGTTCGCGATCTTCAAACCAAGCTTCGCGTCCAATTGCGGCCGCATCAGCTTGAGGGGGGGTGATAGACTGCATGTTGGGTCGTCAGGCCCAACCTGTTGTATGTTGAAACAGTCAATCGTTAAACCAACTCACACCCATTCAATATATTGTATTCCCTAGTCTTTAGGACTGTTACCTGATATCTCTGCCGGCCACAACAGCATACAAAGTGTATATAACATACCTTCCTGATCCTAAAAATGTTATGTTGAATTTCAAATTATTGAATCAACTTTCACTTGAAAGACATTAAATTCCAAAGCGGCGTAATTCATGGCCATCTAGAGCTTCCTCAATTAATAGTAGATGATGCGACCAAAAGGTCCAAAACTCGCCTCCTCAACCTCATCGCCTACGAGATGTGTCCCGATGGCCTCTCCGACCACACTGTTACCTCCTATATATGCTTCTTGGATTCTCTGATTGACCATGCTGAGGATGTGAAGGAGCTTCGATCCAAGAACATACTGCTTAATCGACTTGGCAGCGACGAGGAGGTTGCCAATCTCTTCAATGAGTTAGCTAATAACTTGACTCCTGACACCGAAACTTACGGCGATGTCATGAAAGAAATTGAAATGCACTGTAAGAGCCATGCCAAGGTGTGGATTGCTGAATTCATGCACACCTACTTCACTAGTCCGTTGACTCTGCTCGCTTTAATGGCTGGGTTTTTTGCTATAGGATTATCTGTTGTTCAGACTATCTACTCTGTGGCGAGCTACTACAAATGACAAGTAGTTTCTCCCTATCACATATCCTATGGCTTGGATTTATGTTTTTAATTTGTTTGGAGTTTTTTTTTTTTTTGGTTTCTGTGTGTTTGATTGGAGCGTTTTATGTATTTGCCACTCTGTTCAATAAGGAAATGTTGGGTTTGATTGATTTGTGCAATAAGTGGAATAAGGATTGCTGAATTCACCAAATCTTTATAGCGATAATTGGTATTTGTCTATATTCAACGTTAAGTTGATGGCCTCTTTATTCTTTGAAGATGATGGTGATCGATCTGATGGCTTATATGTTTCTAGAGGGTATTACTATGTTGCCTTATTTTTATTTCTTAATTATATATTATTAATTATCTTTTTTTATTTTTTTTATTTCACCCCAACATAGTGACATACTACTATGAAGGTCATGGGAGTTAAAGACTTGAAATTACATCTCAGGTATAAGATTATAGTGCCCACCAACGAGATGGTTAATTTCGTTCTCATGGATTGCTTTTGTGTGAGATATTTCCTCTTCCTACGTACAGTTCTCATGGGATCAAGTTTTTCCATTACTTTTTTCAAGACCTATTTATTTAATCCGAATAGAGCTCTTAAGACTTCCTAATTAAAGGGCCGGACCCAAGTGGAAGGGTGGGGAGGCTTCAGCCCCCACCAGAACTGAAAAAAGTCTAAAAAGATTCTATAAGTTCTGAAAAATCAATGGTTTTTTTACATTTGCGCGCCCCGGTAATGTATTATTTCTACTACTAGCAACAACGCCCCGTGCTAGCAAAAAGTAAGATATTACAATTTAAATTAATGAGATATCAAAATTAATTATAAACATATAAAAATTTATTCATGCATATTTATATAAAAAGAGTAAATACATCTTCAATCACAAATACAAGTGGTCAACATCAACAATAAACTATTACAAAGATAAAGCTAAAAAAATCCATTCATCAACAACATAAAAATAATAATAACAGCAATAATTACTAGTGAAGATATAGTAATACGTAAAAATAATAATAATTAAGAATACAATTTTGCATAACAAGAAGACCGACTGTAAGGATATTTCATTAAATTTGTCATGGAAGGGGTTGTTTTAATGGCCTGATATAGTCTGGTTTTTCACCCTGTATGACCCTGATTTGAACCAGAATTGCAACCTTATATGGATAGCATTAGATGCATAAGACATGATGATGATGAGTAATACAGTTTTGCAAGACAAGAAGGCCGGAAAGAGTTGAACTTTCCACGAGAAAGTCAAGCTCTCTATGCTATTCAATTTTCATCACAATCCAAGACCTAAGCGAGCGAAAAAAAAAAAAAAAAAAAAGGACAGAACTCACATCATGTAGTTATTGTGCCTTTATAGAAGGATGAGACAAAACATGTAAAACTTCCCCATTTGGAATATTGGAGGCCATAGCCAACGGTGAACTCGTTTTTGGATTGGAGGTCATATAGCTAGAGGCATTGTAGAGAAAGCAAAATGCAGCATTGTCTGGTCTTTTAACTTGAAAGAAATATCCCACGGTAATATTAACTTCTTGGTAGAAGTGGAGAAATGATAGATGTGATAAGGATGGAATAGGTTGTTTAAGAGAAATTGTAGTACTTGAAAGATATGATAATAGAAATGGAGATTTGTTTGGGATGAGAAAGGATAGGTGTGACAAGGATGAAAGATATGATAAGAGAAATGGAGAAATGAAGGAACTTTTCAAAGCACTGGCTCGTGCATACACCCCGCACGACCCTTATATTAAAGACCATTGCTATCATGGGGGGCCTTTTTATCTTTGACGATGGGTTCCACAAGATTAGTTTTTGGAGATGAGAGATAGTTGTGGCTTCCTTGCTATTTTTCAGAGAGAGAGAGAGGGTGGTTAGGAATTGATTAAGATAACAACAGAAAGAATGGAGATAAGATTAAGACTTGAGATAATAGCTTATCTTGATAGATTCAAACTGGAGAGAGATTATTGCCTAAATTCTTGGTTTGATTTTGAGATTTAGAAATGGGAATCAAGAGATAAGGATTAGTTAATAGAGTGTTGATGATGTGGCATCTGAATGCACGGTATGTTTTTTGCTACATTTTTTTTAAGAACTCACCTATCAATGATGTGGCACCCCTTATAGCATACCTCTCAATTTGCTTTAATATATATAACTAACAATAACGCCCCGTGCTTAGCCTGGGGCAAAAAGTAAGATTTTACATTTTGATTTATGAGATATCAAAATTAATTATAAACATATAAGCATATATTCATGCATATTTATATAAAAAAAAGTCAACACATCTTCAATCACAAATACAAGTGGTGAACATCAACAACAAATTATTATAAAGATATATAAAGCTAAAAAAATTCCATTCAATAGCAACATAAAAATAATAATAACAACAATAATTACTAAATAAGATATAGAAAAGTGGATTTTGTTAATATATATAATATTAGCAATAAGAAATGCATTTAAGTTATTGTTACCTATTGATAATTTCAAAGCCAAATAAAACAAAGCCACCCCATTTGGACTCGTTTGTGCAACAAGAAAATTCTAGTTTATGCAGATTTTTATTTCCTCATGAGAATGGAATTTTATATTTTCTAAAAAAAATCCATTCAGATCGGTACACAGTCTATCCAACGGTCCAGTAAATCCGGATCAGACCAAAAGCTAGAACCTTTATACTATTAGTTATAGCAACAACGCCCCGTGCTTAACCCCACCAATCTTTATTTTTCTTCAACACAGAGAAATAGTATCCAATATTAAATTTAATCTTTTGGATTGAGATAAATGAGTCCACTATAGAGTTCTAGTGGGGATACACCCGCTCGCTTCTTTTCATCCTAGGGATGCACTTGGGGATCAAACCTGATTAGTAAAAATCAAAAGTACCAGTGAATGAGGAGTGGCTACTCATCCATGGTGTGGCCCTTAATTTAGAAGGTGTGGATTGATTGCAATTTATTTTTATTTGGATTGGTGGATGTTGGGTACATCCACATAACATGGTATGAAGTTTCACTAATAAAGAAAGTGAAGAGAAGAGAGAAGAAGAGAAAAAACACTATTTTATTTTTCTATATTTGAGTTTCTTCCAATTTGAGAAAAAACACTATTTTATTTTTCTACATTTGAGTTTCTTCCAATTTGTTTTCTTTTTATAAAATTATCAGAAGTGGATATCTAATATTTCTCTCTCCTGACCCAATCTCCATCATGGATTCGTTTCACAAAAGTAAGAGAAAGTAGATGGTGATTTTTGTACATAAATAGGCCCATGATTGATAAATGTAGTTTTTTTTATCTTCAAGCATCAGGGCCCAGGGGTCATTTATAAATTTTTGAGAGAGAGAGAGAGCAACTCACGTGTGGCTGTAATTGGAATTGGAATCTGGTGTGAGTTGGAAATTAGATAGGATTTGGAGATTTGAGGAGATTGAGAAGGCCCAACGTGAAAGGCATGGATTGAGCATGGAGTCCTGCACATCATTTGCATTGTGGTAGGGATAAAAGTAAGATCTCACCATCTCAGCCCTTTCCACATGCGAGTCAGAAGTCAAGGAAGACAGATTTTGGAACATGTTTTGCCCTGCTTCATGTGATCCAATCGCCACCATTCCATCTTTTAAGGAAGTTTCCTTCTTCGGATTGGAAGCATGTCGTGGGAGAAGAGGTGAGATGATATGGTGATAATCTAAATGAGAGATTTTTTAGGAAAGAATGGAGGGGATTGAGAGATTCGAGGAGGCCCCACTTGAAAGGCAAAGGCTCCCTTCCTTTTTTTTCTTTTGTATTTTTCTAAAAGGAGAATAATTGGGTACTGAGGTGGCACCCCTCACAGCCCACCTCCCCCTCTGCTTTAATATATAATTGTGAAGGTTTGAAAGTGAAGAGAAGGATACGAAGACTATAACAGGCCATGAACTAATATTCAAGTTCGTAAGAAATGACTTCCCACCCTTTACTCTAGTCAGTCCGGATCCTTTGAAGCCTTTTCCGTGACCGTGAGTGGACCAATCATGCAGGTCCGCCAGTTCACCAAGGGATGCCTGCCATTCACATGGCTAGTTTTGTCTACCCATCCAAGACCAATATCCTACGGTGATATGGCGAACTGTGATTGATCCACTCACGGTCACCGTAGAATAAAAGCATTAGAGGATCCCGATTCTTACTCTAGTAAAGTAAATAAATAATTATTACTCTAATAAATAATGGCTCCTTTATTTATTTATTTATTTTTTGCTGGAATAGATGGATTTATTGAAAGCTTATAATGGAAACAACATAAAGACGAGTAGATAGTGACCGTTCCTCAAGCACATATATCCTGAGGAAGGTTACGAGGGTTAGACCCATGGCCCTCTGGGGCCTTCTACAGTGGAAAATAAAACGAGTAAAAACATAGTAAAGTAACCAAACAGCACGCTGCCTAGATAGCCTTTGAGGAAAAACTATCATCCAATACGCCGTGAGATGTTGCATCCCTGTACTGTCTTCGTTTTTCATCAGTGCGCAGATGACGTCGCCTCTCCCGTTGGATGATGTTCCGGATATAGAAACTGTAGGTGTAAAAAAAAAAAAAAAAAAAAATTCAAATGTAGTTGCTCAAACGATCATATTGACTGGTCTACTAGTTGATTTTGTTAACAACGTTCACTTACACGTTATGAGTTTTCCTTTTCTACTCCTTTTATGTAATCATAGGACACTTGTCCCAAGTTTGTTAGGTCCTTTTACACTATATAAAGAGGTGCTGTCCTCATTTATGTGTTATGAAATCAGTAGAAAAATTGAGTTATCCAAGGAGAGTACTTTGGTTTTTATCCAAAATTATCTGCATGTGTCTTTGCCATTATTGTACGGTAGCCAACAAGTTTATGGTATCAGAGACAGGGTCAGCCGCATACTTGCGTCAGCTGCGTGCTTTGCCTGCACAACTCTCTGGACGTGTTGCAAATAACAGTAAAAGGAAGGAAAGAAAGGAATAGCCAGCAACAGCACCAAGTGTTTCTCAGCCATTGGTTCCTATTTTTAAAGATGATAATTATCAATTTTAGAGTATCAAAATGAAAACCTTAATCATTTCATATGATTTATGGGATTTATTTGAGAATGGCTTACCTGAATATGACACGTAAGAAGGAAGAGTTACTGCATGCAGCCCAAAAGAATGAGATGAAAGAAAATAGGAAAAATGATGCAAAGGCCTTATTTTATATCCAACAAGCTCTAGATGAGACCATCTTTCCTAGGATAATGGGAACCACCCCATCAAATGAAGCATGGGAATTGCTTCGAAATGAGTATAAAGGTTCAAGTCAAGTTGTTACCTTAAAATTACAAACTCTTCACCATGAGTTTGGAAATTTATTGATGAAAACTTCTGAGTCCATTTAGGGATTCTTTACAAGAGTCACAACTAATGTGAACCAAATTAGGTCTCTTGGTGAGGACCTAACTGATCAAAAAATTGTTGAAAAAGTGTTGCTGCCATGTTGTTGACCATGTTGTTGCTGACTTGCTGCCATTGAAGAATCTATGGAGTTAACTAAATTATCTTTAAATCAACTAATGGGTTCTTTGCACACACATGAAGAAAGGTTAAATATAAATGTAGATAAGCCAGTTGATCATGAGCAGGTTTTCCAAACAACACTTGAATTAAAAAAGAGATCAAGCAGCAATGCAGGGGCTACCTCCAGCCAAAGGCAAAATAGCCAAGGTCGCGGTCGTGGGAGGCAAAATTTTCGTGGAAGAGGCTGATGACGAACCATGTATAATGGAAATGAGAGAAACTACAACAAAGATAAGCTTGAACCTCCTCAATGCTATAATTGCAAGAAAAGAGGTCATATTGAAAAAGATTGTTGGTACAAAAACAAGTCCTCAACTATGTCTCAGTGTTCAATTTGTAACAAATTTGGACATAAAGAAAAGGATTGTTGGCATAAAAACAAAAATCAAGCAAATTTGCATGAAGAAAAGACAAATGATGAAGTTAAGGAAAATTTATTTCTTTCATTTTTATCTGCAAATGCTGAATTTGTTGGAGATATTTGGTTTTTGAATAGTGGGTGCGGTAACCATATAACAAGTGATAAAACATTGTTTGTTGAGATGGATGAGTCGGTAAGATCACAAGTCCTGATGGGAAATGATAGTCAAATCCAGGTGCAAGGCAAAGGAATTGTCTCTGTGAACACCAAGTCAGATACAAAGCTTATACATGATGTTATGTTTGTACTAGGTTTGGCTCAAAACCTAATTAGCTTGGGACAGTTAATGAAAAAAGGGTATCATGCGATTTTTGATGAGGATAAATGCATGCTATTTAAAAAGAAGTGTTAGACCCCAACCCCACTGAATTGTGATTAGTGCCTAATTAATCTTGATTAGGTGCCTAATAATTATTTTGGTTGGTTTTATGAAGGATTAATTAGATTAGTGGGGTTTGACCAAAGTTATATAGGGCTATGACCTTTTTATAGTTTTAATCATGTTTGTGCATTTCTAGCATTAGTGGGTCTTCAAGTGCATTTTATCCAACACTTTGCTTGTATCAAGTCCTATGTGTCGACCCAAATCAATTGGACCCAACTCAACCCACATCCAGACCCTTTTCCAAGCCCAAAATCAGACCTAAGTCCTTTTCCCAAATTCTTCCAATCTGGGAGGGTTTGCATGTAGGACCCAAACTCAATTCCCATTTAGAGAACCCATCTATCCCCAACGATTTCCACTGTCTCCCTTTTATTTTCATTCTGAGTAAAGGAGATAGCCTCTCTCTACTGCCCTTCTCTTCTCTTCCCTTTCTTTTCTTCATTTTCATTCTTCAAGAAGCTTACGGCTGGGGTTGTGCTTGTGGGATTGGAGCTGCAACTTCACCTCCTTATCGTCCTCAAACCATCTTTTCCCTCTCATTATCCTGCATGTTGCTGGGAATCCTTCTTTCTTGATTCTTCACCTTGATTTCTTTCAATCTTTTGATTTCATTTACAAGTGGAGAGTGCATGTAAGAAATCTCCAGTACACCATCTTACTCCTCATCAACAACATCAGCAGCAAGCTTATTCCTCTTTATTTCACAGTCAAGCTTCTCAGTGGGTAAGAAATCCTTCCAAATAACCCTCTCTTATTATAAGTGCCTAGTAAAACTGAATTTCATTGCATGCATGTTAATGGGTTTCCATTTATTGCATTCACCATTGTAGGATTTGTGTTGAGTTAGCATTTGGAGGTTTGCTTGCATTTGAGCTTAGAGATTGGGGACTTTTGCTTGATTTGATTCAAGAAGAGAAATTAGATTGGAAAGCACCAAAAAAGAGGCAAGTAAATGAGCAATTTGAGATATATGTATACTAATGAATCCTTCATTGAAAGTTATAATCCCTTGCATGTTAATGTCAGCCTACTGTTAATAATATTGATATTGAAATGGGTTCTTCTTATTCTTATTTTTATTCTTTTCAGATGGGAATGGCTGGATTTGCATGTATGTGTATAAATGGGAGCAAGAATGCTCAAATCCTATTTAAATGATCTATGGTATGATCTGGGATGGAGTAGGAAGGATTGAAAAGAAGGGGGTGGAAACACAGTGCAGAAACAAGTTCTGTTTGGAGAAATTTTGCCCAAAATTGGGCTAGCCGGATTGGGCCTGCTCGAGTGGGCCAGTCCAATGGGACCAACAATGCCAACTTTGGATGGCCATAACTTTTGACCCATATGTCTGATTTTTGAGTTCAATATATCGTTGAAAAGCTCTTGGAACATAAAAATCAATGGTACACACCTCCTAGTGATCAGAGATTGGGAGAGGAAGTTGATATGGGGACAATTAAACTGAGCCCCATCTCTTTTGGGAGAAAATTGAGACTTTAATCCTAGTTTGGGCCCTAAATTGGAACTCATGGACTAAAAGCTTATAATCATTCCCTGAGGATGATTGTGACATAAACACTAAACCAATAAGGTCTTAGGTTGAGAAAGGAGTGACCTTGTAGGTCCCTAGACGTAGAATCCTTAATCGATTAACTAAGTGCAATGGAAATTGTAATACATGAGAAATCTTGGATTGGCATTATCTCATGTGCCTATCCGTTTGTCTAGCACTTTACTATGGGTGTTGGTTTAGGGATTTCGATGCATCACGCACACACACACACACACACACACACACACACACAAAGTGACACCAATAAAATGTAGCCTGTGCATCGAATTACCTAAAGCTACATCTAAATGGATAGTTAGAGACGACGGGTAATTAGATTAGGTTTGGCTAGTAAATCTCCTTGATTCTATTAATCGAATTGCATAGCATATTGTTATTGACTTACTATTGCTCTTTGATATCTCAAGGATTGTTTCTATATAGCATTCGTGTTATTCTCTCGTAGCATTGCTATTGTTTTATAATTGTATCGTTTATGGAATTGATAAATTGCAACGTCCCATGAAGTCAAGATCCTACCCCGAAGAGGTGAGACCAAAGGTCAAGATCCTACCCGAGGAGGTGAGACGGAGTGAAAGTGAATGACCAACCGATGTTAACATCCTACCCAGAGGATGTGAGGCCCCGAGTCAAGATCCTACCCCGAGGAGGTGAGGCGGAGGTGGGTGTACGTAATTGAATCGAATGAGTCGGCGCTACTTAGTTTCGACTGAATGATACTTGACGGTGTTGACTCTTGGTTTAAATTTGTGTACGTCACTGTAGTAGATAGCCTGGAGAATCGAAACTCCAAAACCGGGTAATCAGGAGGACCTTTGGTCGGGCCCCTGGTGACATCCCAAAATGCGTGCTCTCTATTTGACAAGTTTGTATTAGGGTATTGATCTCTGTGCTTTTCCATTCAACTCAAAACCACTTAAATACAAGAAGGAAGATCTCAGAGAACCGTGAGAATCTCCTAATTACATGCCTAATTATAGGAAACCACCTAAAATAACATTGACCACCCTAATGTAGAAGATTATGCAAATCCCTAAATATTTGCCTAAATATACACTTAACACCTCCCCTCAAGTTGGAGCAGGAGGATCATAAATGCCCAACTTGGCAAGAAGAAAATCAAACTGTTGTTTACCCAAAGCCTTTGTAAAAATATCAGCCAACTGCACCTTCGTCGGAACATAAGAAGGAGCAATGAGACCATCTTGAACGGCATCACGAACAAAGTGACAATCGGCCTCAATGTGCTTCGTACGTTCATGAAAAACGGGATTTTGTGCAATGTGAATCGCAGATTGACTATCACAAAACAAAGGTATACCTTGGGGATGATGCACGCCCAGGCTCAACAATAGACCCTTTAACCACTTTAACTCACAAGTTATAGCAGCCATAGAACGATACTCTGCTTCCGCCGAAGATCGAGAGACCGTATGCTGCTTCTTAGTCTTCCAAGAGATAGGCGAATGTCCCAGAAATACCAACCAGCCTGTGAGAGATCGCCTAGTGAGAGGACAAGCCGCCCAATCAGAATCGCACCAACCTTGTAAAGATAACTCGCTATCGGAGCGAAGAAGGATACCCTGACCGGAAGAACCTTTCAAATATCGAACAACTCGCAGTGCTGCATCCCAATGTTCTTGTTTTGGCTCTTGCAAAAATTGAGACAAAACATGAACAGAGTAAGCCAAATCAGGACGAGTCACTGCTAAATATACCAATCGTCCTACTAAACGCCGATATGACTCCGGATCCGTCAGACTTTGCCCTGTTGCACGTGCCAAGTGATGATTCTGCTCAATCGGTGAGGAAGCAGGCTTCGAACCGAGAAGACCTGCTTCTGTAATAATATCAAGTGTATATTTTCTCTGACAAAGAAATAACCCTGTAGAGCTACGTGCAACCTCAATGCCCAAAAAATACTTCAAAACACCAAGATCCTTCATATGAAAACAAGAGCTAAGATAGACTTTGAAAGTGTGTATCGCAGCGGAATCATTACCAGATATTATCAAATCATCAACATATACCAACACATTGATTTGAACTAACCCCCGTGTATACGTAAAAAGAGAGTAATCCGAATAAGACTGTAAGAAACCATACCCTTTCAAAGATGTCACAAGTTTTGCAAACCAGCATCTAGGAGCCTGTTTTAGGCCATACAACGACCTACGCAATCGACAAACCAAACCAGGCTCATCAGAAGTGAAACCAGGAGGAAGTTTCATATATACCTCCTCATCTAAGTCACCATGCAGGAAGGCATTATGTACATCCATCTGATGCAACTCCCAATTCTTTGAAGCTGCTATGGCAAGAAATGCACGTACAGTCACCATCTTTGCCACCGGGGCAAAGGTCTCATTATAATCTATCCCTTCGGTTTGGTGATTACCAAAAACAACCAATCTGGCTTTCAATCTCTCGATACTAGCATCAGACTTATACTTGATTTTGAAGACCCATTGACTGCCAAGGGCCCTCTTCCCTGAAGGTAATTTTTCCAGAGTCCATGTGCCACATTCTTCCAAGGCACGCATCTCCTCTGTCATTGCACGACGCCATCCTGCATCTGTCATAGCTTCCTTAAAAGACTGTGGCTCCTGTCCTGCGGTTACAGCTGCAATAAAATTCCGATGTTGCACAGAAAATGTGTCACAACTAACATAATGTGCTATAGGATAGGACATACCTGAGAGAGGTTTGGATGTTGAAGCAGATGAGGTTGGGGATGGACTTTTCCGTACTACCGTATGTGTCACAAAATCTCTTAAACGAACAGATGAAAATTTCTCTCTACACCCACGACCCATAAGCTCACTGTCCGAAGACATCACAAGATCTGAAATCACAGGATCCGAAACCCCCCCTGTCAGTGACTCCGGGTCGGGCAGGACAGGATATTCCGGTTCTATCCGAACACGAGGCTCAGGGGTTGAGGCATCCACCCGTGTTGACGTTGCTGGAGGCTGCAACATCTCCTCATTATCGCCATTATACTCAAAAAAATCCACAGGAGTACCCCCATAATTATTTTCAGGTGGTAAGACAAAATGTGCATTCTTATCATTAATGTAGGGAAAAACATTCTCAAAGAAATTCACATCCCGGGACACAAAAAATGCTTTGGTGTCTAAGTCATATAAACACCAACCTTTTTTACCAAAAGGATATCCAACAAACACACATTTTCGACTTCGACTAGCAAATTTATCACCCTTAGTCTTTTGATTATGAGCATAACAGAGAGAGCCAAAAACACGTAATTCACTAAAAGACGGAGGAGTGCCAAAAAGAACTTCATATGGTGTCTTATTCTGAAGAAGATGCGAAGGAGTCCTATTGATAATGTGTGCTGCGGCCAAAGCACATTCGCCCCAAAAATAAATAGGTAAACCACCCTGAAATCTCAGTGCCCTTGCTACATTAAGAATATGCTGATGCTTTCTCTCAACCTTCCCATTTTGTTGAGGAGTACCCACACAAGAAGTTTGGAACAAAATTCCATTTGCCAAAAAATACCCTTTTAAGCAAAAAAATTCCGTGCCATTATCACTACGAACAATTTTTATTGTTTGGGAGAATTGACGATCAATCATAGCAAGGAAGGACATAAACATACTAAAAACTTCAGTTTTGTCAATTAATAAATAAATCCATACTGCGCGAGAAAAATCATCCACCAAAGTCAAAAAATATCGAGCACCACAAGAGGAAGACTCATCATAAGGCCCCCATAAATCACAATGTACCACTTCAAAAATACGAGTTGATTTTGTCTCACTAACAGGAAAGCTATCCCTAGTTTGCTTAGCACGATGACAAATTTCACATGCTTTATTCAAACTACCCTTAGCATTACGTAAGAAAGGAAGCAACTTCACTATTTTCTCGGAAGGGTGACCCAATCTATTATGCCAGAGCTCGACGGACACCGAATTGTCGACCGAAACTGCTTGAACCGTTGTCTCCTCCCGAAGATAGTAAAGTCCATCCCGTCTTTCACCCGTTCCAATCACCTCCCTCGTTTGTCGGTCCTGTATAACACAAGAGTCAGAGTTAGAGATGACTTCACATTTTAGATCAGCACACAACTGTGTCACCGAAATTAAATTACATGTCAGCGACGGAACATATAGTACATTTGTGAGGATAATCTTGTCAGTTAACTTAACTATACCCTCTTTCTGTGCAACTTTATTCTGACCATCCGGAAGACCCACATTACAAGGAGTAACATCAACTACATCCGTCAAACATGAAAAATTACCCGTGACATGATGAGAACACCCCGTATCAATAAGCCACTTACCATACAAACGATTCGGAGGAGGGTTAGGGGTACCAAATGCAGCCGCTAAAGCCTGCCATTGTTCGGCAGTGAAACCCGTAAGGGCTGGAGAAGCGGTAGATGGGGCTGCTGCAGCGGAGATGGATGGCGAGGGAGTAGCGTGGGCCTTCACAGGCCCACGAGCCTTAGTCGACGCTGCTGCCGGCTTTCCACGGGCAGAACCTTTGGAATCGGCCTTACCGTATCTCGCCACATACCAATCAGGAACTCCGTGCACATCAAAGCAAGTGGTAATGTCATGTCCACTTTTGTGACATTGGGTGCAAACCAAGGCTGCTTTGTCTGCACGATCAAGTCGGGGCTGCAATTTTGGCTCCATACGAACCGCAAATCCCGCAACTTCAGGTTTGTCCTCCTTGATTCGTGTGATGCCTCTCACACGTTCCTCTTGAGCAAGAGTTTGAAGAGCTCGATTGAGAGATGGGAGAGGATCTTGAGACAAGAGAGTTGATCTTGTCTGAGTATAATAATCAGAACAAAGGCCTATAAAAAACTGATGAAGCCTAACTCCTTCACGTCGGTCGGCGTGTTGTTTGCCAACATTACAAGTGCATTGTCCACATTTACAATTTATAAGGGGCTCATGCTTATCCAATTCATCCCACAACACCGATAATTTGCTAAAATAAACTGAAATGGGCATTGTTTTAGGTTGTTCAAACCGAGTGATCTCAGATTTTAATTGCTGAATTTTGGGCCCATTAGTAATGCAAAAACGTTCATGCAGATCATCCCAAAGACGCTTAGCATTATCATAATTGGAAAGCATAGACTTTACCTCAGAATCAATCGTGTTTGTGAGCCAAGAAACCAACATATAGTGCATGGTAACCAAATCAGCCTTGGTTGCTGGTGGGGTAATAGCCTTGATTGAGCCGTCAAGAAAACCGAATTTCCGGCGTGATGAAAGTGCTACCATGATCGCATGTGCCCATTCATCAAAATTATTGAGTTTGAGACGTACCGGAGTAATGAAGTCTCCTGGACGATCATGAGGCCCTAAGTAAAAGGGAGAGGTGTGGTCTATTTTCTGTGGTGGTGGATCGGCCATTGTTTTTAGGTGAAGCAAACCTGCTCTGATACCATGACAAGTTTGTATTAGGGTATTGATCTCTGTGCTTTTCCATTCAACTCAAAACCACTTAAATACAAGAAGGAAGATCTCAGAGAACCGTGAGAATCTCCTAATTACATGCCTAATTATAGGAAACCACCTAAAATAACATTGACCACCCTAATGTAGAAGATTATGCAAATCCCTAAATATTTGCCTAAATATACACTTAACACTATTAAGGGAGGATTGAGCAAAGGTAGTAGTCAACTAGAATGTAAGTATTGTTTTGAGATTTGATAAGGCATGATTTATTCTTAAACGCACAATGTGCCTAGTTTCCGCTTATTTGACATCGTTTAATTTTCTGTCAATAATTCCAATTTGATATAATATGTGATATATCTTAATTGCTCATATATATTGTTGAATCGTCGTATTCATGATGCTACACTTGGTGTCACGGGGATCCAGGATACCGAAGGGAATAGCTAATAACCCTTCAAACTAGAGATTTGATGGGTAAGGTTTATGGTTAGCTTCAATCGCCTGAGTACGTACAAGTGTGGTAATTATGACTTGAAACTAGATAGTTAATCTTGCACTTAGTTTTAGTATGCATTTGAAGGTTTAAATTATTAGCTTTGTTATAGACTAATTATTATGTAACAGTTAGATTAATAGACTGCTCATGGCTTTGTTATTGATGATATACATGCTTCCGCAAATAAATGTTCAATGATAGGTGTTGTGAGTAATTCTCACACTTGTAAAATGGAGTTTTCTTCTTCGTGAATTTGGACTTGGTTCGGAACAGGTGCGAGTTCACGGGAGTACGCATGTCACACCTCAGAAACCACCCTAATTGGGGAATTCTTGGGTTCGGGATGTGACAAGAAGAATATGGAGTTGGTCATGACAGTGAAAATGACTCAAAACAAAATGTTTGCTCTCAAAATTTTCGATCTTACCCTCAATGCATTCAAGTACGTGGAGTATGATAATTCATGGCTTTGGCATAAGCGATATGGGCATCTAAATTTTCCTGGTTTGGAATCACTGTATAAAAAAAAAAAAAAAGAAAAAAGAAAAAAACATGGTTGTTGTCTTACCTATTGTGCATCATGGTACAAAAATATGTGAAGCTTGCATTTTTGAAAAACATCACCGAACCCTTTTTCCAGCGGGTAAATCTTAGAGGGCTAACCAACCTTTAATGTTGGTACATGCTGATATCTGTGGCCCTATGCACACAAATTCACTTGGTGATAGCAAGTATTTTTTAATATTTGTTGATGACTGCACAAGGATGATTTGGGTATATTTTCTTAAGAAAAAAATCTGAAGCTCTTTCATGCTTTCTACAGTTTCGAGCTTATGTTGAAAAACAAAGTGGGTTTTTACTTAAGACATTAAGAACTGACCGAGGGGGTGAATTTACATCCAAGGATTTCCTTATGATATGTAAATATGCAAGAATACGAAGAGAACTTACAGCAAGTTTCACTCCACAGCAAAATGGAGTCGCGAAGCAAAAAAATCGTAGCATTGTTGAAACAGCAAGATTCATGTTGAAAGTAAAAGGGCTTCCAAAATGCTTCTGGGCTGAAACAGTATCTACAACGGTTTACTTGCTTAATCGCTCTCCTACAAAGGCCGTCAATGGAAAAACACCATATGAAGCATGGTATGCGAGAAAGCCAAATGTAAGTCATTTAAAGATCTTTGGTTCTATATCATATGCACATGTTCCCTATGAAAAAAGGCACAAGTTAGATGATATCTTAAGTGCATTTTTGTCTGATATAGTGAAGAAACAAAAGGCTATAGACTTTATAATCCTGAAAAAGAAAATTTTGTTCATTAGTCGGGATGTAATTTTTAATGGGGATGATGGATGGAGGTGGGATAGTGAGGTTGATCACTACCCTCTAATTGTTGAAGAAGAAGAGACAACATCTTTTGATCCATCACTTGATGCTCTATCAAGTCCGACTAGATCCACATCACCTCCTAGAAAGGTCAGAAGTCTTGTTGACATTTACGAGTCATGTGATTTGTATATTTTTCTACTGAACCCACTTGTTTTGAAGATGCAGCAAGAGAAAAAGATTGGCATGATGCAATGGAAGTTGAAATGAATGCAATTGAAAAAACAATAAAACATGGAGGTTGGTGGACTTACCACTAGGTAAAAAAGCCATTGGGTTCAAATGGGTTTACAAATCCAAGTTTAATGCAGATGGCTCTTTGTAAAAAACATAAGGCCCGGTTGGTGGCAAAATGGTATGCACAAGTTCTAGGTGTTGATTTCTTTGAAACCTTTTCTCCTGTTGCTAGAATCGACACTATAAGGACTATTTTAGTTGTGGTTGCTCAAAAAGGTTGGAAAATTTTTCAATTTGATGTAAAATCAGCTTTCTTAAATGGAGAGTTGCAAGAGGAAGTGTATGTTGAATAGCCTCTTGGGTTTGAGATGAAAGGGTCCAAAAATAAAGTGTACAAGCTAAAAAAGGCACTATATGGGCTCAAACAAGATCCATGAGCTTGGTATAGCAAGATTGACAAATATTTTTTGGACCATAACTTTCGAAAAAGTGAAAGTGAACCGACCCTTTATATGAAGGTGGGTGGTGTGGATGAAATTCTCATGGTGTGTTTATATGTTGATGATATGATATTCATTCGTAACTCTCCAAAATTGATTGAAGAATTCAAGAAAAATATGATTTCCCAATTTGAAATGATAGATTTAGGTTTGTTACATTATTTTTTGGGGATGGAAGTTGTTCAGGGCTCAAATGGTATTTTTCTCCACCAAGGAAAATATGCAAGGGATCTGCTTAAAAAATTTCATATGTCAAATTGCAATCCCGCTAAAACACACATGAATTTAGATGAAAAACTTATTCTAGAGGATGGAATTGAAAAGACAGATGCAAAGGAATTTTGAAGTATATTTGGCGGCTTAATTTGTCTCACACATACAAGGCCAGATATAATGTTTTTAGTGAGTTTGATTTCAAGGTTTATGAGCAGTCCAAGTAAAGCTCACATGGGTGCAACCAATAGAATTCTACGATATATTCACGGAACTTTGGATCTCGGACTCAGATGACAGGAAAAGTATTACAGGCTATCAGCTTAGTCTTGGGTCTGCATTGATATCATGAGCCTCAAAAAAGCAGCAAACTACAGCATTGTCTACAACTGAAGCAGAATATATGGCGGCTACAAGTGCGGCTTGTCAAATTGTGTGGGCTAAGAGGATTCTATATGACCTGAAGGAAAAGCAAGAGAATGCAACAATTTTATTCTATGACAACAAGTCCACAATTGAACTAACAAAGAATCCAGTCTTCCATGGAAGAACAAAGCACATAGAAGTCCGACACCATTTCATTCGTGAGCTTGTGGCCAAGAATGAGATTTAGTTGGAATATTGTAGCACAGAGGAACAAGTTGCTGATATTTTTACAAAGGCTCTTTCGAGAGAAAGATTTTTCAAATTATGAAGAATGCTTGGTGTTGAAGGCATTTGAATTAAGGAGAGGAATTAAAAAAATAATTCAAATGTAGTTGCTCAAACAGTTTTATTGACTTGTCTACTAGTTGATTTTGTCAACAACGTTCACTTACACGTTGTGAGCAATTGGTATTGAGTTTACCTTTTCTACTACTCCTTTTATATAATCATGGGACACTTGTCCTAAGTTTGTTAGGTCTTTTACACTATATAAAGAGGTGTTGTCCTCATTTGTATGTGTTATGAAATCAGTAGCAAAATTGAGTTATCCAATGAGAGTGCAGGGCCGGCCCTAGGCCTAGGCCACTTAGTTGGCTGCCTAGGGCCCCTAATTTTTGCAAATTTTTGGGGCCCCCAGTTAAGAATTTTAGTTATGGGCATATATATTTTGGATAGGCTGGTTTGAGACTTGAGAGGGCCCAAATTTTATTGATAGGTCCATTTTATTGATAGGCCCAAGCTTACCTAGAAAATTGCTCACAGCTGTAGTAGACTGTTAGACTTCTACAACAAAGATAATATCTCACTCTCTCTCTCCTGCAATTTTCAAGGAGGGACTAATAACAAGAAGAGTGAGAGCATTAAAATAGGGACTGATAACAAGAAGATTGAGAGCATTAAAATAGGGACTAATAACAAGAAGAGTGAGAGCATTATCCTTGTAGAAGACCCTTAAATCTTAACGGTAGAATTTTTTTTTGTTCAAGATTTAACACCACTCTCTCTCTCTCTCTCTCTCTCTCTCTCTCTCTCTCTCTGATGTTTGAATCTGAACAAAGAACACCTCTCTCCCTCTCCCTCTCTCTCTCTCTCTCTCTCTGAAGCTTGAATCTGAACAAAAAACACCTTTTGTTGGAAGGCTGTTGCTACAAAACTAAAATTCTGCTTTTTGCTCAAAGGCTGTTGCTACAAAAAGACCTTGCTGCCAACAGTACCGAAGAAGGTAGTGATTCATGATAAGGAGCTGAGTGCCAACAATACCAGGTTGTGTTGTTCTTTAACTTTTATTTTAGTTTAATTTAATTTTTATATTTTTTGTGTTATAATTTTTCATTGTAATAACTGCAAGTTGTATAATTAGTATGTCTACTCGAAGATATGATTCTGGATGTGAAAAACGTAAAAAGAAGAGAAAACAAGATGAATTTATTGAATCTCAAAAGGGAGCACTCGATAAATTTGTTATTAGTGATAAACCAACTACAACAAAAGATTCAAATGATGATTCAACGATTGAACTATTAGATAATATAGCAAAATCAACGGAATGCCAAAAAGATTTAAAAGAAAATGAAATTGGTAAAGAATGTGAACTTGTTAGTGAAGTAGAAAGTGATAAAGAATGTGAACATATTAGTGAACTATTAGATTATGTTCCAATAAATATCTATGATCCAGGACAATGGAAAAATATTGACACAAAATTAAGAGACTTATTGGTTGAAAAAGGTCCTATTAGGGAAAATGATTTAGACTTTCCTAATGATGAAAATAATAGACATTTTTCTATTACATATTACACTCGAAAATTGTCAAACGGAGAAAAGCATGATAGAAAATGGTTAATATATTCAAAAGATTTAGATAGAGTATATTGCTTTTGTTGTAAGTTATTCAATTCAAAACCTAGCACAAGTCAATTAGTTAATGAAGGAACTAAAGATTGGAAAAATCTTAGTTATAAGCTCAAAACTCATGAAACAACTAATGAGCATATCACTAACATTAATTCATGGGTTGATTTAGAAATAAGATTGTCAAAAAATAAAACTATTGATGAAAATATTCAAGAACAAATTAACAAAGAGAAAGAGTATTGGAAAAAAGTAATTGTAAGAATTTTAGCTGTAGTAAAAACTCTTGCTAAAAATAATTTGGCATTTCGTGGGAAGAATGAGAAAATATATCAAGACAACAATGGAAACTTTTTAAGTTTAATTGAAATGATTGCGGAATTTGATCCAATAATGCAAGAGCATGTTCGACGAATTAAAGATGGTGAAATTCATAATCATTATCTCGGGCATAAGATACAAAATGAATTACTACAAATTTTAGCTTCTGAAATTAAAAGTGTAATCATTAATAAGATTAAAGAAGCAAAATATTTTTCAGTAATACTTGATTGTACTCCTGATGCAAGTCATCAAGAACAAATGACTCTTATACTGCGATGTGTAGATATTTCAACAAGTCCAATAAAAATAGAAGAATATTTTTTAGAATTTTTGGAAGTAGATGATACCTCTGGGAAAGGCCTTTTTGACGAACTTATAAATGTAATTAAAAAACTTGGACTTGATGTAAATGATGTAAGAGGACAAGGGTATGACAATGGACCTAATATGAAAGGAAAACACCAAGGTGTACAAAAAAGACTACTAGATATAAATCCAAGAGCGTTTTACACACCATGTGGATGTCATAATCTTAACCTCGTACTTTGTGATATAGCTAACTCTTGTCCTAAAGCCATATCTTTTTTTGGAGTATTACAACGTATATATTCATTATTTTCTTCTTCAACTAAACGATGGAAAATTTTACAAGATAATATATCTATGTTAACTCCTAAATCCTTATCTCAAACGCAATGGGAAAGTCGTATCGAAAGTGTTAAAGCAATCAAGTATCAGACTCCGAAAATACGAGATGCTTTAATTCAATTAGCAAAAATTAGTGAAGATCCTAAAACAAGGAGTGAAGCCACATGCTTAGCTACATATGAGATTGAAAACTTTGAATTTTTATTGGGTATGAATATTTGGTATGATATATTATTTGCTGTTAACACAGTTAGTAAAAGTTTACAATCCAAAGACATGCATATTGATGTTGCTATTGATCAATTAAAAGGACTTATTTCTTTTTTGGAATCATATAGAGAAAATGGATTTTACTCTGCTTTAATTTCATCAAAAGAGATTGCACTTGAAATGGAAATAGAACCAGTATTTCGAGAAAAACGCAAAATTATTAGGAAAAAACAATTTGATGATACAATTGAGAATGCAGTAACACTATCAGCTGAAGAGTCTTTTAGAATTGAATATTTTTTATTTATAGTTGATCTAGCTATTTCTTCGATCAAGAGTAGATTTGAACAATTCAAAATATATGAAAATATTTTTGGTTTTCTATTTTGTTTTAAAAAATTAAAATCCTTAGATGATGATAGTTTGAAAAGTTATTGTCTTAACCTTGAAACTTTTTTGAAGCATGAGTTATTTTCTGATATTGATGGTTTAGATTTATTTCAAGAATTGACTGTATTAAGAAAAGTTCTACAATCTGAAATTAATACTCCAGCTGAAACCCTAACTTATATAAAACAATTAGATTGTTTTCCAAATGCATGTATAGCTTTTAGAATATTGTTAACAATACTAGTAACATTTGCTTCAGCGGAGAGAAGGTTTTCAAAACTTAAATTAATAAAATCTTATCTCCGATCAACTATGTCACAAGAAAGATTAAATGGATTAGCTATATTATCTATTGAAAAAGATATATTAACAAAACTTGAATATAAAATTTTAATCAATATTTTTGCATCTCAAAAGGCTAGAAAAATATCTTTTAAATGAATATATTTTAATAATTATTGCCTATTAATAGGGCCCACTTTCATATTCTTGCCTAGGGCCTCCGGATTTGTTGGGCCGCCCCTGTGAGAGTGCTTTGGTTTTTCTCCAAAATTCTGTGTGTGTGTGTCTTCGTTGTTGTTGTGTGGTAGCCAACAATAGGTGCCTACGATCGCGACCTTCGCCAGGTGCGTTCTCTTTGTCCTGCGAGAGGTAAAAGAAAGATCTAGTGTAGGAAGTAGCCCTGCCTATTTCCATATTGACCTGCAAACGGATGTGGGGTGGCACGCAAGTCTGCAATCTGGGATGACTCCATAGGGATAGCATAACTAGCAAGCAGCTCCGCCACGACGTTGGCTGAGCGTCTGCAGTAGTGAATCGTCCATTGACCAATGGATGTCAGCATCTCCATAGTATTCCTCTACATAGGCATGAGGTCCCAATTTAGGTTACTGGAATTCTTGATCGAGGTAATCAGCACTAGGCAGTCTCCTTCAAGTTGAAGGGCAGTGGGTAGAAACTGGGCCATGTGGTGGATGCCTCGCTGTAATGCCAAGAGTTCAGCTTCCAAAGGGTGCGCGGCTCGAACTTCACTGGTAAATGCCATCAACAATTGGCCATAAGGGTCACGCGCCAATCCTCCGATACGTGCTGTACCTGTTTGAGGGTCGAATGCACCATCAAAGTTCAACTTATTCCAACCTGGAGGCGGAGGCATCCAGGGATCCTGGGTGATACTTGCAGTTGAGCCAGGACCTGCATAGATATGACAAACATTCCAATCAAGAGAGCAGAAATTGTTTTAGAGAATGCATGCTGTGGGTGCAGAGGGTTGTATTGGAACAAGTAATCGTTCCTTGCTTTCCAGAGGTACCACATGAGGAGGACGCCAATTCTTCTGTTTTTAGGGGACGTTAAGTACCAAAACCAATTTGATATCGAACCCCGTGGGTCGAGGAATAGTGGAAGGTAGCAGGTTCCAGACTGAGTTGGCGAAGGAACAAGTAGAGAACAGGTGGTCAACGGTTTCGTCATCACCGCGACAGATTGGGCAAAGTGAAGGCACATTTACGTCCCATTTAGCTATCCAAGCTCTAGTGGTCAGTTTATTCTGAAGAAGACGCCAGGCGAACAGTATGTGCTTTTGTTGCAGTTTCATTTCCATACCCAATCCCATGGTAAGGATGGTCCATGTAACTTGGGTTGTAAATGGTTGAATAGAGCGCGGAAGGAGCAAGTCCCTGTTTTCTCTATCCCCCAGCATCTGATATCAGTGTTACCCAATGGAAGCTTGAGAATCGCTTGGATGATTGGAGGTCTCCAAAGTTGGTGTAGCAGTTCTTCATTCCAAATTTTCCCTAGTATGAGTATGATGAAGTAAATCAGCTACCCATAACGCATATGATTGCTCTGGAATAAAGTTGGTTGCAGATGCCTCATTTATCAAGTGGGATCTTAGGCGACCCTCACCCGGGAGCCATATATCATCCAGAGCCCGCACTTGCTGCCCCATCTCCTACAACTCATCTTTGATTTTCAAGGAGAATAGATTTCGATCTAAGAAGCGTTCTCCATAGTGCCGAGTCTGAACTGCGGGCAGTACAATGTTCCAGCGTGCTTGAGCGAAGATATTTGGGACAATTACCGTACGACGTGTCATAAACATGAAAATAGTCCCAGAATAGTCCAAAGATCTATATTTACCGCAGAGCTGTCCGATCCGTAGGATATCGCAGCGTGCGATATCCTAGAGATGTAGGATATCCTACAATCAGAAGCGGGAAGACTTGAACAGTCCGTTTTTTTCTTTTTTTTCCTTGACTGTGGGACCACCAAACCACCATCCAGACCGTTGGATAGCTGTATGAGTGTAAGAACTAATATCGCACCAAATTTGAACCGTTGATCTATCACGGTTACCGAGAAATTTGCAAGAAAGTCACGTTGTTTTGCAAATTATAAAAATAAATTATAAGCCACATTTTTTTTTATGCAACTTTCTTGATAACTGTTATAGATCAACGCCTCAAATTTGGCGCGATATCAGTTCTTAAGCTCATACAGCTATTCAACGGTTTGGATGGTGGTTTGGTGGTCTTACAATAAAAAAAAAAAAATACACGGACTATTCAAGTGATTGTAGGATATCCTACATCCCTAGGATATCGCACGCTGCGATATCCTACGGATCGGACAGCTCTGCGGTAAATATAGATCTTTGGACAATTCTGGGGCTATTTTCATGTTTATGACACGCCGTACGGTAATTGTCCCAAGATATTTTTGTATCAACACCTTGGCCCACCATGCATCCTGGTCAGCGAGAAATCTCCACACTAAATGTGCTAGAGCTGCTTGATTTTAGGTCCAAATATCCCGAATCCCCAAGCCCCCCTCCAAAAATAAATAGTCCAAGTCATCGGGGTGTATGGACTTCTTTGGGTAGTTCCGTAACATAAAAATAATGCCTGTGCCTGAGAAATCCTGTTGGAGCATTTTTTGTATTTTTTTTTTTTTTTTTTTTTTTTGGGATTTGATAAGAGATAATTAGCGAAATGTCCTTCATATAGAACTTGTAAGGCCTTCAGTCCATCAACTTTTCCTCTAAGGCCTGTAGTCCATGCAGCTTGGACATATTTCGGTGAGAGGTCCCTAAACACGCCACCTCATATATTTTCATGACTGATTTGCCCTTTCAACTGATTAGGCATAAAATTTTAAAATTTAAAATTTAAAATCTTCCATTCTCCCTCCTCTTCTTCTTCAATCCGGACGTGGGAATTGACGGATTGGATCTGGATCTTAACAACTAAGATCAAGTCGTCTCGGTTTTTGGCGCATTTTCACTCTTTGAAGTCGGCATGGTACAGTGGGTTCCGTGGATTGGAATTGAAAAGGACTTTTGTTTTTTAGTTGAAAAGTAATACTCCTCTCCTTGGTTTGGGTTCGTGCAGCATCCAACTTGTCACTATTACATCCACTCCTCGTGGCACGTGTAAGAGAAGGCAAGGAAATCACTCTTTGCAGGTTGGGTGAATCCAACCTGGTTTCAACATTTTTTTTTTCAGAGAACGAGATTGGGGCTTTTCAGAGAAGTGACATCGCCAAATGCTGCTGCTTCCTTAGCCCACACGCCGTTGCCGGAGAGGAAGAAGAAGACCCCTGCAATCTTGCCCAAGTTCTGTTGCAGACTTAACACGAAATGAAGAAGAAGATGATCTGATGCGCCATTGCCGGATTTTCTGAGCCACAATCGTTCCTGCTTGTCGCCGGAGAAGGGGGATTGCCACCGGACGCCGCGCCATGCCATCGCCGGAATCGAAGGCGAATGGAAGATGGCTTTTGTGTTTCTGATTCCAGAACGAAGAAGAAGAAGAAAGTGGGCCTGGGCTTTGCAGTAGTTCCGGGTTTGTTCCCGGTCAGGTTCGACCTTGCCAGTTCTAGAATTCCATCCTCATTCCAATCAAAGTCAAATTTATCTAACTTTTGTATTTTTTGTTAAACTTATTTGAGTTTTAGACAAATCTATCTGAGTTTTTGCTATTTATTAGACTTCTGGAACAAATTTATCTGAATTCTGGACAAATATATTTGAGTTTTTGGCTATTTATCTGACTTTTGGAATAAATTTATTTGAGTTCTAGACAAATTTATCTAAGTTCTAGACAAATCTATCCGAGTTTCTGACTATTTATCTGAGTTCTGGAACAAATTTATTTGACTTTTTGGCAAATATACTTGAGTTTTTGAAAAATATAGGTGAGTTTCTAACAAATTTTTCTCCATTTTTAAAAAATTTAACTAAGTTTTTGAACGAATCTTTTTGTGTTTTTGGAAAATTTACTTGTATTTTCTTAGATCTATTTGTGTTTTTGAATTTTATTTGTGTCTTTTGAAATTTATTTTTATTTTTTGAAATAAATTAACTAAGTTTTTGACAAAAAAAACTTGTGTTTTTTTCAACGTTGTTAGCTAATTTGGAAAATTGGGTTATCTTAGTTTTCACAAATGTTTTTGCGTTTTTTAAATTTATTTGCGTTTTTTAATTCTATTTACGTCTTTTGAAATTTATTTGAGTCTTTTGAAATTTATTTATATTTTTTTGAAATTTATTTGGATCTTTTGAAATTTATTTTGGATATTTTGAAATTGATTTCATCTTTTGAAATTTATTTATATCTTTTGAAATTTATTTGTGTCTTTTTAAATTTATCTGCGTTCTTTTGAAATTTATTGCTTTTTTTTAAAATTTATTTGTGTTTTTTTTTAATTTATTTGCGTTATTTTGAAATTTATTTGTGTGTTTTTGGAATTTATTTGAAAATCTCATTAATGAGATTCCAGTAATCGTGGCCTATTAAATGGTAGTTAACTATTATTAATGGGATATCCCACTAATCATGGGATATGATTTTAAAAAATGGTAAATTAGACATATTAAGTTGGAAATTTGTTAGAGGACCTTTCGCTGCATGATTTTTTTTTGTGGACTATTTGCAACAAAATCAAACTTTGAGGAGTCGTTTGACATAGGATCCTATGATATCATGGATTTCAATGTCAAGCGACTCTGGTGATATTTAGTGGCTTTTTAGTCATGAATTTGAGGATTAGATGCATGTCTAAGGGTTCCCCCCCCCCCCCCCCCCCCCCCACCACCACCACACACACACACACACACACACACACACCACACACACACACTTTTTTTTTTTTTTTTTTTTTAACAGAAAGTGCAGGCCAACCCAGTAATTGGGTATTGCCGTTAGTACCGCCTAGAGCAAAACCCTTCAACCTACCAGAGACAGCGTCGGGCCGCGCCACCGAGAAGCTCGTCGAGATATCCTGGCTTGAAGAAGGAAACCTGCAGTGCTAGCATTCCGGTGGATGCCAATGCGATCACCTAGATAAGTGAATGCGTTATCCGAGCAGATCTCCAGACATGATTCAACTTCTGAGATAAGTTGTCGATCAGTAGATTTGCTGAAAATAATGCTCGATTTGAGGTGATTTAACCGTTGACCAGCCTCAGAACCATAGAGATCTAAGACTTTTTTTAATTTTTGATACCGCCTGCCTGTTAGCTCTAATGAAAATGATAATGTCATCGGCAAATTGTAGGAGTGGTAGTCGATCCCCTCTCGGAGTAATTGTTGGGAAATAAGCCGGTTTTGCAACTGAAATCTCCCAAATCAGCCTAGCCAGTGCCTCTCCACAAAGGATGTAGGGATATGGTGATAGTGGGTCACCCTGGCATAGTCCATTTAGGGGTCTGATGATGTCTGTTTGTGATCCATTGACTACCACTCTAAGGCCTTGTTTGGATCGTCTTATTTTTTTTACTTCTTAATCTGTCTGAAAAAGATCTGCGAGTTTAAGATCTTATTAGAGTTGCGAGTTTAAGATCTTATTAGCTGTTCTGTAATAAGATCGTTTGGCAACACCTGAACGCTATGAGATCTGAATTGAATAAGACTGTTTGGTATTGCATCTTATCCAATACACAGATCGTTTCATAAACCTATGAGTAGACTCCACAAACCTATTAACCAAACCAAACATGGAATCCAATGCTAAATCTCTTCAAACCAATAGAGTTTGGAAAAACCCAAAAATCACAACGAATTAATAAATCAAACTTCAATAAAATCCGAATATCCAATCTTCCATACCAAACGAAAAAAAAAAAAAAACCCAAGAAAAGAGAGGGGATGAGAAGGGAAGGAAGATGAAAAAAAAGTTTACCTTTGACTTTGGATCCAAGACAAGAAGAAGGAATTATGGGAATTACAGGAATTTTAAAATTATTTTAAAGTCTTGAAGTGTCTTACCGCTTAAGATGTTGGGGTCTTAATTCCAGGAGCTGGATTTCAAGCTCCTAGAATTAAGATAAATCTCGTCTTAAATAACAAGTCATCTTAGCGCTTAAGACATGTTGGTATTGCGTACCAAACAATCTTATTTAGTTTTTTTGTCTTAGCGCTTAAGACATAAGACATTAAGACCCAAACTTAAGACGACCCAAACATTACCTAAATGTAACTGATGTGACACGCGTCATTAACCTAGCCACCACCTGGTCAGAAAAAACAAAGCGATGGAGACAATGACATAGGAAGTGCCAAGAGAGGGAAAATGGATTTCCTGTTTGGACCAATCAGGGGTGCCATATGGGGAGAGATGCCAAATCAATGATATCTCATCTCTTTCACCAAAAAAAAAAAAATTTTTTTCTTTCCCATATGGCATCTCCTGATTAGTCCAAACCGGGTTTTTCTGTTTGGACTGAATAAGAGATCTCTTTCCCAAGAGAGGTTATCATAGACTTTCCGGATATCCACTTTGATGGCACATAATTTTTTCTTGTAGTTGGGGTTACTCATCATGTGGTGTCACTGGTGGACCTATTATGACCGCCCCAGGTCAAAATTGAAATCTATATAGATTTCAATGGTATTTTGGTGCAGGGGAAAGCAATTTGGGGCACGATCTAGGGTAGTCGCCCCACGTCTTAAAATTGAAAACACCATAGAGTTGAATGGGGCCTTAGAGCATGCCCCACATGTTTAAACTTATCACATATGTCTAAAGATAGCCCTACAAATGTAAAGCTTCGTTGGTAAAAAAAAGGAAAAAAGAAAAAAAGAAAGAAAAGAAAACATGTCGCGGCAATACATCGCTCTCCCTCTTCTTCCACCTCTTCTTTTGAAACTTCTTTGCGCCAATTGTCGATCGAGTTCCTCGTCGCTGGTCCCTATGTACTTTGTAGATTACTACATTTTTATCTACCAAATATATATAGTATAATCATTCATAATCATTCTATACCTAAATCAAAACACTTAATCTCCAAATCCTAATTCCAAAAATTGAACCTCAAAATCCTAATCCATACTCTAAGCCTTAAACCACCAAATCTAAGCATATTTACAAAAACCCAAATATAACCAAATTCATTTATGTTATCATGTCTTCTTACCCCACTATGATCCAAAGATAGAATTTCACTCCCATTATCCAAGGATTGGAGGCTTTGAGAAAGTGAAAAGAGAAAGGATGGGTGTCCTCAAAATGTTCTTATATTCAGTTTTTCTCATACACCCACTCACCTTGAATTTGCAGTGACCTCCATTGGGCATTGATTTTGACATATAAATTTAGTGAAACATGATAATGTGAGTTTGAGTATCTGAGATTAGGCTAGAATTATTTTTTATCCATCTAATACTTTTTGGTACTTCTACTTAACAACCTCTTCATTGCCTAATCTTCACTAACTTGATGCATTTATTTGAGTTCCATGAGTTACACATTTTCTAAAGAAATATGTACAAATGCTATTTGGTAATATAAAAAAAAGCCACGCAAAAGTCAAGAAAAAATGTATTTTTTTTTTCAAATGTAAAGTCTAGCAAAATTTTAGCCCCACCTAAATAAAAATTGATAAGTCCAAAATATCAAATATTTAATTAATTAATTCATATAAATTTGTGGACTTAATTAAAATAAAATACATTGAATTCATAGATTTGCACAAAATCATGCAATTAGACTCTTTTGGTTGAATTTAAGTAAAAATCTCTTAAAAATGCATGTCTTGGTGAAATTATCAAATTCTGCATTTTTTGGGCCCCATGCATAGTATCATTCCTTTTAATAAAAATTATTATTTCTGAATTATTTTTTCATTATTTTGTTGAAATTCAAAAATCAGGCCCGCATGAAGGAAAGAATGCAAGAAAGAGATCCAGCCATGAAGTGGTCGTCCAATGCATGGATTCTTTAAATTTCAAACGTCCAAGTGGTCCCACATCCAATTCAAGAAATCTGACTATTAGATTTACACAAATAAAATCTGATTTCTTGGATCCCACACATCTCAATTAAAAGCAAATCAAGAAGATGAGGGTGGAGCCCAGTTTTGGAATGTGTAGAAATTTCAAAAGGAAATATTATACAGATGAGGAAAAATCTCTTAAGCATTCAAATATTTGAAAAGTTTCAAATATTGATTGGATACAGTTTCAAATATTGAATGGAATGTATCCAAAGGAGTCACGTCCAAGACTTCTTCTCTTTGCTTGGAGTGAAACTCTCATTTCCCCCCTAATTTCTCTCTCTCCCTCTCAATCTCTAACTCCCTCTCTCTTTTCATTATTTACTCATACACACAACATCTTTCTCTGGCTGGGGACGGTTTTTTTTTTTCCTTTCTCTCTCTCTCTCTCTCACAGACGGCCATCATTCTCTCTCCCATTAATCTCTTTCCATATTTTTTTTCCCTCCATCTCCTACATCTCTCACTCACCTATTATACGAGGCCAAAGGGAAAAAATTGATGTGTGAAGGAAGAAGAAGAAGGATGGAGGGGTAGATTTGCTACTTGTAATCTAAGGAGAAAGGGTGTAAGTTGACTTATTATTATTGATTGATTATGGGTGAGCAATTTTAATTCAAAATTTGATTTTCAATTTATTAATTTATTTTCTTTATTTATGTCTTTTTGATGCCTTATTTTTTAATGATATATTGCATGCTTAAAGGCCGCTAAATACTGAAAATATTATAAGGAGACTAGAGTCTTTATGAAATTTCTCAATATTAATAAATCTGATTTTTCAGATTTTGGGTCCTTAATGAAATCACCCATATTTTCAGTATTTAGAAAACAACTGAACCCTGACCCTTAGATTGTAAGGCTCTCTTTCAATCTTGAATTTCAATTTAATTATTTCTGAATTTTTAATCTTTCAAATTGGTTTTCTGATTATTTTTATGGTGAATGCAGTTTTTTTTTGTATAGATCTATTAGATTAGGTCTCTAGTTTAGGATTTTTTTTCTTTAATTCGGATTGTAATTAATTTTATTCAGATTTGTAATTAATCTTTAATTAGAGTAGTTTTTTTTTTTATATAGATTTTTGATAGGCTAGCACTAGTTTTCCAATAGGACAGGTACATTGTGATCATTGGCTCTCTGTAAATCAACCCGGTTTCACCGGTTATTACTACAATCGTAACGACCCTACACTTGGGGCACGATAAAAAATCCTGGGTCCTCCACTGCGTGGTGTACTTCCTTTGCTATTATGATGTTGTCAGCGGGTCGCCTTCCCGGTACAATGGCACCTTGCCATTGGAAATGCACTTTGTAGCAAAGGCCTCAGTCTAGTTTGGAGATTATTTTATAGCGAACATTACATAGACCGATCGGCCGAAATCATCCAGTGGCACTACATCTTCCTTTCTGGTTATTAAGATGATACTAGTTTCATTGATCTCATGCCCTAGTGTACCCAACAGAAAAAAAAAAATATCATACCATTTTTACAATATCGGGACCGGTTAAATTCCAAAAGGTCTGATAAAAAGTAGCATTGAAACCATCGGGACCCAGTTCTTTATCCTTGCCTATGTCGGAGGTTGCCCGTTTTATCTCTTCTTCTGTGGGTATTGTTGAAAAAGGTGAGTGGAGAACTGTTTGGGTGCAGATAAAACAGATAGAAAATGTGGATTTGAGGCGTATGAATACTTTCCTTAAGGTTTTATTTGGCCCCACTATGAAACGTTTGCTAACGGGTGTATTGGAAAATTACCTCCAAGATGCAACAAACCCTGAATTCAATAATTAGCAATCTTATTGAATTCCCAGAACAAAGATAATACTTATTTCAGATTTGGAGCTTATTTATAGCCAAAACGTGTCTATTCATGAAGAGATGCAACTTTTCTAACAGATACAACCCAACAGATACAACCTTTTTGAAAAGGTGTCTATAGGTCAAAAATTGCAACTGTTACAACTGACACAACTATTGGTCAATAGGTACATCCGTTGGTGCTTGCTTGTATTTTTTAATGTGGGACTTTTGGCTTTACAACTTCTAGAAATATATTACAATCTCTATAACAGGTGTAGCCATAATAGACTGATTGTGGGTCTCCTCTATGGTCGAAGAGATGGTGCTTGTTAATAAGAGATTTGACTGCTGGTAGTGTGATGAGTCAATATATATTCCTTGATAGAAATCCCAACAATATTGGTTTTTACACGCGCGGTCCTTTATACACTATAGATCAACCTATTTGACCTCTTTCTTTGTACTATCTGTTTTTGAGTTATGATTCAAATTGCTTTCTTGATATGGATTAAAATTATGAAACTTTATGTTATCTGTGTAAAGAGACTGTACATCTTTCATATCAAGTGACTTTTATGAATCATGGTGCTCATTGGCTGCGCCATCTCAAGCAGAGCCCAATTCACAACATTGGGCTAGTTTGGTCTGTGTTTTAGGCCCATCGTGAGACTTGGGCCTCATGTTTTGGCTTGATGGTTAAATAGGCTATGCATGGATCTTCGTGTTCTTAAAGGCCCAGCCAAGTCTCACATATTTAACAAAAAGAGTGTTTTATATATACTTTAGAAATATCCTGGACTGCGCCATTCTTTCAGGCCTTAAGCTGGATCCATTCCTAAATATTAGCCTCAATTCCGAATAAATATCCAGTCGTTATATTCTCTGTCAATTCCAAATAATTGAAGTGATGTGTCCTACTCAGATGAAAAATCACGATCAACGACTATGACAATGGACTCCAACTCGTATGAGCATGGAAGGCCCATTTGGAATCCTGTGCTTCATGGTGGGGTTGAATAACTATGACAAAGGACCTTGGTTTGTATGAGTCCACATCCGTATAACACATGGTGTGGCTGATATAAAGATAATCTAGACCGTTCAAGATGAAATTATATTCCCTCCAAGGCAATATCCTTCAATTTTAATTATAATAGGAGTGGGTCCCGCCATCCAATGGAGCACCTAATGAAACACTACATGATTAACAATACAACACCAGCAATTCAACATTAGTGCCCAATCCTGTTTTCAATCTCAAAGTTCACTCCTATTAAAGTGAAATATGAGATATGAGACTGAAGACAGATGAGATTTATCTTGAATGATTGGAATGATCTGCGTTGGCTCATAATAGAGTTGGTGGCATATCTTATACGTTCAGGATAATGGCTGCGATAGGGAATCTGGATTTGTATGAATTAAAAAGCTGATTGATACTTTCTGTCATTTTTGAAGCTAACATATACCTGCTCGGAGTTCTATATCAACGGACATCATAAATGGCTGCCCCACACTGGCTCATGATAGAGTTGGTAGCATATGTTACGTGTTCATGTATGATAGCTGCGACAGGGTCTAATCTAGAGTCATATGTATCAAAAAGCTGATTGGTACATTATGTCATTTTTTAAGCTAACGTGCATTGCTGAGAGGCCTATATTTACGACCATCATAACTTGCTGCCCCACCCTGCCACTCATCGGTGGCATTGGCATCTCAGTTTTACATTACCACCCAGGAATCAATAAAAAAGTGTTGTACCACAATCCCATTCTAGGGAAAAAAAAAAAAAAAAGCTGCCCCACCTTCATAAGTATTGATCCCAGAATGGACTTCGGTGCAGCAACGGGTTGCACCAAGGGCAGTCCATGTGCCTTGAAACTCAGACAGCACTCACAACTTTCTAGTGTTTTAGCCTGAATTAATTTTTCTCATTTCAGATTTTGCCCTTTAATTCCATTTGGCTCCCGTTTAGTTCGATTCCTTTTCCAACGGCTCTCCATGTTTGGGTCACAATATCTATACTTTTGTCAAATTTTTTTTTTTTTTTTTTTTTTTTTTTTTTTTTTTTTTTTTAAATCTGAATGATGGTTAGATTAGTCATACTAAAAATATGTTAAAAAAATTTATGCAAATATAGTCAAGCGCTCCCACCCCTTACTCTTATAGTAGTAACGTAGCAGTAATTCTCACAAAAATATAATATAGTTATCAGAGTTTCTCAGTACAGTAGTGAGTGGGGGCTTTCACATTCATAATTAATGCCAATAGCCTAAACATGAATGGCTCAGATTATCATTGTGGGCCCGTGGTGAAGTTTTGGAAACCTGTTACACTAGAAGCGTGTAATAATTAATTGTGACAAGGGACCCTGACTCGTATGGGTCCACCTTCTTCGTCTCGGCTTTTTACTTGGGAATCGTAGACCACATGGTGGGATCTTCATTATAGGGCCCACATATTGTGATGTTGACGATTCAAAATGAATCTCATTCCTAATGAAAGATTGACACCACATTATCAGCAATGTGACGTCAGTGCCAGATAGATTGATACGCCACTGAAGGGGATAAGATTTTGATCTTGAAAAGTGGGATACAGCTTCGAATCCAAAACCAGATTGATAGAAACATAAACATGCTCGTAGGACCCTATTTTGAAATTTATTTGTGTCTTTTGAAATTTATTTACAGTTTTTGAAATAAATTTAACTGAGTATTGGAAAAAATACTTAAGTTTTTGGCAAATTTTTCAAAAATTTGGAAAATTGATTTATCTTGGTTTTGGCAAATGTGTTTGCGTTTTTGAATTTTATTTGTATCTTTTGAAATTAATTTGCGTGTTTTTAAATTTATTTATAATTTTTGAATTTTCTTTCGATCTTTTGAAATTTATTTGTGTCTTTTGAAATTTATTTGGATCTTTTGAAATTTATTTGCATCTTTTTAAATTTATCAGTATTATTTTTAAATTTATTGCTTTTTTTTAAATTTATTGCGTTCTTTGACATTTATTTGTGTTATTTTGAAATTTATTTGTGTGTTGTAGAATTTATTTGAAAATCTAATTAATAGGATTTCATTAATCATGGACGATTAAATGGTAGTTGACTATTATTAATGAGATGTCCACATCAATCATGAGATATGATTTAAAGAAAAGGCAAATTGGACATTTCAAGTGCGAAAAAGCGTGAGATAGACCTTTGGCTACTTGATTTTTTTTTTTCTAAACTTTTTACCTTAAAGTCACACTTTGAAGGACCTCCAACTAAATTCCCCTGTAAAAAGTTACCACCTAATAAGACAAGTTGTGATAAAGGGCAGCAGGGTGGCCAATAGTACGGACAGGAATTCCTCATAGGCCTACCGAACTGACCCAAACCCAGCCTGATATTTCAGGGTATATGTTGAGACTTCTTATTTTTAGTGTTTGGGACACTTTCTGGCCTGATCAATGAATAGATCAATTATTAGATCGGGTTTAGCTTGCTGAAAATTGAAGAACTCAACTTCAATAGTCTCCTGTGCGGACTTAGATGCATGGAAACGGTGGAAGGAAAGTTTGGGTGAAAAGATCTCACACTGGCTCACCGGAATTTCATTTTTGGTAGGCCTCAATCCACAGAAAGGCCTCATGTGTATTTAAAGTTGGTCATACACATATATACTCAAAATCAAGACTAGTATGTTTCCGATGTGAGATTTGTACACCACTGTATACCTAGTCCTTAAAGAGCTCCCCTCCCTCTCTATTTTGGCAGATGCTTGCCGGACCCAACGCCGCATGCGTGACATTTTGGAAAAAAAAAAAGAAAATAATAATAACAACATGTCATTCATATCGTCACAACGACTGAATTAGGAGTGGGTGCAATTCGACAGTGAGCATAGTTCATGTTCTTGTAAAATTAGGGTGAGTAATGTTTGAAAATTAGTTATTGCATTGTAAAATTTGATTCAGACAGTAATCTTAAACTTAAGATTGAGCTTTGAGTAAGAAAGATATGATGCAAATTGTGAACTGAAGTATACGTCCAAAATGTTTCGCACAAAGGTATACACCAAATTCAATCATCTCTAGTTTCAAACCCCTATATACCTCTCATGACCAACATAACAACTAGCAGAAACATTTAAACCAACATCAACAAAACAACTAGCAGAAACAGCTAAACCATCATCATCGTTTAAGAGATAAGAGAGGCCATAATAAACTCGAAGTCGTAGATACAACACCGGTCTGATCACTGTAAGATCTGGTCCACATTGAGCTGGACAATATCTTTAAGTCACTATCCGCTAGGCGCTTGGAGAGAAAAAAAGACAAATTACTATCCCCTTCCACTTTTCCCTCTGTTGTCTTCCATTCATTTTATTTTCCTTTCACCCCTCTCGGCTATACATGTTCTTGACGCAGGCAGCAGGCCTCAAATCATTTTTCTGTGTGTTCGTTTGATTTCCATTTCATTTGCTTGCTGTGAGTATTGAGAATGGCTGCTGAGACTAGTAATGATGCACCAGCTGAGATTAGTGATGATGTGGCTGCTGAGACTAGTAATGATGAAACAGAGGAACCCAAAAATAGGGTCTGGTTGATCAAGATAATGGAAGAGCAACAGAAGCGGATGGACAAGAGGGTAGAGCCAGAACAACCCAAGCCTAGGATACCGAAGGTAGTGGACAAAGCGCTGCTTCAGACCGAATCCAACAATCGATACTTCGAACCGTTGGTGGTGTCGTTCGGCCCTTACCATCATGGCAAAGAACAACTTATGCCGATGGAGCATTACAAGAATATCGCAGCTGCCTGGTTCATCTCGCGTGCAAATGATAAACCGGATGAGGAGGCTACTATTGTCTACGAAAAGTTCATCGAGAGGGTGAAAAATGTGCCGTCTCCCACATATTGGTATGATGGGAATGTGTTCAAATTTAAATCCAAGGAGCACTTCATGCGGATGATGTTCCTAGATGGTTGTCTCATTTTGTATTTCATTCACCTTGTTGATACATGGCCGTCGTCCTCCGATGAATATATATCGAAGAGTAGCCATCATCTTAATAAAAAACATATTGTGAGGGACATGTTCTTACTCGAGAATCAAATCCCATTTCAAATTCTCGAGTCTTTGATGAACTTACTACCTGATCAAGAAATGACAGGGTCTTCCATAATCAAGTTTATCTTCACGGTCGCTCTCCCTTCATATGAAATGGACTTCTCTCCGACCGGTTGGTTGAAGGTAATGATTTGGATCTTTAAGTTGTATTCGCCTCCTGAATGGGAACTAGTTTTTCACTCTATGTGGAGGTGTCTATTTGAAGCAGCTGGCGAGGAGCCCCTTCACCTCCTCCATGTGCTTCGAGAGGTGCTTCTCGGCGTGCGTGACAGTCCTGACTCTGGCAGTGGAAGTGCTGGTCATTTTAAATACTATTTTCGTCCAATTAGGGAGCTCAAAGAAGCAGGCATACAGGTAACGAGAAGCGGGGGTATGACACTGAAACATCTTCAATTTAAATGGGGACTTCTTAATAGCCATCTTGAGATTCCTCAGATAATAGTCGATAATTCGACTATGGGTCGCCTGCTCAACTTGGTTGCCTACGAAATGTGTCCAGATGGTCCTAAAGACCACACGGTTACCTCCTACATATGCCTCTTAGATTATTTGATTGATCATCCTGAGGATGTGAATGAGCTTCAAAAGGAGAACATACTGCTTAACCACCTTGGCAGCGGCGAGGATGTCTCCATCCTCTTCAAGAAGTTGGCCGCTAACTTATCCCCTGGCGGCAACGCCTTCGCACATGTCATCAATGGTATCAGCGAGCACTATAAGAGACCTTTCAATAATGAAAGGGTGTTGATTGGTCAGTTCTTATGCACCTATTTCTCTAGCCCATGGGCTTTAATCTCGTTTATTGCCGCAACTTTCGCCATAGTATTAACTCTGTTGCAGACCATGTACGCTATCTGGGGTTTCTACCAAACCTATTAGTTTCTCAAATCTCCTGTGGCATGGATTCATGGTTTTTTTTTTTTTTTTTTTTTTTTTTTTTTTTTTAATGTGTGTCTGAGTGTTATGCATTTTGTGCTTGGTTAATAAGAGTGGTTAATGTATTTGTCTCTCTGTTGAATAAGGAAATGCAAGGTTTGATTTATTTGTGTATGTGGCTGATAACAGGTGCTGGTTTCACCAACTCCTTTTGGAGATGTTGGTATAGTATTTGACTTTCGGTTGATTGCCTCTCTTAACTCTAATGACGATGGTTTATTTGATTTTGTTAGTTGTTATGTTGGTCATGAGAGCTAGAGACTTGAAATTGGAGATGACTGATTTGGTGTAAACCTTTTTGGAGGGCCTTTTGGACCTACTTTATCTCTCACAATATAGGTTTTTTATCTTTCTTACTCGTAACTCGGGGATTTGACACATTAATCCTTACCCTGCATCCCCAATTTGAAAATCTATTAATGTCACTAGAGTCGTTTGACATTGATTCACGTTTTTTTCTTTACTTTTCTGCTCTAGATCCAAATGTAAGAAATTGAAAAGGCCGTTCTATAAAAAATCTAGACTGTCATCTTATCCAGTCCCGTTGACCAAAGTCAAACAACTCTAATAACATTAATAGCTTTTCAATCATGAAATTGAGAGAACAAGATTTAAAGGAAATTAATACGTCAATTCTTTTGATAGATGTTCAAGATAACTTGTCCCTAGCAGATTCTAGACTCCAAAAACTAAACTTCTGCCATTGCTTTCCCTAATTTGATACAAATATGAACTATATATACTCTCCCATGGATTGAGTTTGATGAAAAATGTAACCAAACAAACCATTTATACTTCAGAGCCGCCATTGAAAACAGGAAAATTGTCTCCCATGGGAAAGTGCATCTGGACCCAAAAAAAGGACAAGGATCCCTTGAATTTGATCTGGTGATTTATTTTACTATCCTCACTTTCTCCATAGAAAATCGGCCGCACAACTGTGCCCTAAGAAATCCAAAATCATTGAGAGTGAATTTCCGAGGGTGTCAACCGGGATGCGCTATTTGCATTGATTATCACGAGGGTGGTGATGGCAATACTATTTTCGTCCGATCGGCGAGCTCAAAGCAGCCGGCATCTGGATAAGTAGCAGTTATTCTTTGCTTAGAGACGTTGAATTAAAAAAGGGCCCAATTAATTGCCGTCTCGAGCTTCCTCTTACAATAGTGGCGGATTGCACCAAGACTCACATGCATGCTCAACCTGGTCACCGATGAAATGTGCCCAGATGATCTTTTGGATCGTGCAGTCACCCTCCTATACGTGTATGCTTCTTAGATTGCCAAGTCGAACAGAACACCATGAGAAGTCTAAACTTCAATAGGCAAACAGGCGTTTTATTTATGTAGGCCCCAACCCACCAAAAGGGATTCTGTGGACTTAAGATTGGGTCACACGCATATAAAAAAATTAAGGGGATATTGCATGTACAGCGGTTTTTTGACTTGACATTCTTTCATAAACGATTAAAGTTTAAGTATTTTATATAGAACTGTTGATACGATATTCATGATATTCTTTACGAGTAAAAGACCAAAGTCTCTTTGTACATTTTAAAAGTTTCAAAATATATTTATCCATATCTTTCTCCTTATTTAAAAGGAAGGAATAAGTTGAGAGGGGGTCCTATATAGCTCCGTCTCCGGTGGGATCTTCATTGTGGGGTTGATATAGAGATAATCTGGACCGTTCACGATAAATCTCACTCCCACTAAGGATAAATTCTCAAATTTTACTCTAGTTGGAGTGGGTCCTGCCATCCAATTGAGCACCTAATGAAAACATGATTAACAATACATCATCAACAAAGCGACCTTATGGCTTGTTTTTTTGCTGGAATTTCAGGAATTCATGTATGGAAAATTCCTGAATTCCCTGACATAGTAGAATTCCTGGATGCTCCTTTGGGTTTGAGCATTCAGGAATTTCACCAAAATGCAAACGGAGTGGAATTTCTGGATTCCCAAAAGTTAAAAGAGACATTTCATCGGCCGAGGTGCCAATCCCTTTTCTGTGTATCTATTGTCTGTCTATGCAGATCGCACAATCCTGTGAATAGCTTCCCAAAGAAATAGAAGATCTTACTCCAAAACTAAAACCTCCTTCCAAGATTGCATAATCCAATGAAGTAACTTCTAATTATATCCTAACAAATCTAATTCACTATTAGGGCCCATTTGGGAATTTACTATTTTAGTAAAGTTAACATAAAACCTTCATTTGGGTCACATCAAAGATATGTATATCCAAAATTCCCTCCTTTCTCAAAAGAACAAATGACAAAAAGAATCTATTTTTCATACGAAAAGTAAAAAATATTTCCTATTAATCCACTAAAAATAAAATACAATCTTAGCACTTTTATATTTTAATCTCTCTTCATTTCATTCTGCACTTTACTTTTATTTTACTGAAAAATTATCAAAAGGCTGTAAGAGAGGGCCAAAACAAAGTCAAAAAAAAAAAAAAAAAAAAAAAAAAAAAAAAAAAGGAAGATGAAGTTCATTAAATTTGACAATGAGTTTGATTGGACTTTAGGCCCCACTTTCACTAGGTCCTCTTTAGACGTCATCATCTAATCTCCAAAGCTACCAGCTGCTGATGTAGCAGGATAAAGACCAGACTCTGATATAGTCATATTATGGTATCCAGACCTTGTCAAAGGAAATGGACTACACCCTACGATGACTGGGATATGCCGCATGCGTCAAACGTATTAGCTGAACCGAGGCCGTATCCTCTGTTGCGGTTATTACATGCTTTCACCGTGACAGGTCTCCAAACCTGCACTTTGAAGCCAACAAGACCGTCTAAAATGAATGTCATCGCTGGCTGTGATATATTTTTAAATTTCAATTATGCAAAAGTGAGTCTCACTATAAACTTGGAACCTACGATTGAAAACTTGGACCGGCAATAATGTCACATTGTTACTGACATGACATTAATGATTTATCATAGGAGTGACCACATTCATCTTGGATATGGCCCATATTATCATTATAGCTTTGTGGGGGCATTTTCATAATGCTGATATAAGCCTTAATTTCGATAAATATACTAAGAAGATTCATCTTGATCTTGGTTTTTTGAAGCTCGGTAGCAGTACACTTCATGCCGGACTCCGGCTATATATATGCATGAGGTAAAACTAATAAAAGTATGCAAATACCATTCACTCATAGCTCTCTTTTCTTCTCCACGCATTCATTATTTGTTGAGTTGTTGAACTAACTTGGGTGTCGAAGTGCATTCGGCTAGCTGCAGCCAGGGCCTCTAACCTTTTTCTTTCCTTTTCAAACTTCAGGAGTTATGGTCTTTCACAAAAGCTTTACACTTAGACACTTACAGTAGCCCATGTGGTAGAGTTGTGGAGACCTGCTACACAAAAAGCATGTAATAACTACGACAAGGGATCATGACTCGTATGAGTCTGAATCACCTTCTCAGCTATTACATGGGAATCGTGTAACAGATGGTGGGATTTTGACTGTGGCGGCTTTGAATGACCAAAAGCCACATTTGAAAAGGCTGAATGTTTGAAAATTTACTGTTAAATAAGGAAATCTAAATGCTGTAAGTAACCGATTGACATGTGTCTAAGAAACTCCCCATTTTTTGCACCCTTGAACATTATTCTACATTGTTTATTAGTCAATGAACTGGACTTCTCCACCGTTTGAGTGGCTGTGGGAAAAAAAAAGAAAAGAAAGGGAAAGCTAGAAGAGTTTTCACGCCATTCCCTCCTCTCACGTTCCTAGGAGTGACGAAAGGTACTTCACATGCTCTGTTCAATTCCGATCTGTGGTGGCCTTAGGAATTGATTCTGGCAAGCGAAAACTCATCATGCCTCCTCCATGACCTACTGTGCTTAACAAGCTCTTGCTTGGGCATCGTCGCATGGACCAACATCATGAAAATTTTGACTCACTTAATGCATGCCTAACAAATCATGTCATTGCACATCAACCATCTCAAGGTTTCAGGAATCTAGAGGTCCAATGAACCACGATTCATGGGCCCAAGCTCAATGAAGTACTAGGGCCGAGCCAAGTAAACCATAGAGCCAATGCGTCATCTTCTGATCTCAGGAGGGATTACACCTTACAATTGGTGCCAATTCCTACAAATCAAAGGCCCAAGCCCGAGATGCATAGTCCAAATTAACCAAGTCCATAATTATGTGTTTTCGTCTAATTATGTAATTCTTGTCCGAAATAATGTGTTCCCCATGTAAACATGCCAAACAGTTTCTCAAGCATACCAAAGTAACCAAACAGATCTTGTTCATATGACCCAACAGTTCCTAGGTTCAACAACAATCAGTCCCAGGTTCAGGAGATTACAAGCATGTTTATCAGCCCCAGAGCACAAGGAATCATGTCAAGTGGACACTTCCTAGGTTAAACAAACAATCAGGCCACGTTCCCATGCCATATAAAATTAGAAGACAGGATGTCAAGTGGAGAATAAAGATGACATCTTGGAAAGAAGTGAAGAATACGTTAGACGGTCCGAGGTTACCCTGCCCCCACATTTATTTCCCATTTTTCCAGCAGATGTGCCCGCCCCACATTGAGCTGGACTTTGGGCTCTGTTTGTAGGTCCATGGTTTGCATGTGGGCCTAATTCTATGGTCCGATTGGCACGTTTGTCAGGAAAGGCCCAACATTCCAACATATGAACACACTGGGCTGTATTGGTGTATACATTCTGTAAACGGGCTTCTCCTGGGAGGGCCATCTGCTCGGACTCAACCCGACCTCTCCCTATAACCGCCCCAGAATCTGCAACATTGAAGGCTCCCACTGTCCCAATTTGAAGAAGAGAAAAAAGCGGGCCATTTTAACCAAGCCTTCAGAGTCACATTAAAAATTAAGACACAATCCGACCTCTCCCACAAACCACCCTAAAATCTGCAAAACTCTAGGCTCCTACATGGAGGCAGGGTAAAAAAGCACTTCATTTTCATCAAGTCTTCAAGGTGACATGAAGAAGGTTTTTTCTTTTTTTGATCAATGTGATTTTATTTTAGAGGATTTTATGGGAAAATTTTTAAAATTTTGTCATTCCTTACGAAGGGGCTCCGCAGATTATGTAGCACAAACTCGGTCTTCCCATTATTTTATTTTTTTACTTTAGCATCGTCCAAAAAAATTTGGGCAACATTAGCGTCACTCCTCCCGTCTTCGTTTTACCCATCTTCTTCCTATTTCTCTATTTCTCACGCAACACACCACCCACAATATTTCCATCATCCTTAAGTGCAAGGAAAGAATGATTATCATCTCTCACCTTCTGTCCAAATATCCTAGAATTTCTTAGGTAACATATTTGAGTTATGTACACATTCGTGAAAAAAGATGTGAGGTCTATGAATACAGCTTTTTCACTGTTCATACTGGTGGAAAAGCTACGAATACTGGCAAAGACCTCTCTCTCTCTCTCTCGTTTCTCATGAATGGCTTTCCCTCTTTCTCTCTCTCTCTCCTCTCTCTCTCTCTCTCTCTCTCTCTCGTTTCTCATAGATGGATTCATAGGTTGAGGGTAAGCTCTACATGATAATGTACGAGCATAAGATTGTTATCGAAAATGTCTGCCATTTTTTTCTTTTTCCATGTCTTTCACTTTCCAAGATGAATCTTGAGAATATAAAAGGAAGAAAGAAAGAAACTATATACTGGTCTGTAGTAATCTTTTTATAAAGCCTGTGATACTGTTTTTCCAAAATGATTGAGAGAATATGGAGTGGGGGAGATAGACAAATAGGTGGGAGAAGAGAAAAGAATAAGAGGAAGAAGAAACAAATGAGTTATATGTTTTAAGAAAATCACTAATTTCTTGGGTTAGCGTGACAAGAGGAAGCCATGGTAGAGTGGAAATTTATTCTAATTCTCCATGCAATCAATTTTTTAATAGTTTAGTGCGACACATTTTCCTTGCAAAAAAAAAAAAAAAAAGAAATAAAAGAAGAAGAGTTGATTATCTTCAACATAAAGGATCTCAATTTTCTAAATAAGGAATAAGAATGCGGGATTCCTCTCTTACGAAGAAATGAGAATCTTCAAAGAACTATCGAGAGGATTCTGTGCCATGAGAAAGTAATTTCTCTTACATTGGAAATCGAAATCCTCTCTAACAAAGAAAACTTTGGACGTACGGAATTGAATGTTGTCCAAAACTACCGAGACAACTCTCCGATTCTCTTTGGATCATCATGGGAATCACGTGTTTGGATCAAAGTTGGAAAACTCATGACTTTAACTCGACTTGTCCAATGCACAAAAAAATTGACTCAAATAGAGTCAACACGGAGACCGGCAAGAGTTATGTTTTTTTAAATAATTTTAAAAATAGTTAAAATAAGTTCATTACTTATAAAATACAAAAATGCATTTATATACATGCATTCATGATAATCAAATTAAGTAAATAAATTAATATGTGCAAGAAAAGTATTGCAATAAAGATATTAAAAGAAAAAATATTACATATTATATAATTTATTAGTCCAAATACCGAACATAAAAGATCAAATATAAGTTTCAAATCTCATTCTAGTCATCATTTTTAAGTGGTTCGGAATACAAATAACTTTAATTATTTAAAATTAAATTTACCTATTAAATGATTCAGAACACAAATAGCTTATTAAAATGAGATTACTCAATCGATTATATCTAATATAGGTGTTTCAAAAGGAGTACATGCTTTTTGTTGCTTCTATTTAAGCATGGCGTATCAATTTATCTGGCACTGACGTCACATTGCTGATGATGTGTTGTTAATCTTCCATTTTGCACTATATGTGGGCCCTATAACGAAGATCCCACCATGTGGTATACGATTCCCACGTAAAAAGCCGAGACGGGGATAAGATTTTGATCTTGGAAAAATGGGATGCAACTTCGAATACAAAACATAAGCCCGCTCGTAGGACCATATTTACAACCACAATAAATTGATGCCCCACCCTCATAAGTAATGGGCCCACGTATGGGCCATTAGGCTACCAGAAATTGGGGAAAGACATTAATGACCAATGCATGTGTTTCCACTCCAAAAATATCTGAAGGAGAAATTGCAGGTGATTATAAAAAGTTACTCGCCTAAAAGACAAGTTGTGAAAAAAGGGCAGTAGGATGGCCAATAGTACGGACTGGAATTCCTCATAGGCCTACCCAACTGACCCAAACCCAGCCTGGTATTTCAGGGTATATGTTGAGACTTCTTATTTTTAGTGTTTGAGACACTTTCTGGCCTGACCCATGAATAGATCAATTATTAGATCAGGTTTAGCTTGCTGAAAATTATAGAACTCAACTTCAATAATCTCCTGTGCAACTCACTGTGAAAGGATAGTTTGGGTGAAAATATCTCACACTGGCCATAGACATTTCATTTCTAGTAGGCCTCAATCTACCAAAAGCCCTCTTGCGGACTGAAGGTTGGGTAACGCATATATATATTTAAAATCAAGACTAGCGTGTTTCTAATGTGAGACTTGCGCACCACTGGATATCCAATCCTTAAAGAGTTTTCCCCGCGCTTTCTATTTAGTTAGATGCTCAACGGACCCAACACTCTTCCGCGGAGAGCCACAGGTGTGATATTTTGGGGGGAAAAAAAGAAAATAATAATAATAACATGTCATTCATATCATCACAACCATTGAGTTAGGTGTGGGGTGCAATTCGACAGTGAGTGTAGTTCATATTATTGTCAAATTAGGGTGAGTAATGTTTGAAAATTAATTATTGCAATGTAAAATTTGATTCAGACAGTAATCTTAAACTTATGATTGAGCTATGAGTAAGAAAGATATGAAGCAAATTGTGAGAACTGAAGTATACGTCCAAAATGTCTGGCACAAAGGTATACACCAAATTCAATCATCCCCAGTTTCAAACCCCTATATACCTCTCATGACCAACATAACAACTAGCAGAAACATATAAACCATCTTCATCGTTAAGGAGATAAGAGAGGCCATAAAAAAAGTCGAAGATACAAAACCAGTCTGATCACTGTAAGAGCCTGGTCCACATTGAGCAGGACAATATATATCAGAGTCACTATCCGTTAGGCGCTTGCAGAGAAAAAAAGACAAATTACTATCCCCTTCCACTTCTCCCTCTGTTGTCTTCCATTCATTTTTATTTCCCCTTTCTGCCCCTTTCCGCCCCTTATAAATTCTTTACATGTTCCTCACGCGGGCAGCAGGCCTCAAATCATTTTTCTGTGTGTTCGTTTGATTTCCATTTCATTTGCTTGCTGTGAGTATTGAGAATGGCTGCTGGGACTAGTCATGATGTGGATGTCGCTGCTGAGACTAGTCAATCAGAGGAACCCAAAAATGGGAAGGAGTGGGTTATCAAAATAATGAAAGAGCATCGGGTGCCGATGGAGGAGAGAATGGAAGAGCAAGAACAACCAGCAAAACCCAAGCCTAGGATACCGAAGGTGGACGAAACGCTGCGTCAGACCCATTCCGAAGCCGACAATCAATGCTTCGAACCGTTGGTGGTGTCGTTCGGCCCTTACCATCACGGCAAAGAGAAACTTATGCCGATGGAGCCTTACAAGAAGGACGCAGCTGCATGGTTTATCTCACATGCAAAAAAAGTGAAACCGGCAGACAAGGTTACTGATGATGATGACGAGGCTTTTAGTGTCTACGAAAAGTTCAGCGAGGGGGTGAAAAATGTGTCTCCCACAATTTGGTATGATGAGGGTGTGTTAAAATCTGAACCCGAGGAGCACTTCATAAGGATGATGTTCCTAGATGGTTGTTTTATTTTGTATTTCATTCACCTTGTTGTTACAGGTTCGTCCTCCGATGAATATATAAGGAAGAGTAGCCATCATTTTAATCAGGCAAGTATTGTAAGGGACATGTTCTTACTCGAGAATCAAATCCCTTATCCAGTTCTCAACTCTTTGATGAGCTTACTACCTGCTGATAAAGAAATGACTGGGCCTTCGATAATCAAGTTTATCTTCACGGTCTTTTTCCCATCATATAAATTGGACTTCTATCGGATCGGTTGGATCAGGGTGTTGTTTGGGTTCTTTATGTTTTGGCTTCCTGTGTGGAAATTTATTTTTCAGTATGTGTGGAAGACTCGATTTACAGGAGATGACAAGGAGCCCCTTCACCTCCTCCACATGCTTCGAGAGGTGCTTCTCGGCGTGCGTGACCGTGGCTCTGGCCGTGGAAATGGTGGTTATTGGAATTACTATTTTCGTCCAATCAGGGAGCTCAGAGCATTAGGCATACAGGTAAGGAGAAGCAGCGGTATGACACTGAAACATATTACATTTAAAAAGGGACTTCTTAATAGCCATCTTGAGATTCCTCAGATAATAGTCGACGATTCGACTGAGGCTTGCCTGCTCAACTTGGTTGCCTACGAAAAGTGTCCCCATGGTCCAAAAGACCGCATGGTTACCTCCTACATATGCCTCTTAGATTCTTTAATTGACCATGCTGACGATGTGATAGAGCTTCAATCCGAGAACATACTGCTTAACCGCCTTGTCAGCGTCGAGGCTGTCTCCGACCTCTTCAAGAAGTTGGCCACTAACTTATCCCCTGACAGCAAAGCCTACGCCCATGTCACCGATGGTATCGACGACCACTACAAGAGATATTTCGATATTGAAAGGACGCGGATTGGTGAGTGGATTCTTCAGTTTAAACGCACCTATTTCACTAGCCCATGGACTTTAATCTCCTTAATTGCCGCAGTTTTCGTCATAGGATTGACTCTGTTGCAAACCATTTACACTATATGGGTTTTCTACAAAACCTATTAGTTTCTCAAATCTCCTATGGCTTGGAATTGATGTATGTTATGTTTTTTTTTTTTTTTTTTTTTTTTTTTTGTGTGTGTGTGTGTGTGTGTGTGTGTGTGTGTGTGTGTGTGTGTCTGAGTGCTCTGTTTGGTGTGTTGGATTAGTATGAGTGGTTTATGTATTTTTTTCTCTGTTGAATAAGGAAATGCAGGGATTCGTTTAAGTGTACTGTATGTGGGTAACTAGAGGTGATGGATTCAAGACCTCCTTGTAGAGATGTTGGAATTGTATCTACGCCTCTTTTATCTCTTAAATAATTATGATAGCTTATATATTTTTGTTGGTTGTTATGTTGGTCATAAGAGCTAGGGACTTGAAATTGGAGATCGATTGATTTGGTGTATACCTTTTTGGAGGGTCTGTCGGACCTACTTCAGTTCTCACAATCTGGCTTTCATCTTTTCTTACTCATAATTCAACATATGTTTAAAATTTATTCTGCATCAAATTCTAGATTCGAACCAGTACTCTAGCAGTACTCCTTAATTTGACAATAATCTAATTTATACTCACCGATGGATTGAATTTCATGAACTAAGTTTAAACCATTATACTTTTAAGATCACTAGAACAATTGTTGTGGTTATATGATTACCCTGATTTTACCCCAAAATCATTTTCAAGATGAGACCTTTCCACCACACTATTCTTTCATGATTGAAATGTGTCTAAATGTATCTCGCAAGAAGCTTAAGAATTGCTATGTTAAATTAGGAAGATTTTCTCTTGTGGGAATGCGCATCCGGACTGGCAAAAGGCAGTACAATCTTGAATTTCATAAGGTTCCGCATGATGAACGGCACTCGTGTGCTGGAGAAAATCATCCCTCAAATTATAAGTGATTTTTTAGAATCACCCGTAAATTCTCCTTTTCGGGTTTGACGCATCCAAAGCAAAAACTCACTCACTGAGTCTAGCTAAGTTGCTCAAGTACTCGACCACTCCCTGTGCTATTCAGCTCACTCTAAGTCGGACTCAAGTTTGCAAGTTCTGAAACAATTATCTAAAAAATTCCATTAGAAGGAGATGTTATTAGTGTAGGCCCTTTGGACTGGGCTTGTTAAAGTTAGGCTTTTGAAGGGGTTCGAGTTGATCCCTTTAACTTAACTTGTGCTCAGGTTAGGTTGGGTTTGAGTCAACTGGCTTCTCGAATATAAGAATGGGCTCAATCTAAATGTGATCTATTCATTAATTGGACCAGAAGTGTCAACAAGGGTGGACCAAGGAATTTTTCCATGGAGGGACCATTATGTAGGGAAAAGTAAAAAAAATCGAGATATGGCAAATGTTGTGGGGCGTGGCCACCCCGAGCCCCTTGGTTCCACCAGTGTGTGTCAACCTGAACCCGAACACTGAAGATAATAAGTGCAAATTAATGCATACCCTAAAATACAAAGCTTTGTTTTGGCCAGTTGGTGGGTCCATCCGGAATTGCTATCCCTGCTTTCCTTGCTCAGTATCTTCTTCTTGCGAGCATGACTGTGGACATCGAGTTTCTTTCAAATTCATTTATAATTTCTCCCTCCATTTTACAGAGTGATTCTATCAAAAAATATTTTTTGATTAGTAACTGAAAATCAAATTAATGAATGAAAAGAAAGAGTATATTAAAGACACCACACGCTAAACGGAAAACAAAAGGAAAAAAAAAATAATAGGCAAGGGGGCAAAACACCCAAAAGCCCAAGTTACATAACATGAGCTACCAAAGAAAAACCTCTATCAATCTCTTGCTTTGCTAGCAATCCGCCAAACCATTAACAGATTGCTTAAACACCACTTGAATAGAAGAAGACAAAGCCTTAATTTCATTTTACAAGAAATGAAACTTCCAATGGTAAGAAGCCAAAGAACTCCAAGAAATAGCATTAGAAGAATCATTCTCTGCAATTAATTTGTCATGGAAAGAAAAAGAAAATAACTGGAGAGATTCTAGAATGGGAAAACCTCCATCTCGTTGGGTTCTTTGATGCTCACATGTGTACTTGGAAAAGATAACTGATGATGTCAAAAATAGGTTTCGGGCACCACCGGTCAAGTATAAGGTAATTAATATGAAAAATAGAGAAATTGAATGAGAGAGAGGGGGTTTATAGTGGTTCGGTCAGTGTGACCTACGTCCACTTTAAGGTGATGATTTACTTCTCAAGTGTGTAGCGATTACAGAGAATATAAAAAGGTGATGATAAAGGTTGATTGCAATAGCTTGTCCCCCAGTGCCGGTGGGACTCTGTGTTTTATAGTCTTCCCCTAATAGATGGGGACGACTCTTCAGCAACGGATGCTTCGTTTTGGCGGAGTCTTCGAACCGCCCTCAACAGACGAGACATGTAGGATCTCCTCCGCAGGACCTGGTAAAAGTGAGTAAAAGGAACGGCTCTAACTTCGTCACTTCACGAATCTGGACCCGGCCTCTAATAGGTGGATTCGGGCCTGCACTTATCACGCAGTCGGGTTACTTGGGCCTGACCCGTCATTGTGGACTGAGCCACTTGGGCCTAACCCATCAATAACCAACACTCCACCTTTATTATTTCTACGCACACCTCCAATCCTCACGGTCCAGGCTTTCTTATCGCCGAACTATCTACATCGAACTTCAAAAAACCAAGAAGGGGAGTAACCCAAGACACCGACTTCCTCACCCTAGAGATACCACAATGAAAGCAGGCCTCCCAATTATGCAAGATATCATCAAACTTTAGATTAGAAAACTACTCCTTAATAAAAGCCCATTTTGCTACTCTCCAAAGCGTAGAAGAAAGAACATCATTTAAGTCCAGCTTCAAACCACTAAAGATCTTTTTAATTTCTTACTTTCCAAACAGATCAAAGGATGGCGAAGGAATTATTCGCCATCCTCCATGTATTTCCTGTCCAAGATAATGCGTTCCCCATGTAAACATGCCGAACAGATTCTCAAGCATACCGAACAGATCTTGCTCTATCATCCGTCAAATCCTAGGTTCAACAAAAATGAGGCCCAGGTCCAAGATGTCACGCGTGTCTATCAACCCAAGGTCACAAGAAGCAGGGCACTGTTAGCAAATGAAGAACAAAGATGCATCGAATACACACAAATTTACATGGTTCCCTCTATTTTGAGGTATGTTCACGTATCACACCGATTTCACTATGCTCAAAAGCAGATGAGAAGAATACAAGATAAAAAATAAAAAGTGCCAATCATTTTTGTACACATCTAGTACTGGCCAACATCTTAGGCCAAAGTCCAGACATTTCTGTTATGTTGAACACATCTGGGCCCCATTCTTTAAATAAATAAATAAAAAAAAAAGAAAACACATCTGGCCCCATGTTAGTATGGGAAGTTATTTATGTTGCTATTAAATGTGAAGCTAAGTAAGATTTGAAGACATCCATATATGTGAAGGGCTTCATTTTTTAGCACGTCGAACTTTGAATAGGGCTTCATTTTTTAGCACGTCGAACTTTGAATAGGTCGGCCTACTAAGGAGACCACTTCTTCCGCTCGTGAATTCTTTAATATTCTTGTGTTTGTGTGATAAAAGAAAGCCACGGTAGAGAGGAAAATTATTCTAATTTTCCATACAACCTATTTTTTAAAAGTTTGGCGCGACGCACTTTTCTCGTAAAAATAAAAAGAACTAATTATCCTTAATAGAGAGAATCTCGATTTTCAGGAGTAGGAATGCAAGATTCCTCTCTCATGCCGATTAGATGGCTAATGACTCCCCACTTTCATTAGGCTCCCTTGTCCATATTATCATTGTGGCCCCTAGGTGGAGTTTTGGAGACCTGCTACACTAAAAACGTGTAATAACTACGACAACGGAACCTAACTTATATGAGCCTGGATCCCCCCACTCTTAGCTATTACACTGGAATCGTATAACACATGGTGAGATCTTCATAGTGGAGCAGACATAAAGATGATCTAGACCGTTCAAGATGAATTTCATTCTCTTTAGAGATAAACTCATGAATTTTACTTTAATAAAAGGACCATTCGATTGAGCACCTAAATGAAACAGTGTTAACAGCACATCACCTAAATGAAACAGTGTTAAACACATCATGAGCAATGCGACATTATTGTCCATCATGTTTTCAATCATGTGTACACCCATAAGGATCCCACTCCTATTAAAGTGAAGTATATATAACATATGTTGGTAAAAGGGATGTAATTTATCTTAAATGGTCGAAATTATCTCTACGTAAGCCCCATTGTTGTGCTCGTGCATGCGGAGGTCCAGAAACATGTGATCGATCAAATATACTATAAAAGAGACACTAGAGGATTTTATGTTATTCAGCAAAACCGCCTACATCTATAGCAAGACAGCAGTCTTTTACATTTTGATTCTCTTCAGAATTTAGAATTACAAATTACATCATATATATATATATATATATAAGTTTTAATACAGTCACAAAATTACTCTTGTCCCTGGACCAGTCATCGGGGAATCCAATGAACCACTCACGTAAATCCAAAGTAAAAGAAATAAACCCAGTAATCCCTATCTTGACTTGAATTCCGTATAACTCGAGTAATCACTTCAATTCCCTATAACTCAAGCTACTAAAAACTAACCGACAATGACTATTTGTATCTCGCTGATAAAAGAGCCCTACTACATGGACATAACATTGGAACCGATCTTTGAACCGTTTCCCAAGTCCTGTCCATTTAGACTTTTTCCTCGTAAAAACACAGCCTATTCCACGCTCTCGCCAATTGTGAAGTTCTTTGGACCTTTATTGAGTTTGGCGTCATGTGCTCCACGTTCCATCATAACAGCTGCCATAGGGGATCGGGACTCGTAAGAATCCAAAACCTGATTCATACTATCCCTTAATTTTTTAAGCTGGCGTATACCTGCGTGTAGGTCCATATTTACAACCATCATAAATGGCCCAGATGTGTACGTACGGGCCATTTGGCAGTGCCAAGTATTGGTGTAAGACATTAATAACCAATTAAGTTTTTCCTCTCCTATAATTTATGGCGGAGAAATTACAGGCGATTATGAAAGTTACTCGACCTTAAAAGTCAATACTCGGCTGTAAAAGAAAAGCAGTGGTAGAAGGGAAGCTGGCCTTCCAAAATCTGGGACAACACTTCCTGATAGACCGATCAAACTGAACCAAACAGAGCCCGGTAAGTAATATTTGGAAATTCATTGTTGCAATGTAAAATTTGATACAGACAGATAAACTTAGATCTAGTTTTAGTAAGACAGATATACCCAAATTATGACAACCGAACCAATCCACCTCTAATTTCAAACCCCTCTCTGTCATGACTAACATGACGACCAGCGAAAACATATAGATCATCATCATCAAAGAGATAATTAAGAGAAACCATAAACTCAAAGTCGAAGATACAATACCGTTCTGATCACAGTATGAACCTTGTCCACATTGAGCTGGATAGTGGGTTTTTATTTGTAGGCCTATGGTTTCAACGTGTGCCAAATTGTATGGTTTGATTGCAGAGTTCATCGGGCAGGCATGGCCCTGAAAGGCCCAACATGGCTCAACATATGAACAAACTTGTGTGTGCGCAGGGGGGGTTTGGCCTGGACCTAACCTTTAGGACCATTGGCTTGGACTCATTGGACCTCTCCCAATTTTATATATATATATATATATATATATATACACACACACTCTGTAAATGGGCTTGGACTTACCGGACCTCTCCCAATTATATATATATATATAACTGTAAATGGGCTTGGGCTGGACCCAACCTTTAGGACCATTGGCTTGGACTTATGGGACCTCTCCCAATTTTTTTTTCTTCTTTTCTGGGTAAAAAACGGACCACTCCCATGAACACTCCTAGAACCCCTTCCCAAAAATTGGAAGAAGTGAAAAAGCAGGCCATGGATGTAAATCAAGTCACGAGGGTGACAAGAAGCGACACTATTGTCTTCTTTGGATGAACATCATCATTCACGAGTCCCCACTAAAAACTCATTTTCACACCTACTTTATTCGTTGCTCTTATGTAGATAATAATAATAATAAATATTAAACGTGTGATCATTTGGACCACTTTGGTCATGACCACTTACCTCATACAATGACCTAAGTGGCCACATGGCCATGCATCTAATAAAATATCAAAGTCACTTCCAATAAATATGAATTCATTATCCAATAAATATCTTCACCAGCAAAAATCCCTCGTCAGTATTCCCTTTCATCATTACCTTTTTCCCCCCAATAAAAATCTCCACCGGCAAAAATCTCGTCACCATCCCCATTTACACCTTTGTTGTCGTCCATTTTACTTCCGCATTCTGCCTTTTGCTTTGAATTTTCTCACTTTGAAATGCTTATCTCTCCCCATATATATTATATATATATATATATATAAAAGGTGTTAGCACTCCCCTTTTTTTAAAAATTTCAAGTGTAAAAGCACTCTTATACTTTTTAGGAAGATTCTCTTTTGTACTTAAAATTTTTTCGAAAACGAGAGTGTCCCTCACTCTATAGTGAAGAATAGATGTACTGGAATATATCCCTATATATATATGATGCTCTTATGAGAGATGTTCTTATCTTTCTATAAGAAATAAAGTGTGAGCCCTTATATCCATATTCATTGCCAATAACTTAAATGTGAGGGCCTTCACTCCTATCTCTCATATAAGGTGAGATATATCTCTCATAAGAGCATCCCCCATATATATATATATATATATATACATATAAATATAAATATAAATATACACACACACTAGTGATCGTAGGCTCTACAGGAAGTTATTTATTGCATGAAACCTGTCATATTGAAAACTGGTACTAACCTAATAAAATCTATACAAATAAATCTCTATGAAACTGAAATTGAAATTTAATTACAAAGCCAAATTAAAAATTACAATCCCAAATAAGAAGAAAATAAAATCCTAATTTAAAAACCTAATCTAACACTCCATCCACCATAAGATTTGTCAGTCTAACCAATTGCAATAATTATTAAGAAGTATAAAAAAGAAAATAAAATAAAGTAAAATCAGAGAAAAACATTGGATTTTAATTCTAAAATATTGCAATAGTTACTTTGCTTGATGTTATCAAGAAAAATCAAGAACACCGCACCAATTGAGCACCTAATGAAAACATGATTACCAATACATCATCAACAGTGTGACATTAGTGTCCAATCATATTTTCAGTGTCCTAATCTCACTATTAAAATGAAATGTGAGGACAGTTAAGTGTTCAATCCTAAGTGCTCAAGTCAAGTTAAACATCCCATCAAAAGCACTTTTCCAAAAAAAATTTCTCATCTTTTTCAAAAAATGAAATGTGAGGACATGTAACTAAAGGAGATCGGGAGTCATATTCTATCCCATAAAAACAAAATACCATCATCTCATCATTCTTTTTATTTCACTTCACTGTAAATGGAATCGGGAGATGAGATTTATCTTCAACTGTTGGAATTATCTACGTGGCACTTATAATAGAGTTTTTACTTTTTCTTTCTTGATAGGAACCTTTGATAGAGTTGGTGACATGTGTTTCACGCTCCAGTGTAACAGCTGTGACAGTGGATCCGGAGTTGTACGATTCCAAAAGCTGATTGATACTCTACCTCATTTTTTTAAGCTGACACATGATACCTGCTCGTAGGCCTATATTTACAACCATCATAAATTGCTGCCCCACCCTGCCCTCAGCTTCACGTTTCAGGTGGGAAGGTTATCCCACAGTGCAGCACCACCATCCCACTCTAGTGAGAGAAAAAAAAAAAAAAAACCTGCCCCACCCTCATAAGTAATGGGCCCAGATGTGTACAGGCCATCTGGCAGTACGAGATACTGGTGTAAGACATTAGTAATCAAATCAGTTTTTCCTCTTCTACAATATATGGAGGATAAATTACAGCTCTTTAGAAGGGTCTATTTGTGGATGCCAAATGCCGTGGAGAGAGAGGGTTACAAGGCGCCCAAAGTTCCCGGATTGAAACGGAGCTGCAGGGTTGGCTCGACTATATAAGGCAAGAAAAGTTCTTGTTTCAGGGCCCCTAAAAATAAAACCTCATAATATCATATCATATTAAAATAAAAAAAATAAAGCCTCATAATAATAATTAGTATGACATCTTTTTACGTTTCAAAAAAGCATTAAAGCAACGGTCGTCCTTCTTTTTCTCTACACATTATATAGTGTCTTTTTCTTCCCTGCCACCTTACGAGTGAGGTTTTTTAAATGAATGTTTTTCAACCAACGCTTTTCCATCTCAATACTGTTAACTCTCTTACCCTCGCTATCTCTCTCTCATAGATTGCCTTTCTCCGTAGCTACTTTACTTTTTCTTTTTCTAAAGTAATCTTCTTTATTTAATAATATATGTGAATATATTTTAAGAGGGATGTTCATGTGCATCATTGGTGAGGGACAAACTTAATGGGGCCCACCTAGGGACCCACTGACCCTGGGACTTGTGGGGGGATGGAAAGAGACATCTTGGAAGAGCCCATATATCAAGTTTGGGGTCAATCCTCATTCTAACCCCTTCATCCGTGGCCCACAAATTTAATGAATTTAAGTTATAAAGGAAAAAATTTGACCCTCGATCAAACAGTCCAATCCATTCGGATATGTGAAAATTCTATGGATCTAGTGTACTTAAGAGAGCCTATGTTTGTAGATGGTTCAGATGTATCATAAAGTCAATCCTACTATATTATGCATCATCATAACATGATGAGAGATGGATGCGCATGAATATTTTTTATATTTTAATAATATATGTGGGTATTTTCTACAATATATTTTTGATAATATATGTTAATCAAAACTCACTAACTCAAATATAATATTTTTTTTTCTCATATTGAAAAGTTGCATCAAATTTGAAACTCATTTACATCAACAATCTTTGTGGCCAACAATGATAAACCACTAAATCATGTTTTATTGTTTTATGCTTTTAAGATTGTTTTAATTTTGAGCTTGTACTGTATAAAATATCATGTTTTATTGTTTTATGCTTTTGAGGCTTTTTTAATTTCAAGCTCGTACTGTGTAAAACATCATTTCGGCCGAAATGGTATGAAATTAGTTACTTACCTTAGGCATCTTCTTGTATAATTTTCCGCACTGTCCATAAATAACCCACAATTCTCACACCACATGGAGCTGATCAAATCCTCTGCGTGTCTCAGTCAGGCTCCCTTGGTTGGCACACCTATTGAAAATCGCAACTAATTGTATGTTTAAACTTATTGTGCAGCTAAGATTTGGAGACATCCCTATAAAACGTGACAATAATCCCATTTTAGTACTGTGCTTAATTGTACGGTGGTACCCACACCTATTGAACTGAATGTTGAGGATTTATCATAGGAGGGATCACATTCATCTTGGATATAGGCCATATTATCATTGTAGCCCCCATGGAGGAGTTTTGGAGGCCTGCTACACTAAAAGCATATAATAACTACGACAAGTGACCCGGGCTCGTATGAGTCTAGATCGCTCTTCTTAGCTATTATGTGGGAATCGTGTAACACATGGGGGGATCTTCATGGTGGGGGTTGACATAGAGATAATCTAGCACGTTAAGATGAATCTCATTCTCTCTGGGGATAAACTCTCAAATTTTACTTTAATAATAGTGGTCCCATCGTTCGATTGAGCATCTAATGAAAATTTGATGATTAACACGCAGTCAGCAATGCTATGTTACCCAATCATGTTTTCAATTATTTGTTCAATCTTAAGGGACCCACTCCTGTTAAAGTGTAATATGAGAATATGTCAGCCAAGTGAAAGAGATTTATCTTGAATGGTCGGAATTATCTCTACATGGGCCATAATAGAGTTGGTGTAATGTGCTACACGTTCCACTGTTCCAGCATAACAGCTGCCAGAGGGGATTCGGACACGGTACGAATCCAAAACCTGATTGATACTCTCCGTCATTTTTGAAGCTAGCATATACTTGTTGGTAGGTCCATACTTACAGCCATCATAAATTGCTACCCCACCCTCATAAGTGAGGGGGCCAGATGTGTACAGGCCATTTGGTAGTGCCAAATATTGGTGTAAGACATTAATGACCAATTCAGCGTTTCCACTCGTACATATGGAGGAGAAATTACAGGTGATTATGAAAGTTAATCGGCATCAAAAGTCATACTCGGCTACAAAAGAAAAGCAATGGTAAAAGGAAAGCAGGGTGGCCAAAATCTGAGACGGCACTTCCTGATATACCGTCCAAACTGACCCAAACAGAGCTTGGCCTATTTGGATCATAGATTAAGAACTTGAAATCTTTACTCGACTTAGAAGGACAATGAGTTCTTTTTACGCCATGCGATGGCCCTAGCCAGGAAAGAAACAAGTGCCCTTGATTCTCAAAGTACTTGCTGTTTAAGATGGCACCTCTTAAGCCCTCCCGTGGGACTCACTTATATACATGTCAATTGTGGAAGGATAGTTTGGGTGAACAGGCCATCTCATTCTGGAAATGATTTTGGGCAAAAACCATGTCAATCATATCATCACAACAATTGATTTAGGAGCCTTAAGAGTTAAAGGGTTTATTGAGTTTTTATTTTTTCTATGAAATTCAATCCAAAAGTAAGTAGAGTTCATATTCTTGTCAAATTAGGGCGAGTAATGTTTGGAAAGTCATTGTCGCGATGTAGAATTTGATAGAGATGGATAATCTTAAACTTCTTCGACTTATTAGCAAGAGAGAAACACCGAAATTATGACAACCCAACTACGTCCAAATTAATTCAATCACCTCCAATTTAAAATCCCTACCTCTCATGACCAGCATGATAACCAGCAAATACATATGACCATCATCATCATTAAAGAGATGAGAGAAGCCACAAACTTGAAGTCGAATATACAATACCAGTCTGATCACAGTATGAGCCTAGTCCACATTAAGCTGGATAGCGGGGCTTTATTTGTAGGCCTATGGTTTCTCCGTGTGCCAAATTTTATGGGTCGGTTGCTGAGTTCGTCCGGCATTGCCCTTAAATGCCCAATACGGCTCAACATATGAACAAAGTGGGGTGTAGATATATAAACTGTAAATGGGCTTGGCCTGGACCTAACTCTAGGCCCATTGGCTTGGACTTACCGGACCTCTCCCAAATTTTTTACTTCTTTTCTGGGTAAAAAATGACCTCTCCCATGAACACTCCTAGAACCCCACAAAATTGAAGGCTCCCACGTGGAAGAAGACAAAAAGCAGGCCATGGATGTAAATCAAGTCTTGAGGGTAACAAGAAGCAGCATTAATCTTCTTTGGATGAACATGATCATTCACGAGTCCCCTCTAAAAACTCATTTTCACAGCTACTTTATTCCTTGCTCATATCTAGATAATAAATATTAAACATGTGATCACATGGACTACTTTCGTCGTGACCACTTACGTAGTACAATGACCCAAGTAGTCACATGGCCACGCATCTAATAAAATATCCAAGTCACTTCCAAAATTGACAAATTCAGTATCCAATAAATATCTCCACCAGCAAAAATCCCTTGTCACTATCCCCTTCCATTATTACCTTCGTTCTGTTGTTCCCAATAAAAGTCTCCACCTGCATTTTTTTTTTACCTTGTCACTATCCCCATTCACTATTCCCTATGTTGTCCTCCATTTTACTTCTGGCTTCTGTCTTTTGCTTTGAATTTTCTCTCCCCCAATGCCTATCTCTCCCGGTCTCCCTATATATATTATTCACACAGGCCCTAGTCATTTGTCCTTTGTGAGTTGACTCTACTTCCATTACATTTCTTCTTCTTTGAGAATGGCCACTGCCGAGTCTAGTCATGATGAACCAGTCCCCTCGGCAGAGGAACCCAATAATAAGCCGGAGTGGTTGATCGATATAGTGAAAGAGCAACAGGAGCTGCTGACCGTGAAAACAGAAAAGCAAGTTGATGAAAAACCAACAAGACCCATGACTCGGATACAAAAGGTGAACAAAACACTAGTACGCGAATCAAACAAAGCATGCTTCGATCCGTTGGTGGTGTCGTTCGGCCCATTCCACCATGGCAAAGAAGGTCTTATGGGGATGGAGCCTCGCAAGAACGTCGCAGCTGCCTGGTTCATCTCGGTTGCAACCGGTAAAACCGGTGAACGAGCCAACACCATTACTCCAAAGGAGACTATTGATGTCTACCAAAAGTTCAAGAAGGCGGTGACATTCTCTCCCAGAGACTGCTATGCTGATCATGAGTTCTTTCATAAACCCAAATTCCCAACCGAATCCGAGGACTTGATGCCTATGATGTTCCTAGACGGCTGTTTCATCTTGCATTTCATTCACCTTCTTGTTAAAGGGTCGTCCGATGATCTGTGGAAGAGTAGCCATGATCTTAATCAACCACATATTGTAAGGGACATGTTCTTACTTGAGAATCAAATCCCATATCCAATTCTCAGTGCTTTGATGAGCATACTGCCTGATAAAGAAATTCCAAAGGCTTGGATAATGGAGTTCATCTTTACTTTCTTTCTCCCTCCATTTGAATTCAACTTCTCTGTAGTCGGTTGCTGGCGGGTGCTGTTTTTGATATTTGAGAATTTTATCTCACCTATACGGGAATATCATCTTTTAGGAATCTGGGAGGGACTATATGATAAAGGCAGCGAGCCCGTTCACCTCCTCGACCTTCTTCAAGCGGTACTTGTTGGTGGCGGTGCCAGTCCCAACTCTTCCCATGGAAGCGGTTATTGGAATTACTATTTTCGTCCCATCACAGAGCTCAAAGCGACAGGCATCCATGTGAGCAGAGGAAATTTCTGGATGTTGAAGGATGTTAAATTCAAAAGGCACCCTATTAATAGTCATCTCGTGCTTCCTCAGCTAGTAGTCGATGATTCCACAGAGACTCGCCTGCTCAACCTCCTCGCCTACGAAAAGTGTTCCGATGGTCCATTGAACCGCACAGTTACCTCCTACGTATGCTTCTTAGATACCCTCATTCATAATACTGAGGATGTGAAGGAGCTTCAATGCAAGAAGATACTGCTCAACCGCCTCGGTAGCAACGAGAAGGTCGACGAACTCTTCAAAAACTTAGCCACTAACTTATCCCCCGACTACAACGTTTACATTGACGTCATCAATGGTATCGGAGAACACTATAGAAGACACTTCGATCGTGAGAGGGTGCAGATTGGTCTATGGATGAGTCAGTTCATACGCACCTATTTCACTACCCCATGGACTATAATCTCTTTAATTGCCGCAATTCTCCTCTTGATTTTAACTCTTCTGCAGACCATTTACACCATGTTGGGTTTCTATGAAACCTAAGTAGTTTCTCAAATCTCCTATGGCTTGGATTCTTGTTTCCGCATTAGTTCTCTGTTTTGTGTGTTGGGTTGATTAGAGTGGTTAATGTATTTGCCTCTTATGTTTAATAAGAAAATACTGGGTGCGTGGGGAAGTTCCTAAACGTCCCAAAATTATGTTTAACTATAGCATGATTCTGGTTTTCAGTCCGGCTGAGCGCATCTCGGCTACAGCGCCTGCGCGCTAGCCGGGATCAGTGTCATGACCTCAGTCTGGCTGAAGGTGACCTTGGTTACGCGCTTAGCCCCGACACGCATTCCGGCTGAAGCTTCGAGGACTATCAGCCGAGGCGCATTCCGGCTGCAGTTATGAAGACTGCTAGCCGAGACGCGTGCTGACAAATATCTCTTGCCTCCGAGCACATGTCGATGGGACAGTTGTTATCCTAGCCGTCCAAGGTCATAATCAGGCCTCAGACAAAGCAGCATCCAGTGGCTGTAACCCCATCAGGGGGAGGCCCAAGAAGGGATCCGATGGGACCGTTGCCGCCAATAAGTCCAGACAAAATCAGGCCCAATGTGACTGACATTTAATGCAACATGGGCTGATCAGACTAGCATTTAATGCTTTGTGGGCTGTGATGGACTCATTTATTATTTTGTGGGCTGATGACCTCAGCAGCCAGATCATCGAACCCATGATAAAATATCTAGAAGCTCTCATATATAAGAAAAAAGGGATTCTAAACCAGGTACGCATAATACAATCTACATGCATTCTGCATCTCTTCTTCTCCATCCTTAACTCAGTCCCAGTATTAACTAAGGCATCGGAGAGCCCTGTGCTGCCCGCAGCCAGGGTCCTTTGACCTTTTTCTCTTCCCTTTCAGATCTCAGAAGCCGGAAGCAGCTAACTCTCGAAGGTCATTTGGTTAAGTCCTATAAAGCACCTTCTAATCTTGTAGGTTACATTTTTTGCACTTACAATGGGTTTGACTGATGTATGTATGTGGGTAATAAGGATTGTTGTAGATTCACAAACTCCTTGTAGTAAAATGGGTATTGTATCTTCAACTTTTAGTAAAATGGGAATGATTAGCGATGATGATAGTATGAAATTGAAATTGGAGATAATTAATTTGGAGCATGACTTTGTGGGAGTGCTTTGGACTTATTTCAACTCTCACAAGTGGGAAGACATATAGCCTGCACACACGGAAACAAGCCCACACACATGGGAAAAGTTGGATACATGGGCAAATGGCTGAGAAGCTGCTAGAAAAGTATTTACACTGCTTCTATAGAGGTTTTGGTAGAGATTGGTCAATGGATCAAATTAATTAATATGCTATCAACACTAATTTGAATCTCAGGAGGATGACTCGGCACAGAAATGTGCACATCTCGAGTAGTGCAGGGACCAAATTCAACCCGAGCGGACGTGTCAAAAAATAATTTGGTTTCCTCTACAACAACTCAAAGCTTATGCCGCGGCTAGTTCCTATAAAATTAAATTCTGAGGCTATTACTAGAGTGGGGTGACATTTAATTTTTACATTTCAGATCATCATTGGGCAGGCTCATAGTGAGTTACAAACATTACACTGACGTAGAGTTGTAAATGGGTCCCCGATTTTTCGATTATTCGAAGGTTCCGATCCGTTAGGTTCCAGGTATGGATACTTATTTTGGTCCCGATAAATAAATGGTTCCAGTTCTGGATCCCTTTTTTGGAACCGTTACCTAAACAGATTTAGTTCCAGATCTACAGTAGCTCGGACCCGTGGACTCGAGACCCGACCCAATATACTCTAACCTAAATACTAGTATCTGTTTGGGAACCCCTCATTCTAAGTTTCTCTCCTCATTTTTCGTCCCCAAACCACAAGTAGAGCTGCCACCCTCTCTCCTCATTCTGTCTCTGGCTCTCTCTCCTGCTCCGGCTCCGGCTCCAGCCCTCTCCCACTCCGGCTCCAGCCCTCTCTCCTCATTCTTGATTTCACTACTGTAGTGCTGTTACAGAAGAAGCATGTGAGTTCATTTCATTTCCTCCTTTGACTTGTTTTTACTTTTTAGGGTTTATATTCTCTTACAAATTGGGGGTTTCATTCTTTTTAATATAAATGAAGAGTAGTGATAGATAGTATTTACTTACTTGTTCATCAAAGAGAAGGTGCGTCCATGGCCTTACCATTTAAGATGTTTTGGGTTGCCATTGTCCTTGGATTGGCCATTAGAGTGGCAGTGATAGAGGGGCTCTCGGCCGACTACTATTCCTCATCTTGCCCAAAACTTCTTCCCACAGATCAAGGCTATGGTGATGGCGATGGGTGCCTCCTTAGTTCGACTTCATTTCCATGACTGTTTTGTTAACGTAGGTTAACAGTTAGTTTTTTCTTTTTTCCTTCCTGTTTTATGCATTCATAGTGATTTCTATCAATCATTCCAACCACTGGATACTATCTTTACACTTATATATTTCATGATGTCTCACTACTGATGTAGAGAATTCTATATTTGGGTTTTATTATCACTTGCTTTTGGTTGATGTTTCACCTTGTTTGTATTTGCTCAAGACAAATTGAAGGTAAAAGAGTTGTTTTTCCCCTTTATTTTAACTATGCTCTGTTATAATAGCTCATAGATCCATAGATGTAATCATATGCAATTTATATCCATTGATACAATTCTTTTTTTTGTTGATTATATCCATTAACTCATGTTTTATTTTTTTAGGTGAAGTAAGCCATGGACTGATGACTGACCGTGGAGAACAGAATAGAAGAAGCTCATGGGCTGATGATGTCTTGTTGGTTGTAGACTTGTAGTTTGAATGTGTTTTGTAAGGTTTTGATTTGTGATGGTTGGACTTTGTTTGAGATTTGATGATTTGTGATGGTGGGCCGTGAACAAGAGTTTGGATGTGATGTTAGGGATTTTGATGGTTTAGGAAATAAGAGTTTGTATGTGATTTCTGAATTTTTGATTAAAAGTGCATGTTATTGATAGACAAAAAGTTAATTTGCTTTGCAGGTGATCCTCCAATTGAATTATGAAAAAGCATAATTTTTTTTAAAAAGGAAAAATACAGGTATTAGGTACCAGACCCGAAACCATACTCGGAACCCGATCCAGACCCGCCTCACATACGGTTCCGGTTTTGGTTCCCCCCCTTAGAAAACGGTTCCGGTTCCGGTTTCAATTCCACTCTGGACTTGAACCAGAAACCGACCCGTTTACCACCCTACATTGACGGGAACCACATCATACACCACTCAGGGCTCGTAGACTTCTTCTCAGTTCATGATCAGTGAGTCACGATCTACTTCACCTCTATATTCCTCATTCACTATGGTGGGATTAGGACTATCGAAGGGCTGGGCAAATGTAAGCCCTTGCCCTACCTCACATATGAGGGCTAACTCGATTGAAAGCCCTTGATGCCCTAGATGACCCTATAATACCTAGGCCCTTACCCAACCCTCAAGGTCCAGGCTAGGGTCGAAATAAAAAATAAACTTCTTTTCATTAAATAAAAGATCTCCTCCCTGCTTTTATCCTATCCTTTATCCCACCCCTTAACTTCTTTCTGGAGCTCATTGTACCACTATGTAATCAAATGCAAACAAACACGTAAGGATGTAAATGGGTTGGTTCCAGTTCGAGTCCATGGTGGACCTGGACCTGGAACCATTAATGAGAAGATGGAATCGGACCTGATTTGGAACCAGTTTCTTGGTTCTGGAACCGATTTTGTATAAGGGACGGGTGGATCCGGGTTAGTTAGATAATAATTTAGAAAAAAAAAGAAGAACTAGCTAAATGATTTAGGAAAAAACCAGCTTTTTGGACGATTTTTTGAAAATTTATGTACTATGTCAGGTCCTAAGTCCACAGGTCAGAACCAAGGTGGAATCGGAACCGGGACCAAACCAATTTACATCATGGGTCTAGAAAATGGAAGAGTCAAACCAATTAACTTAACGGAACCTAAATAAGGACTCAGACCCGGTTATTAATGGGTTAAAACCTCCTGGTATTTAGAGAATTGGGGACCCATTTACACCCCTACAAACATGCCCTACATTAATCAGCAATGTACAACGTAAAGGTTTTTTGGGGAATGTGATTTCTAGATTGGTCCACTCAATTAACAACCCAATAGTCTGCACAAACAATTAAGATACGCAACGGAAATAAAGTAACAAAGTATACACCACAAGGACACCAGATTTATCGTGGAAAATCCTAACCGAGTGAAATACAATGGATCTGAACTGGATCAACAATCAAACACTATGAATTTCACAATTACAAGAAACTCAGATTTCTTCCCCAGATATCTCTTACCTAAGGACTAAAGTTATCTTGTGTCACTTCACGCTTTAACAACTTCACACTGTTGATTGCAATAAACTAAATTCCGTGCTTGAATCCTCAAGTCTTTTACGTAAGAAGATAATCTTCTACAAGGGATAAAGAAGAAATTGGCTCTCTAGAGAACTTCACAGCGCAACTCATCAATAAATCTGTATAGAAGATTTTTCTCAATTAGATCTCTAACTCAGAAATTGATAGATGATGATTCACTCTTTGGATTGAGAGAATCACTCAATATATAGCCTCAGATCCATGCTTAAGACTCCTAATAATGATTCACTTAGAATGGACAAATTTTTTTCAAACTCTATCTTAGAGTCCGGAATAAACTGGGCATTCTGAGCCAAACTCGCTATGGCGAGCTGGAGTTTGCTGTAGCGAACTGCCTTTCGGACTTTATGGCTCTGACGCTCTTAACACTGCACTATCATAAGGTGTTGTCTTTAACTGTCTTCCTTGGGAAAAGCTAGCGTCGTTTTGTAGGTCCTCCTTCACATGATCCTATCCTTTATCCCACAACTTAAAGTCATTATAGAGCTCATTGTACCAGTATGTAATCTAATGTAAACAAATAGACTCCACACTATCCAGCAATGCACAATGCATTGCCATAGGGAGTTGTCCTTGACTATCTTCCTTTGGTGGTGTTTGGGAAGGTCCCTCCCATCTTTAAGGGCTCGTTTGTGTAGACATCATTTTTGTGGAAAGAAAAAATTGCCACGTCCATGAATTTCATAGAAATGGAAATCTCGAAAAAATATTTTCGTGGAATTTAGAAATTCATGTTTGGTGCAAAAAAAATTTTCCTCGTTGAATTGGTGCTAATGTTGTTTGGTGCGGCTATGGGTTCCTTATAGAAAATTAAAATTTCCCATTTGGTTCAACAATCTTTCAAGGAAAAATTGCATAACAAGTATATAATTTATTCAACATCAAATAATAATTTATTTAAAGAAATAAAAAAAACTGTAGGGTTTTGGTTTGAAATGCAAAGAGTGAGGCAATGAGATTATATGGGAGGGAGAAGTTTTCTAAGGAAATCAATTTCCTATACCCCCATAGGAAATTCATTTCCAGCTTTAGCAAGGAAAATTGTGACATGGCAAGAAAGCGCACGGAGTTGTTCCACACCAAGCGCATGAAAAATGGGTTTTCCGTTGAAAACCGTTCACTTTTCTGCAAAAAAAGTATTACACAGACATGCCCTTAAGAGAAAAGTTATTCCGGTGAAAATTGATAACCAATGTAAGGTCTCTGCCATTGTATGGTCGCTGCCATCAACATTACCGTAGATGAAGAGTCTTGAATGCTTGGGACTTACCGGATAAATTGATGGTTCTTCAAAACTTTTTGTTCGTATATAATTGGATTGTGTAAGTGCCTAAAATAATACGGGCTTGTTTTAGTGGGAGCTGCTACGGAGTTCCTGATGAAGGGGAGGATTTGGAATGCCTGAGATAAGAGATAGAGATGGGTTAGAGGCCCTGGCTGTGGTGGGCCGAAGGCACTCCGACGCCTAAGTTAATACTATTACTGAACAAACGGTGAGTGAATGGAGAGGGAGAAAAGACTCTGGATTGCTTACCTCCGCTTGCTCTGCCTTGTGCGAATTTATAGGTGTTGGTTTCCTCAGACTCTTCCATAGTGGGAGTTGGTGGGAGTATGGTCCCATCGGACCATACTCTTTCCTCTTAGTGGAGGTTGGTGTAGGAACTGTCCCATCAATCCATACCTTGACCTCCTGCATGATTCTTGATGTGATAGCCAGTTCAGGTCCATGCTTTCTGTATCCGGCGCCCATCATATCTGTCAGAGCGTAGCCACGTCCTCATTAATTATCGATTGACACGGCTTCCACTTCAGCTGGCCGAGTTGCTAGAGATGTCATCGCAGTCTCACCTCGGCATCACTGCCGATCTGCGCATGACTTCGCTTCTACCGAGCTACACAAAGGGTAGAGGATCGGCTAGTTCATTCCCCTTGATGGACCCAACTCCAGGAGCTGGGATCGGGATGGGTCTTAGCCGGATCATTTGCCGGGTTTTGAGCTCATGAAACGACCCCACACAGATTGGTATACCTTTTTTTTTTTGTATTTTTAAAGATGTATTGCCCAAAGTGACTCTTTGAGGGGGAAAGCATTGAAGATCAACAAGCACCTCACATCTCTGGCCATGTAGGTCACGGTACAGTCTTTGTTAATGGAGGAGGGAAGAGAAAAACTGAGAATACACTAAAAATCAGTTCATTGCATTCTACGTAAGTTGAATTACAATCGCCAATACATGAAAAACCGAAAGCAAACCTGCTAAAGTAAACCCCCACCCTAAAAAAAAACACAACTATAAGAGATAACCATAAATCTTATCAACCTAAAAATATAATATCCTAGCCTGTATAACGTCATTGGCTCAGTTCCTTCGGTGTGTGTGTTGAGTCAGCGATAACCATGGTCCAAAATAACAGTTGTTACCATTACATAACGGCCATTACCGTTACGTTATAATGAATATAACCCCCGAGGTCCATAACGGTCGTTATTTTGGATATAATGGTCGTACTATTATAACGGATGTTATTTTCATTATAACACCTGACGGGATTCTTTTCATTTGTAACTCCCCTTTGGCCTTCTTCTTTCACTTCTTTCAATGTATTTCTTCTCTGAGAGCCTCCTAAGGCTAGCTACAACTTCTAAGGCGTGGAGGAGCACCTAAAAGCTTAGATTTTAGCTACTTTTAGATGGACTTGTATGTGTGGAAATCTAATCAAACTCAAGGGACCTCTTTGGTAAGCTTTTTTTTTTTTTTGGAGGACATTTCAAGATTCAACATCAAAATAACCTAGAGATGTTTGAGGTGTGTTAGATCTATACTTTTAGAGCAAAACATCTCAAGTTTTATTACTTTTTGTAATATTTTTTATTTTTTCATTATTTGAATCCGAATTATTTTAGGGTTTTTTTTTTTTTTTTTAAGATTCTGTAATACATGAACCAAAGGCTTTATATTAAGTTAGATTTGATGTTGCTCACTAATTTTTCTCTAGATCTAGTGTTTTAAGGTGTAGATCTAGATTTTTTTTTATTTTCAAAAATTTGGGCTTTTCTTGATATCATTTACATTTTTCCAAATTAGTGTTCAAATGCATTTATAATGTGTTAGTTTACAATAGATCCACACTTTTGGAACAAAAAAGTGTGAATTTTATGATTTAAAATGTAGACTTTAAATGTTTAACACTATTAGTTTACCCAAAATTATGGTTGCATTATGTCAAATTTATGATATTTCATCTCATTTTAGTATGTACATCGATACAACAATAATACAGGGTGTTATAATTGGAAGGGACCGTTATTTTACTTTAAAGTGTGCACTAATGGAAAAAAATATTAGTTTCTATCATTTTATAATATTCTAGATTTTTTGAATATTTTTTCGGGTTTTTTTTTGTTCAAATAAAAATTCGTTCCACGATGGGCCGCGAACCGCTACGCGATGACCGCGAACTACGATTTCAAACCATGGCGATGACTTTAAGAGCAGTTCTATCAATTGTTCATAGTAGCTAAAGGAACAAAAAAAGTGTGAGGATTTATAAATGCAAGCCCACTAATTGACCACGGTTCAATCCATGGAGATGGAATATTGCCCATGTGTGACAAATTGCATGAGAAGCTAATAAAAAAAAAAATGGATTTCTAAGTAACAATCAAATAATATCTTGTTCAAGGGGATATGGGAAATGAATACTCGATGTCATTACTCTATTAAGTTCAACTTTAAGAAAGTGAGGGTCCAGTTCAACAACTCTGCAGTTGGACAAACTACATTTAAAAACATATGATTACCTCTTAAAGTATCATTGGAATCATTTTCTTTGTATTTTCTCTTTTTCTTTCTTCCACTTTTTTTTTTTTTTTTTCATTTGCAAAAGTTTAATTTGCTCAGGCAGATGTGATAAACTGCAGTCACGCAAATGTAAGGTAGGAAGGGGAGAGCATATCTTTGCCTTGTGTATCTACCCAGAGTGCCATATGAATACTTTGAACTGATGGGGCACTCCACATCGAAGTTTAAAAGAGTATTATCGGGGGAGCTGTCCTTAGACCTGATATTCACCCATGAGAGGTCAAATTTTAAGTGTTTCCTTTGTACGATATTTATGACAGTGCGATATCGTACACACCATACAGTGCGATTTCCTAGGGCCATTCGATATCGTAAATATTATCATGTGCGATATTTTAGGGCTGTGTGATATCGGACATTATTGTACTAATAATTATGGGGGAAATATTTGAAGTTTGACTATTGTAGAGGCAAATCTCGAATATTTGAAGTATGGTCAATAACACAAGTTTAAACCTATACCATAAATATATACATTGCCGGGTTCTAATTCTTTCTATTAAAGAAAAAGGTGATAGAGCTCCTGAGGGTTTGTCTTTGGAATCTTGATTAGGGTGGGACCCAATCAACCGAACCCCACTTCTGAACATGTAGGGCCGCTGGGCCTTATATAAGTCCAAATTATGCCCATTTTGCTAACATTGCATAAAATTAGATCTGGCTCCAACCGAGGGGGCATGCCGTTGACCGGGCCGGGACGTAGGCTGTTGACTGGCGGGCCGGTCCGCGGGCCATTGACTGGCTGGCCATGCCATGCTGAAACGGGCCGGCCCGGCCCATTTGACATCTCTACATATCATGCAAAATAAAAAAAAAATTATATTTACGAAAAAGTCCTTGCCTTTACCTAAATGGGTTAATCCAGTTTCAAACTACCTATACAAGACTCATGGTCTAACCCAAAAACTAAAATAAGACTAATCAATATTAAAATATTTTAATTAGTACTCAAGTACATTTAATTTAATAAAATATAATTAATTAGAGTTAAACGCGACTAAATTGGGCTGGGGTGTAACATGTATCATTGGAATCATTTTCTTTGTATTTTTCTTCTTCTTTTTTGGTTTGTATAATTGCATGTTGTCCACCAACAAAAATTTAATTTCCTCACACTACTACAAAACTGACATTTACCGATGCAGTCAACGCGTCGGTAAACTTAAAAAGGCGTCGGTAAACTTAAAAAGGCGTCAGTAAATAAATATACCGACGCTACCTATGGCACGTTGAAACGTAGGTAAATATAAAAAGGCGTCGGAAAAAAACGTAGGTAAATATACTTGCAGATACGTTGACTACCTTTGCAAGTTGAAATTAAAATTACCGACTCCATTGGCGTTGGTAACCTTCCGTGCCAACGTATTTTATGTTTAAAGTTACCGACGCCAATGGTGTCGGTAACTTTATGTTTATTTATTTTTTTTAAATCATGGTTCCAATAAAATACTAAAAAGTCTAATTTATATTACTAACACTTAAAAAAAATCTATATAAATCAATTTACATAACTTTCTAATCATAAATAAAATCCAAACTATTTCTACTAACAATACTACACATACTACATATATCTCAAAAAGATATTAACATTTTCATTAATTCATATTTTCAAAAAATAAACAACATAGTTTAACAATCTCATATCACATCCTTATAAAAAAAAAGCCTAGACATAAAATCATATTTAAAACACATAACAAAATTTTACTATAAATTATCAAATTTCATTCAGATAATAATAATTTTATAATCATATCTATTCTAAAATTTATAAAACAAAAACTATAAAAACATATTATTAAACTAATTATCATATAAATAATAAAAAATAAAAACTACTTACTGATTATAAGATATAACAAGAGCTGGTATGGGTGGGGAATGGCAGCAGCAGTGGTGGTCGCCGGTAGTGAGTGGATGCTGACAAACATTTAAACAAAAAAAGAGAAAAATTATTTGAAGAAAAACAAAAAAAAAAAGTAAAACTGATAATATAAATATTTCATACCTTATAAAGAGGGGAAGAAGGCTAGGATAAGATTGGTTAGATGTGAGAAGGTTAGAGAGACGGAAGGAAGAGAGAAAAGATGCAGAGAGAAGAGTGGGAGGCGGAGTTTGCAGAGACTGGCGAGGAGGGGGGAAGGGGAAGGTTAATTAAGGGGGAGATAATTAACTTGCCGACGCCTCATGACGTCAGTAAATTTCTTCCCAGAAAAAGCTGTAGAGGGGAAGCAGTTAAACAAACTTCCCAACGCTTACGGTGTCAGGAAGTTTTTGGGTCAAACGCAAGAACCGAAATTGCAGTGGGAAAAATTTGGCACCTAGAATTTCCCGATGCCACCTAGAACTTCCCGACGCACATATTAAATATCAAAACTTACCGACGCCATATGCGTCGGGAACTTAGATATCAAAACTTACCGACGCCATTAGCGTCGGGAAGTTGTAAAACGTATGTCCTTTTTTGTACCAGGCCGCGCGACAAATTTACCGACGCTATCTTTTGGTGATAGTGTCGGTAAAATCAGAAGTTACCAACGTTTCTGTGGCGTCGGTAAGTGTTGCGTAGTCTATCTCAACATTTCTTATAGTGTCAGGCAAATGTGATAAACCGCAGTCAGGCAACCACAAGGTAGTAGTTGCTTGAATAAAAGTAGGTCCAGCATCTCATACACAGAGGCAGACCTAAATGTTAGCATGCAGCTGCAATCGCACACATGAGAGTCTAGAGATCCTTATATAAGATCTAAAAAAAAACAATTTTATTATTTAACTTCTTTTACTTTATCTTTGTCCGCACCACCCAAACGATCACACACTCGCTACCACGCTATTGACATCCCAGTTGAAAAGCTAGGAAGGAGAGAGCAACGACTATGTCTTTGCCTGGTGTATCTACGGCCAAAGCGCCAGATGAATGCCTTAAAATAATGGGGCACTCCAGATCGAAGCTTAAACCTATACCATGAATACATTGCCGGGTTCTAATTCTTCAATTAAAGAAAAAGGTGATAGAGCTTCTCCGTGTGACAAGTTGTCTTTGGAATCTTGTTTGGGATGGGATCCATTCAATCGAACCCCACTTTTGAACATGTAGAGCCGCTGGGCCTTACATAAGTCAAGTTATGCCCATTTTGCTATCATTGCATAAAATTAGGTCTGGGTCCAATCGAGGGGCCTAAAAACACAGCAAAATGCAGGCCAGGGTAGGGTCCGTCTGCACCCCAAGCATTTGAGAAGTGAGGGCTACACCAATACACGTGATTCACTCTACTTCTTTTTCTTTGTTTTTATACCTTGCTCTCTGCCACAGAACTGTCTTTGGAGAAATGCTCAATAGATTATCCAATCCAAAAGCACAAACCCCTTCCACTTTTTCCCTTTGAATCTTCTTTCCTCAAAGGAAAGATCTCTCTCCCTACCTTTACTTCATGCTGTCCTTCTATATTTCTACCCCCACAAGTGAATGTGGTGCAACTGCAACTCCTTTTACTTGCATTATATCACTTCCTGTGAGGAACACATAGTATGGCGGATGGGAAACAGATAGTCCCCTTATCAGAGGGACCTGAAAATGTGGGGTGGTTGATAAATATAATGAAGGGGGAAGCCCCACAAACCAGAGCCAAGCCTCTGATACAGAAGGTTTCCAGAACACTACGCGAGATTGAATCCAACAAATCATGCTTCGATCCCTTGGTGGTGTCCTTGGGCCCTTACCACCACGGCCAAGAACGTCTTATGCAGATGGAGGATTACAAGTCAGTCGCAGCTCGCTGGTTCGTCTCGCTGGCAACCCATAACAAACCTCCAGGTACCATTACTGATATGGAGGTGCAAGTTGCCTACCAGCATTTCATCACAGTGGCAAGAGAATCGTGTCCCACACACTGCTACGCTGATAAGTTCTTCCTGCTCAAATTCACATACAATGACTTCATGCGCATGATGTTCTTAGATGGTTGTTTTATCTTGCATTTCATCCACCTTGTTGTTGAAGGGTCGGATGAACTGTCGAACACGAGCCATCTTAATCAACCACTTATTCTGAGAGACATGTTCTTACTCGAGAATCAAATCCCATATTCAATTCTCAAAGCTTTGATGAGCTTACTGCAGCCTAATCAAAGCAATGAAATTAACCGATTCATCGAGTTGGTCTTTCTCCTTCAACATAAACAGCCCCGTTCGTGCAGCAATCCAATTAATTTGTTTATTGAATTTTTTCCGAATTTCAAGAAAGACAGACAAATTACAAGTGCTGGGTCGAAATCAGCAAATACTGAGAAAGAAGGCGAGCCCTTTCACCTCCTCGACTTTCTTCGATCCAAACTAATCGGCAAGGATGCCAAGAAGAGTCCCCCTTCTGCTTCCCCTGAAAGTGGTTATTGGCAATATTATTTTCGCTCCATCATGGAGCTCAAAACGGCGGGGATCAAGCTCAGAAGAAGCAAGTCCAAGTGCTTGAAAGATATTCAATTCCGAAGCGGCATATTCGATGGTCATCTCCAGCTTCCTCAATTCATGGTCGATGATGCGACCAAGACTCGCCTGCTCAACCTCATTGCCTACGAGATGTGCCCCGACGGACTCTCTGACCGTGCGGTTACCTCCTACATATGCTTCTTAGATTCTCTAATTGATCATGCTGAGGATGTGAAGGAGCTTCGATCCAAGAACATACTGCTTAACCGCCTCGGCAGCGACGAGAAGGTTGCCAACCTCTTCAATGAGTTGGCTAATAACTTGACCCCCAACTCCAAAACTTACAGCGATGTCATGCAAGGTATTGAAAAGCACAGTAGGAGCCGTGTGAAAGTGTGGATTGCCGAATTCACGCACACTCATTTCACTAGTCCATGGACAGTGATGGCTTTAATGGCTGCAATTTTTGTTATACTATTAACTGTGGCTCAGACCTACTACTCTGCCGTGAGTTACTACAATCCCAAGTAGTTTCTCACTCTCACATCTCCCATGGCTTGGATTTATGTTTTTGTTTGAGCGATTTGTTATGTGTGTTTTGTTAGAGCGGTTTATGTAGCCACTCTGTTCAATAAGGAAATGTGGGGTAATTTGATTGATTTGTGTATGTAGCCACTCTGTTCAATAAGGAAATGTTGGGTAATTTGATTGATTTGTGTACATGGGAAATAAGGATTGCTGGATTCACCGACTCTTTGTATTGATGTTGGTAATGATTATATTCAACTTTCTGTTGACCGCCTTTCTATTCTTTGATGCTGGGGTTTATATGTTTCTGGGGGTTTACTATGTTGGTCATGGGATTTCAAAAACTTGAAATTTGCCAATTAGATTATAGAATTATAATGGCCAACAAGGAGATATGGTTGGTCATGGATTGGCTCCCATTTTCACAGCTTTACACAAACAAAGCCTTACTTAGACCTCACAGTCGCTCATAAAAGGTGTAAAAAGGAGGTTAAAGTTGTGTCAAATAAAGCTGCACCATATACAAAAACTAGATGGATATTGACTTTACTTAGACCTAACATTCGCCCATTCACAGTCAAAGTTTACAGTAATTTCTATAGAATTTTTCATGCGATATTCTAGGGTCATGCGACATCACAGACATTAGATCTTGTGATATCCTAGGGCAATATCTTAGGGTTGTGCAATATCGCACATTTTTATACGAACAATTCTATGAAAAATATTTAATCTTCACCTGTTATGAGGCAAACGTCAGAATTTAAGGACAGTTGTATGGGCAACATCCCAAACTAAAAAGTAGTGGGGCAGTATCCCATGCCCCCCACACACACACACACACACACACACAGAGACATTTGGTAAATGTCACAAATATCTTAAGATATTGAAATCTTGAATTTTGAAAATATCACAATATTTACCTAGAATGGTACTCTCATTTAAGAGCATCTTGATATTTCAGAATGTCAGCAAAATTAAACCACAGAAGGTAAGCATTGAAAGATTGTGGTTATCGTATCCAAAAAAGAACAAAGGGGGTTAAGAGTTTGGACCCTCTAACGACCCTTGAGAATTCCTGAGCTCAAGGAGTAATGGAAACACGCATGGAGAAGTGCCTCACAACTAAGTGGCAAAGAGGCATCCCACTCACCTTTGTAACCACAAATGGATCGATCTCTCGGCATGGATACCACACTGCCCCCATCATAGCATAAGACTATAAGATCAGTGTTTAATTCAATTCCTGCGAATCAAAGAATCTTGCCATGATATGGGAAACAAGTAACCCATTCAGCATCTAGGTGAATCACATTTTAGGATAGTGACGTGGGGGAATCAAATTTGGGCAAACACGCACGATCAATCAATCAACCACAAGCAATCACATGACACGCAGATTTACATGGTTAGGCAATTGCCTACGTCCACGGGACTATGAGGATCTCACTATGCAGGAAATTTGTCAACTCGTTCTAAGGATTCCAAATCTCTAACACTTAGCCTACTCTCTCCCCATAGGTCTTAATCTTACTCTCTTATCTACCCCCTTCCATGGTTGAGAACCACAGAAAAGACAAAGCTCTTACCTCTCTCACTCCCTCTTAGAGTTTACGGTTACCAATTAGATCTTTATATAATATCTGCTTTTTTAGCCTTCAAGAAAGCCCCGATATAATAACCAAAATACGACTGACCTTGAAACTGGTCATTTGCCAACCCAATTAACCAATCCGGTCCAACCAGAATACAAGACATAAACCCAATAAATGATGGTCTAATTGAACATATTTGTTCATATTTAAAAGCAAATGATTAGCTCTTAAACTAAAATTGGAATAAATAAACAAGTAGCTCTTAAAGAAGTATTGTAATCATATTTTCTTTGTTTTTGTTTTTCTTTTCCTTTTTCTCCCTTTTTTTTATTATAATTGCATGTACTCTCCACCGTGAATTTCTCCGACAGACGTGAAAAACTGCAGGCAGGCAATTCATGGGGTACTATAGTTGCTTGAGAAAAGGTGGGCCCGTTATCTCTTCATAGGGACATGGCCCTCATACTCCTACCCCACCATTGATGGCCCCCAGTTGAAAAGCTAGGAATTAGGAGAGAGCAACGATTATTATCATAGAGCTGTGTATCTACGGCCAGATTCACAGATGAATGCTTAAAAGTGATGGGGCACTCCATCCACTCCAAAGCTTACACCTACCATTAATACTTTGCTGGGTTCTAACTTCAATTAAAGATAAAGGTGACCTCCTCTGCGGATCACGAGTTTTGTCTTTGGAGTTTGGAATCGCTTGATTGGGATAGGGATGGGACCCAATCACCCAAACCCAATCCTGAACATGTAGGGCCACTGGACCTTATAGAAGTCTAAGTTAGGCCCATTTTAGTGTCATGGTAGAAATTAAATTAGGTCTGGTGTCCAACCCACGGGCCTAAAACACAGCCCAATGCATGCACGGCCGAACAATCGGAACCAAAAGCTCGAGCTATTAGTATGTTAATAACCGGAACCACCAAAAGCTCAAAAGCTGGAGCCATAATAATGTATATCAACGAGCACACCCTTTGGCGAATACATCTTTTTCTTTTTCTTTAATTTATACCTTGCTCTCTGCAACAGAACTATCTTTGGATAAATACCATAAGAGATTGTCCAATCCAAAACCACAAACCCCTTCCACTTTTCCTTTGAAAATGCTTTCCTTGTTAAAGGAAAGATTTCTCTCCCTACCAACCTCTACTTCAGGCAGGCCTTCTATTTTTCTCCCCACAAGTGAATGTGTTTCAAGTTGCAACTGCAACACCTTTTACTGACAATACATCACTTGCTGTGAGGATTGAGAATGGCCGATGGCGATGGAGCTAGTGATGATCGAATAATCCCCTTATCTGAGGAACCTAAGAATGGGGAGTGGTTGATCAAGATAATGAAGGGGAAGAACCCACAAAGCAGACCCAAGCCTCGGATACAGAGGGTGGACATAACACTACGCGAGATCAAATCGAACGAAACATGCTTCGACCCCTTGGTGGTGTCCTTTGGCCCTTACCACCATGGCAAACCACGTCTTATGCCGATGGAGAATCACAAGGAAGTCGCAGCTCGCTGGTTTGTCTCGCTTGCAAACAACAACCTATCTGCAGATGCCATTACTGAAAGTAATGCTCGAGCTACCTACGATCAGTTCGTTGTAGAGGCGACAAAAGAGTCGTCCCCTAGAGACTGCTATGCTGATAAATTCGAATTCAAGGACTTCATGCGCATGATGTTCTTAGACGGCTGTTTCATCTTGCATTTCATGCACCTTGTTGTAAAATGTTCGGATGAATTGTCCAAAAGTAGCCATCTTAATCAACCACTAATTCTCAGAGATATGTTCTTACTCGAGAATCAAGTCCCATATTCAATTCTCAAAGCTTTGATGAGCTTAATGCCTGATAAAAGTATGGAAAGTAATGTCGAGAACTTCATCGATATGGTCTTTCTCCTTCAACATGAAACCCCCCAGTCAAGGTCGGAATGTCTCACCAATGCAATCAGTTTCTTAACCGAGATGTTTTCGAGTCTAACAAAAAAGAAAGAATCTACAGTTGGAGGGTCCAACTCAGCAGATAGGGGGAAAGACAACATGCCCTTTCACCTCCTCGACTTTCTTCAATCCAAACTTATTGGCAATAGTGCCAATTCATCCTCCTCTGGGAGTGGTTATTGGAGTTACTATTTTCGTTCGATCATTGAGCTCAAAGCGGCAGGGATCAAGATCGGAAGGAGCAACTCCAAGTACTTGAAAGATATTCAATTCCGAAGCGGCATATTCAATGGTCATCTCCAGCTTCCTCAGTTCATGGTCGATGATGCGACCAAGACTCGCCTGCTTAACCTCATCGCCTATGAAATGTGCCCGGACGGCCTCTCCGACCGTGCGGTTACATCCTACATATGCTTCTTAGATTCTCTTATTGATCATGCTGAGGATGTGAAGGAGCTTCGATCCAAGAACATACTGCTTAACCGCCTTGGCAGCGACGAGGAAGTTGCCAACCTCTTCAATGAGTTGGCTAATAACTTGACCCCCAACTGCAATACTTACAGCGATGTCATGAAAAATATTCAAAAGCACAGTGGTAGCCATGTGAAGGTATGGATTGCCGAATTCATGCACACCCATTTCACTAGTCCATGGACAGTGTTGGCTTTAATGGCTGCCATTTTCGTTATAGCATTAACTGTGGTTCAGACCGTCTACTCTGTCGTGGGTTACTACTAGTTTCTCACTCTCACGGATCCTATAGCTTGGTTTTATGTTTTTGTTATTGAGTGATTTGTTTTGTGAGTTTTTGTTACAGTGGTTATGTATTTGCCACTCTATTCAATAAGGACATGTCAGGTTTGATTGAATTGTTTGAGTGGGTAATAAAGATTGCTGGATTCACCTCCTTATAGTGATATTGGTTTGATTGTATTCCACTTTCAGTTGATGGTCTCTCCATCTCTTTTAGTGATGATGATAAAAAAAAATTATTTTTAATTGTGGTTGTTATGTTGGTCATGAAATTAGTTTGGTACTTTGAAATTGCTTCTATGGTGGAACTTAAAAGTAACCCACAAGGAGTTGTGTTCGACAAAAGGGATCGCATATTGTGATCGTTCCTCTTTTGTTGTCATTGTCATCATGTCATGGGACCCTATTATCTCTCAAAGAGGAGGCTTTTTTTTTGTGTGTGCGTGTGTGTTGGGTAAGGAGAGTTCATTAAAGACACAGAACAACACAACAACTCAAACCGCCAAGACAACAAGCAAAACAACAAGGACTTGTTTATTTAATTCGAGTTTATTCCTAGTATTTCCTAAGTAAATTAAGCGTTTCCATTGAAGGTTCAAAATTGAAGGATAGGATGTGAAGATCTATGTTCTCCCAATTAAACTAAACTCTCAGTAACACATGGACCCTTCTAGGTCGGCTCCTTCACACCCTTTACTCTTCTTTCCATTAATCTCTCTCTTCCAATGTCACCTCTTTTTAACATAAATAAACCAAAAAATCCCAAAATATTTTTTTTTCTAAGAATTTGTACGTGTAACATATTAACCTAACTTTCCGGAAATGGACCTGCATGTTCTGAAAGACCCATCCTTCGGTAAACCCCGTGGTCCATTTCCTGCCCAAAAAGCTTCTACCAAACTGGCCTGGCTCAATAACACCCCTTGAATTCACGAGATTGAAGGCTTCCACATAGAAGTGGAAACGCAGTAGGTTATGGATCAAAATCAAGTCTTCACAATGAAATGAAGAATTATATTTTGATTATGAATTGGTTTTTAACAAATTTCCTATGAAATTTTATTTCATATGAAAAATGAGGGATCATTTGGATGACGGGAGAAGATGGAAAACATTAATGTTCACTGATCATGTTTACAAGGGCAGCTCGACCAAAAAAGGCCCCACAGTATCTCATCCTATCGAAATCATCTTTTCACATTCTAAAAAAAGCATTAAAGCAACTTCCATAGTTTCTTTCTCTTTTTTTTTTCTCCACAAAAAATAAGGCCTCGTAATAGTAATTGGTATCATATCTCACTAAAACCATCTTTTCATAATCCAAAAGGCATTAAAACAACTATCATCCTTTTTTTTTTTTCCTCTACATAGTGTATTTTTAAATCTCAACCTCCTTGCCATCTCACCAGTGGGGTGTCTTTAAATAAACATTTCTAACTCTTTTACATGTTAGTACTTTTAACTCTCTTACCATCTTTGTCTCTCTCGTAGACTGTCTTTTCCTGTAACTACTTTTTTTTTTCTTTTTCTAAAAGCAATCTTTTTTAAGAATTTATTGATTCGGTTTTGTCTTTTTTTAAATAATATATGTAGAAATTTTTTTTATAATAAATGTGGTTATTTTTTAAAATATATTATTGATAATATATGTTAATCATAACTTACTAACTTAATATAATTTATTTCTTTTCATATTGAAATGGCTACTTCAAATTTGGAACAATCTAAAAATACAATATTTGTGGCCAACAATGATAAATCACTAAATTAAGTTCTATTGTTCTATGCTTTTAAGTTTTTTTTAAATTCCAAACTCACATTGTATGTTTATTATAACTAGTGTTCGTTTTATTTGTAAACATTATTAGTTATACTTTATAAATGATAAATATATCTATTAGAAAATATGAATCTAGACATCAGAACTTGAGAGAGAGAGAGAGAGAGAGAGAGAGAGAGAGATAAGTTAATAGATAATTTGAAGCCTCATTTAGGATTGTCGTGTTAGGCCCCATTTAGGCTTGTATATATTGTGTCCATTTGGATGGGTCATAGGTGGGCCCTACTTGATAATCTGCACAGTAAGACGGTAAGGACCGTCCTCACATGACCATTACATATATATATATATATATATATGAGACATTCATGTACATCCATCTCTCACCATATGATGAGGGACAAACTTGACATGGCCCACCTAAAGCCTCATTCAAGATAGGACTTTGGGGGCAATGGAAAGAGACATCTTGGGTGGGCCCATATGTCAAGTTTGAGGTCAATCTCATGCCCTTAACCCCTTCATCCGTGGCCCACAAATTAATGACTTTATATTAAAGAAAAATTTTGACTATCGATCCAATGGTCCAATCCATTCATATTAATGAAAACTCAATGGATGCAGTGTAATTCATGGGTCCCATGTCTGTGGATGTTTCGAATGGATTATAAAGTCAGTCCCACTATATTGTCTCACATATGGTGATGGATAGACGTGCATGAATATTTTCATATATATATATATATATATATATGTATCTTCCATTTTCCTTTTTGGGCAATCCAATATTTAACACTATGATAAAGAAGCCAAACAGTTCCAAGGAATCACGATATGACAGTAGGGGTGCTTTTGGGTCTCTCCATCTAAGCGTTAACAGAGCCCAATCAATATTGGGCAACACTTTTAGGCCATGGATGAGCTGTGCCTATCCATTATTAAGGCCTAGCCCAGCTCACATATTTAACACAAGGGTATAAATATATAAAATATATATATATATGGGCTGGCTTGGATCTTTGTTTCTGGCCCATAAATAGACTGAATCCAGGCTTAAATATTAGGCTAAATAACTAACCAAGAACCGAAATTTCTTTTCTTTCTTTTTTTTTTTTTTTTAAACGAAACGAGTTTATTTTTTAAAATTCCCAAACCTTCTGTAAAGTGAGGTCAATCTTTGATTATTATCCCACATACACATCCCTTATCCCACATATCATCCACCGTCGGTTTGAATAAAAAAAAGGGTGCACTGCACAAACAGAGCCAAAAGTGGCCTCGGGTGATCTGATTAAAGTGATATTTGCCTAATACAACTCCACACCACATTTTAATCAACCACTGCTGCTCCTATGAATAAGCATGCATCTAGGTGGACCCCATACAAAGTAGTCTACAAGCACTTCCTTGTTTTATACGTACATATCCATGGTGAATCACGTAGGGAAATCTTCGCAAAAGTCTACCGTTCGCTACTAGAGTCACAGCCAATGGTTGAGTCCGGATACCCTGTTTTTCTTTGAAACACAGAGATAGGATCAAACAGTATCTCAGTCTCACCAGCTACATTGAGTTTCAAGGATAAGTATGAGAGACTCAGCTTCATTGTAACTGTAGAGGACATCCCACAAAGGAATGGGAGTGTTTCATATGGCTATCTTGTATGGACTGATGAAAAGGACTAGTATACAGTACGGAGCCCCATTGTAGTTGTTTGAGGTCATTTTGGAATTTGGTCTATAAATTGGTCTCAAACTGAAGAGGTTTGATGAGCATCTGCATGAAGGTGAATTGAAATCCTTGCTAATAAAGTGAAGATTGTTGGAATGTAATGCTAAATTTGTAGCAGAAAAATGTACTCTGTTTTGCTCAATGTTGAAGTGGAATAGTTTTCTGAATGCATGCATGATACAAGCACTTTCCTATATTTATGTGAGATATTTTGCAAGTGGGTTCATTATTTGGTAATATTTCTCTTATAAGAGCATTATTATTTTTCTAACTTATATGTCCTTTACCAGAGAAAAAAAAAACTTATATATCACTCTTTGCAGAGTGAAAAGGTTGGTCATTTGACTCCCTTTTAAATTGTTGGACATTCATATGACTCCTGTAAGGGCATCATGCATTCATGTGAAACAAGTTGAGAGGCATTTGTCTGAGAGAGCTTATTTAGAGTTTTTTTTATACAATGTATATCACTATTGCTCTCTCTTCGCTGCATTGTATCTTTTTCCCTCTTGATATAGTTAGTTGGTCTCATCTTAGCTTATGGACGGAGTTTTTCCAGATAGCCATATGAAACACTTCCTATAGCTTGGTTTTATGTTTTTATTGAGTCATTTGTTTTGTTAGTTTTGTTACGGTGGTTATTGCCACTCTGTTCAATAAGGACATGTCAGGTTTGATTGATTTGTTTGAGTGGGTAATAAGGATTGCCGGATTCACCTCCTTGTCGTGATATTGGTCTGATTATATTATATTCAAGTTTCAGTTGATGGTCTCTCCATCTCTTTTAGTGTCGGTGTCGGTGTCGGTGTCATGACGATCATCTATGATGGTGATGATTTATTTATTTCTTGCTGTTCTTATATTGGTCCTGAAATTAGTTTAGTACTTTGAAATTGCTTCTATAGCAGGGAAGAGGCTGTTTGGGTTACGAATGGAGTTGGGTGAAATAAAAATTATTTTAAAGAAAGAATAAAATATAAGTTGTGATAGTACTTTATTTTTAGTTGTTTATTATGAAGTCTTTTTGACTTTTTGTATTGATTGTGGAGTTTTTTTATTTTTTAGTGGAGAAATGAGATTACTTTTTAATTTTTTATTTTAAAAAATATGGTGCGAAATTTGAATTAAAGTACTTTTAATGAGACTTTTTTTTTTTTTTTTTTTTTGAGAAGTGAGGGTTTTACCTTACTTGACTTTATTAGTAGAGTTGTCAAACAAGCCAAAGTAAGCCGGAAGGAGTTGAGTTCCACCAAAGGGGATCGCATATTGTGATCATTTCACTTTTGTTGTCGTTGTCATGGGACCCTATTCTCCTTCTAACTAGTTTTTTTTTTTTTTTTTTTTTTTTTTGGGTAAAGGAGTGTTGATTAAACACACAGAAAAAACACAACAACTCAACCACCCAGAGAACAAGCAAAAGAAAAAAAAAAGAATTGTTTATTTAATATAAGTAAAGCATTTCTGCTGAAGGTTCAAAATTGAAGGATAGTGTTGACAACCACTTAATATAAAAGCTTAATCTAATAAGTAAAAGGCTCGAACAAGTATATAAAGTCTTATAAAAGGCATTACTTAGGCGATATATATGAGATGTGGGACTTTACCGACACATAAGATGCTCTTATTAGAGATGCTCTTATGAGATATGAGAGATAAGGTGGGGGCCCTCACATCCATATCCAATGCCAACAATCTAAATGTGAGGTCCCCACCCTTATCTCTCATATTAGGTGAGAGATATCTTTCATAGGAGCATCTCCCTAAACTAAAATTTCTCGGTCATCTCCTTTACACCCTTTACTCCTTTTTTTCATTAATCTCTCTCTTCCATAGAATAGAACTCGCATTGCTAGGATGGAAAAGGGGATCTTATTTTGGTTTATTTTCTTTTTCCACAAGTCAACCAATGTCACCTCTTTTTTCCATAAATAAACCATAAAATCACGAAACCTTATTTTGACCCATCCTTTACTTTCAGGCCCATGGTCCATTTCCTGCCCAGTAGACTTCTACCAAACTGGTCTGGCTCAAGAAGACCCTTTGAATTCACGAGATTGAAGGCTCCCACGTAGAAGTAAAAAAGCAGTAGTTTATGGATCAAAATCAAGTCTTCACAATTACATGAAGAATTATATTTTGATTATGAATTGCCTTTTAACAATTTTCCTATGAAATTTGATTTCATATGTAAAATGAGGGATCATTTGGATGACGAGAGATGGAAAACATTGTTCACGTATCACATTGTTAATTAGTTTGGGACTAAACATATCTTTAATCGGATCTACATAAATATAGGATTGATCTGAATAACACAACATAAATCTAAGATCTAAATGTGTAACCGACTCTATCGCGTTCTCCTGATCTGAATCGCTATATTTGATTGGGGATTTATTATACTCCTCCACTACGACCTTTGTATGTGATCTCAATGAGGCAACCAATGTATTGTGTAGAGAGGAATTGTAACCCCTAAACCCTATACATAGGTTTTTCAAGATAACTCCCTTCCAATCATAGAGTCTAATTTAATTAGGATTTAGATTCCTTTTAGCATAGGAAACTCTTTTAGATTAGCAATTTTCTATAAACACTAAAGACATCTCTATTAAAAAGACTTACCAATATATGGATTCTTAATGTGGAATGTTCCTCTAAAGTGAAGGACCCACATGGGCCTGTACTCATTGGGCCACACTTAAGCCCAATAATTTTAACACATATGGGTTAGAATTGTTAAGATTTTCTGCATTTGTTCTCTTCATTAGGAATTTATCATCGTTGAAGGGTGAGCCCAAAGCTGTAGTTCCGGACATGTGTGTGTTTGGAAGAAGCAAGAAGATGATACATGTGAACATGAACATGGGTGGGAATAGAAGTAAGTATTTTTTCCTAAATGGCTAGTGCTTTCTTTGCAGGGAGTGAGGCGGCATTTACTGCGAGGTGGCATTATATCATTTGGTATGTCAAAAGGGGCAAAAACTCCCCTTTTTAAATGGAGAGGTTTTTTTTAGAATTTCTTATAAATAAATGTGCATGTGAGGATAGTCCTTACTGTCTTACGCTGTTGATGTCCAAGTGAGGCCCACCTTGGGACCTCACTATTATGGGACAATGGAAATCAAAAGATCCAACTGTAGCCAACTTAGATATCAAATTTCAAGTCAATCAAATTCATCCAAGACCTTCATCCATAGTCTATAAGTTTAACAACTTTATATAAAATATAAAACAAAAAAGTTTATCCTTAATCCAGCGGTCCAGTCCATTCGGATCCATGCAAACCCATGAAACTGATGACTATTATGGTTGTGGTTTGTGTATATGTGGTCCATTTGGATGGTCATAAGCTTCGCCCACTCAGTAATCCACACCGTAAGACAATAAGGACCATCATCACTTGACCATTATATATAGGGATAAAAGCAGATTACCTACCTGTACTTTGCCTGTAGTTCAGACTACCCCCCTGTAGTTTGGTATTTTGTACTAAACCTACCTAAAGTTTAAATTAACATGCAAATGAAAACGGCCGTGACAAAAAAGATGGAATAACGAATTTACCCCTCCATATATAACTCGTGTCTTCCCTTTTTTCGCTTGCGGTTAGGATTCTTCATTTGGATTGCGGTTAAGGCTTTGCGATTTCAGAGGTTTCAAACCATCAACAAGCTTTTCTGGTGGATGAGGGACCAGGAATGGGAAATCTATGGCCAAAGTACTGATTTTGGGCGGATACAGATTGCGGAGCTTGTGATGAAACTATATACAGAAGCCGTTGATGGTTCTTCTATTGAAACCAAGGAGAGTGCATTGGTTTGGCACCATCAGGATGCAGATCGAGGTTTTCGATGCAACCAAGCAAAGGAGATGTTAGATCATTTAGAGAGTGTGTTAGCAAATGAACCTCTAGCTATGAAGAGTGGGTAGCACATAGTGGAAGTGAAGCCTCAGGTATGTCTCATAATCTCCTTTTATTATTGCATTTACATAAATGTAAAGGGGTTTTAGCTCATTGTCTTCTTGATTACAAAAAGAAAAAGAAAATTCGAAACTAGGAACAGAAAAGATAAATATCATGAAAGAGAAGACTTTGGATATTTGACATCTACTTTTAGGAAAGGAGAAGGTTTCTGGGAATGGGGTTTCTCATAATGGCAAACGGTCAATGTTACTAATAACCAAGTTAACAGTTTTTCATCTTTTTTTTCTTTTTTTTTTTGGGTTTTATATGACCTACAGACTATCTTTTGGAAAACCCAACAACAAAATTTAAGGTATAGTGATGGGTGGATAGTTCTCGTTGAATTTGAATATTGAGAATGTGTTGATTTGGGTCCCATTTTTCCTTTTTCCATTTTACTCAGACAGCACCCAATTACCTAATAAGTAACAAATAATGACATTTTGCACCCAATTACCTAATAAGTAACAAACAATGACATTTTGCTTTCTGATGTAGTTTAGATCTTCTTTTTTTTTTTTTTTTTTTTTTTTTGTTCTAAAGCACCCAATTCGTAAAACCCATGTTATACAAGTATTGTTTTTGTTTGGTGTCTAGGTGATTTTTTGTTGCCCCTCAGTTTTGTATTTAATTTTTTTACTAATAGAATCCATTTTGTTGGATTGCACAGAGATGTGAAAGGTGTATGTTGGGAACCTGGATTCTCGAATTACAGAAAGGGAACTGGCAGATGAATTTCGCTCCTTTGGGGTAGTTAGAAGGTTTGCTCAGTTCCCAAAGTGGTCCTCCCACTTAGATTTTTTTTTTCTTCTTTCCTAATTTATATTGTGCATTTTTATTTTGAAGAATTCTAAAGCGATTCAAAAATTTATAAAAAAATTTAGAGCTTTCAATACGAGTGCTCCACAAATTGAGAGCTTTGACCACGAGAAATCTAGGTATATGAGTTTGAAGAGGAAGGCATTTGATATGGCTGAAGAAGATGCTCATGATTGATGGCTGAAGAAGAAAATCGAGAGCTGCTCACAAACTCATGGCTGAAGCAAATAGACTCAATCTTTCTATCATTTTTTATAGGCTAGGTCCGGGGCAAAAAAGTCTCGTTCCAAAGCAGTTTGGAACAGTAAGTTGCTGCAAGTATGCCCTACAAGCCATTTATACATATACATCATTAATACAAATAGAATCCGTCACTTTTGCATGTTAATTTAAACTTCAGGTATGTTTAGTACAAAATACCAAACTACAGGGGATAGTCTGAAATACAGGCATAGTTCAGGTAGGTAATCTGCTATTACCCCTTATATATATATATATATATATAGAGAGAGAGAGAGAGAGAAAGGCTCTCCTAAGCTCAAGCTTAAGATAAAATCTCATAAGCTTATGCTTGTGGGGCCCACCTTTGGTCTATTCAAATGAACCAAACACATGACCCATCTAAATTACACATGTCCACTAACTTTTGGTTAAATCCGAATTTACTGGACCGTTGGATCGACTATATATCGATCCGAATGGACTATTGACCATTAAACTTTTGGGCCCATATGGAAATGATAGAAATCACGATTGGGGCTAATTTTTTGCAAAGAGGAAGATCCTAGGGAGTAGGGAGTACTTGATATCCCCCCACCCCCATCCTCATGTAGGTCCCCAAGTTGGCCCCACCACACACTTGAGCTTACCTTATCCTAAGTTTGAGCTTAGGAGAGCTGGCATATATATATATATATATATATATCTTCTTTTTTCTTTTTTGTGCAATCCAATATTCAAGGATAAGGTGGCCAATCGAGCTATTGACACGATGTTGCAGTAGCCAAACAGTGCCAAGGAATCACGTTATAACAGTAGGGGGCTTTTGGGGCTCTCCATCTAAGCGTTAACTGAGCCCAATCTACATTCGGGTATGCTTTTAGGCCCATGGATGGTTGGGCCCGATAGGCAACCAGCAGGCTGTGGCTTGGCCTATCTATTATTTAACACAAGGGGATATCTATATTTAAGAGATGTGCTGGCCTGCACCTTTGTTTCTGGTCCATATATAGCTGGCATGGGTCATATACAACGTAGTCTGCAAGCACTTTCTTGTTTTATACAAGCAAATCCATGGGGTATATTACGTAGGGAGATATTCACTAATGTCTATTGTTCACTACGAGAGTCCCAACCTATGGTTTGGTCCTTTTCCATTGTCTTCCTCTTAAAGAAATCATTGTATATGAAGACTAAGCTTACCCGAATTCAAAATCACATCGGGATCTCAGACCCAATTATGGCCGGTCATTGGCCATATACAATATTGAAAACAAATCAAGAGGCAATATAAGAACATCATACCCTGTAGAAAGCCATCAAACAACTAAGGTGCTTTTGAAGGATGAAACCTCCCATGGCCATTCCATCTTACCTGATCTTCCATTCATGGATTCTTCTCTCCTCCATCCATCTTATGTCCACCTTTGCCCAACGGTCTACATACATTGTCCACATGGACAAGACAGCCATGCCCAAGGCCTTTGCCAATCACCACCATTGGTACACTTCCACTCTCCACTCTATAAGTGTAGCCACAGAAGATGGTCCAAAGCCGAAACTGGTTTACTCTTACGACAATGCCATCCATGGCTTTAGTGCAGTCCTCTCCCACAAAGAACTAGAGACTCTTAAAAAATCCAGAGGCTTTGTCCATGCCTACCCGGACAGGACTGTGAAGATAGACACCACCCACACGTACAAGTTTCTCTCCCTGAGTCCATCATATGGCCTCTGGCCCGCATCCAGATATGGCGAAGATGTGATAATCGGTATGATCGATACCGGGGTCTGGCCAGAGAGCGAGAGCTTCAATGATGATGGGATGACAGAAATCCCCAAGAGGTGGAAGGGAGAATGTGAGGTGGGGGAGGAGTTCAACACCTCCATGTGCAACCGCAAGCTCATCGGAGCTCGCTACTTCAACCAAGGTGTTATGGCCAACAACCCCGGCATCAACATCACCATGAATTCAACGAGGGACATCGAAGGACACGGCACCCACACCTCGTCCACCGCAGGTGGGAACTATGTTTTCGGTGCATCCTACTATGGTTATGCCAAGGGCACAGCCATAGGCGTTGCACCACGAGCGAGGGTTGCCATGTACAAGGTCCTTTGGCGAGAAGGGCGGTACGCTTCAGATGTCCTTGCCGGAATTGATAGTGCAATTGAAGATGGCGTCGACATCATTTCCATCTCAATGGGCTTTGATGGGGCCCCTTTGTACGAAGACCCCATCGCCATTGGATCATTCGCGGCCATGGAGAAGGGTATACTTCTCTCTTCCTCTGCAGGAAATGAGGGACCACCTCTCATGACCTTGCACAATGGAATTCCTTGGGCATTGACCGTTGCAGCCGGGAGCATCGACCGCGAACTCAGTGGAACAGTGACTCTTGGTAATGGAGTAAGTGTCATCGGTCAGACTTCATTTCCGGCAAGCGCATGGTTGGTGGATTTCTCACTGGTATTTAATGAAACCCTAAAAGCATGCAATTCCTCATGGTTACTATCACAAGCTCCAAGAAGGTCTATCGTTATATGCGATGACCAAACTGGAGACATAGTTAACCAAATGAATCAGGTATCACAATCTAATGTCTCAGGTGCAATATTCATTTATGATTACACAGATGAAACAGGCTATTTTACTTCTCCTGGCATTATGATCGACCCCAAAGATGGCAACACAGTCATCGCTTATGCAAAAAGCATGGCTAATCCAAAGGCAACGATTAAGTTCCAAGAGACTCTTGTGGGGGTGAAGCCTGCACCCTCGGTTGCCTCTTACTCATCAAGGGGGCCATCTCCTAGCTACCCTGGTGTGTTGAAGCCTGATGTACTAGCCCCAGGGACAAGTGTATTGGCTGCTTGGGCATCTAATCTACCTGTGGCCATGATCATGATAGGGGGATCTCCCCTACTTTTGTCGAGCGACTTCAATATCATCTCCGGGACATCCATGGCATGTCCTCATGCAGCGGGCATGGCAGCACTGTTGAGAGGCGCACATCCAGATTGGAGCCCAGCAGCGATCAAGTCTGCGATGATGACCACAGCCAATGTACTGGATAACACTCAGAGTCCTATCAAGGATAGCGGCGGGTTCAACTTCGAATCAGCGACTCCTTTGGCTATGGGTTCAGGCCACATTGACCCAAACAAGGCACTTGATCCGGGTCTTGTTTACGATGCAGATGTGCAAGATTATGTGAATCTCCTCTGCAGTATGAATTACAATGCTTCACAGATCATGGCGATTACTGGGTCCTCAATTAATGATTGCTCGAACCCGTCTTCTGATCTCAATTACCCTTCTTTCATTGCTTTATTCGGTTCGAATTCTTCATCAACTGTGCAGAAGTTTGGTCGGACTGTCACCAATGTTGGAGATGTTGCATCAACTTATAGTGCCAAGCTTATGCTATATGGAAACTTTTCTGTTGCAGTCTCACCAGCTACATTGAGTTTCAAGGATAAGTTTGAGAGACTCAGCTTCACTGTAACTGTAGAGGACAACCCACAAAGGAATGGGAGTGTTTCATATGGCTATCTTGTATGGACTGATGAAAAAGGCAAGTATACAGTAAGGAGCCCCATTGTAGTTGTTTGAGGTCATTTTGGAATGTGATCTATAAATTGGTCTCAAACTGAAGAGGTTTGATGAGCATCTGCATGAAGGTGAATTGAAATCCTTGCTAATAAAGTGAAGATGGTTCGGATGTATCATAAAGTTAACTCTACTGTATTGTTGGTTCCTCACCATATTGGATGCCCATGAATATTTTTCATTATTAGGGACTATTATCTCTTTTTCTCTCACCATATATAACTATTATCTCTTGTTCTCTCTCTGCTGCCCAGTATCTACTTCCCTCATGATACAATGAAGTTGGCCTCCTAGCACGGCTAGGATGATTCTCCCTCGTATGGTGGTCTTAATCTCATAGGTAATCAATGTTCTTGATCTTAGGGTTAGATTTCCATGGTCTTGATGAGGCTAGGAATACACATGGTGAAAGCTTGGATTGATTTCCACAGTCAATCATAATTTTCATCTCATCATATTGGCATAAGAATAATTATGAAAACACTTGAATTCCTCATCCGGCCACATGGTGCGCCCCTTTCAACCCAACCCATTGATGTACGTGTCATGGTGATCAAAACCAATTCACGGATTCATCACTGAGCCCCATCGATCACAGCTAAGCCATTTTCTGTTATCTCATCATACACTGCACAATTGAATCCAAACTACATCAGTGACTTGGGTTGGAGGTAACATTCACTAGACCTTCTATTGAACATGTGTGGTATGTATGCCATGCAATTTTTTTTATTTTATATTTTTTAAAGGAATATGCCATGCAATTCATTCCCCCCAAACACACGGCTAATTCTTCAATCATATTAACTCACTGTCAGCTTAATTAATTAAACATGAAGAGAATCCTTATGTGATTGGAATTTAAATAATTTGGAAAGCAAGGTCATTGTGGAAACATCCGAAACAACATTAGAGAATTACATTATCGCTTGCATGTTCCTATCTTTTGAAACAACAAGTAGCAGCATGCATTAACCCATGTAAAAGATTGGAAATGGGAGCTGGAGGATGGCCCCCATTTCACTCTCGGTTTTTACTCAGCAAACAAAGGGCCGAACCCTCCTATGTTTACCTCTCTCTTTTTTAGGTACAGATGGTTGGACGATTGGTCCCACCATTAGTATTTCGTGGGCTCCACATTTGGATCCATTCATTAAAAATATGAGCCGCTCAACATAAATTTTCAAAGAAGATGGCCGGCCTGCTGTTAGATTGATCAAATCTTGATAATGAGCTGTATACCTAATCAATTTGATAATGAGCCCATTTATTAGAGATAAATTCAGCCAGCAGCCATGCATAAATGGGGTGTTTGAGAAGAATTTGTGCTACCTCTAATACCACCACCTCAAGGTTTTTGTAGGAATGACTTGCCAAGGGAATTTAATACTGCATCATTACTAACCAGTCACGAGTTTGAATTTAAAGCCCACTAATCAACACTCCCACTAATTATGTGGAATTCGGTCTCCACATTTTTAGCAACACGTATAAATGTATTTTGCCCAACAACTCTACCTAGAGAAGTATTGAAAAGTATTTATGCTACCTCTACTAATACTTCAAGATTTTGATAGAAATGATAAGGAAAAAAACTTATTATCGGTCCTTTATATCTAATAGTTCATATTTTTAATAGGTGGCCCTATCAGCCTTCAAAATTCTCTTTCTTTTTTTCTTTACTAAAACCCCTTCTGGGCCACTTCAGACAATTCTAAACCAACACCTTTTTTTTGGGGGGATAATGTAGGGTTTCCGGCCCTTTTGGCCAGAACTAACCCTACGGGCCCAAGAGAGAAAGATGGGTAAATTTCCCCTATGGCCCCAGTGTAGTAATGCAGTTTCGAACCCACAACCTCTGCATGCAAACCATAGTCCTAAGCCAACTGAGCTACCCTCGGGGTTAATTCTAAACGCATGCAAGAATAAAATTGGTGTTTGCTAACTATCCATCTAGAAGTAATAAATGGTCAGTGAGCACAATTTCAGGGTTTTTTTAGTTCAAATTAATGATGCTTAATAATAACATTTGTTGAACTTGATTTTTTATAGATGGCTAGACTTTAAGTACTATTTCCGATTGGCCAAGAATTCTAATTACATGATATGATCAGTTTCTAATTATGTGATATAATCAATTGGATGGTGGGCCCTATGCTAACTAAAGTGAAATTAATTTCATTAAACCTAATATAAGGGATGATATTTATTTGAAGTTGTTTGGATTTAAAATATGAGCTATAGTAATGGATTTATAAATTATAAGGATGAGCTCAAAGAGTACTAATTAATATCGATAACTTAATATATTTAACAATTAAGTATCAAATATTAGTGCTGATATAGGATGTGATGACTTAGGAGAACTAATTTCTGGTTTATAGTATATATTAATATAAAAATATCTGGATTTCTTGGATAATTTCTTAACTTCTTTTGAGGTAAAGAACATCATACCGCGATGACCACAATCGACCAAAAACTCACACGACTCGTTAACACAATGCAAACCCACACGATATTAACAGGTTCGGGTAGCCTCTTAACTTTTGAGTTGTTAATGGGTCAGACCCATTAACCAGTTAAATTAGCGGGTCGTTAACGAAGAAAACCGGTAACCCATTACCAACTCGATACAATCCGCTAAATGATAAATGACATAAATTATAAAATGCATGAGGGTTATTTTGGTAAATTTGAAAAGGTTGAAGTGAAACTCTAAAACTCACATATAAAAGATCATTTTCTAATTCCTTCACTCTCCTTTTATTAGCAACAGCGTGTGTGTTAATTGACATGGTCCAAAATAAATAAAATCATTTAATGGGTTAACGAGTCGTGTTATGTAATCGTTAAATAAACGGGTCGTATTCATGTTTGGTTTTTGGACCCGTTTATTTAATGGGTCGTGTGCGGATTGAGATGATTCTAACATGAATTCGTTAACCCACTACCTAAATTGGTTAACACAACAACGATTGACAGCCCTATCCATATTCATAATTAAATTAGAACTCCTAGCCCACCTCCCTTTTATGTGAGTTTTCTACACATGTCTTTATTATTTCAGAAGTTTTTTTTGGCTAACAATATGGGGCGTGTCGCTCCTTTGGGTCTGTGCAAATTAGTTTTCCTAATTGACTTAGGAGACTAATCATAGTTATATTTAACTTTCTAGTCTAATACACTAGGAAGTTTCTCTTTGCCTGTTGAACAGATAATTCTAGAAGTCCAAGAGTCAAAACCGCTCAGCAGAGTATGGCATTAACCGCTCAGCAGAGTATGGCATTAACCGCTCGGCAGAGTTACTAGAAACAGAATAATAGCTTCTCAGTTCTCACCCACCTATGATTAAAAATAAATAAATGAACTTTCAGTGTTGGCAATGTTTGCTTCTTCAATAGTTGAGAAGAAAAATTTTTAGGCATTTTTTGATTTGTTGAAATATAACACCTCTCTCTCTCTCTCTCTCTCTCTCTCTCTCTCTGTATGGATGTTTTTTTTTTTTTTTTTTTCTCTTAAAGGGTAATTTTTTAAAAAAATAAATAAAAGAGTTACAAGGGTCATTGAGCCCCCAAAAGGCAAAAGCTAACACGGAAAAGAAAGCTCTTTGGCCAAAAAGTACATGTATATCCGGAAGAAGGAAGAAAAAACTAGGCCCGTCAATAGGACAGGATGAAATGGGTAAAAAGCCCGGCCCGGCCCGGCCCAAGCCCTAAAATATAGGGCTTTTAAAAGAAATTTGAGCCCAGTGGGCTGGGTTTTGGACAATACACTTTAAAGCCCGGCTAAAATGGGACTAGGACTGGGCAGAGGATGCCCAGCCCGTTCAGGCCCGGCCCGTCCCAAGCGCTAAAATACAAGGCTTTTAAAAAAATTTGAGCCAAGTAGGCTGAGTTTGGACAATACATTTCTGTTCAATTCTTTTTTAAATTACTTGACTCATATAGGAAAATAGGATACTCATTCTCATTCATTTTATTGATTTTTTTATTTTCTACTTTCACCGTCCAAAAAAAAAAAAAAAAAAGAAGTTTTTAACTTATCCTACATTACTTTAACTTGACTCATATATGATACTCATTCATTTCTTGACCCATATAGCCTATAGGATACTCATTCATTTCTATTGATTTTCTTATTTCTACTGTCACCGGACAAAAAAAAAAAAAAGTTTTTAACTCCGCCATGTTGATTGTTGCATTGTATTGCCGGTCCCAAGCCCGAAAAAAGGGAGGAGGGTTTAAAGTCCGGTTCACACCGGGTGTCTGGTGACAGCAAGAATAATTAGAGAATGTTTTGCTTCTGTTTAGGATCGGGCTAAGCCCCGGCCCGGGCCCGTACGGGACGGGATTTAATGTAGGCCCGTTCAATTTAGGGCCGGGATTGGACAACACCTGGCAGGCCCATCCTATTTTTGGGACGGGATCGGACAACCTAAGCCCGGACCTGGCCCGGCCCGGCCCATTGACAGGCCTAGAAAAAACAGAGCTGCCTAAGACATGCCAAGGCAAAAATAGAGCATCCTAAGACTGATGTCTATGGAGGAGCGTTTGTAGAAAGTCTGCACATTAAGAGAGCGAAAAAAAGACTGGACCTGCTGCTTTTGCCAAGGTATCGCAATTTTACTTAGAAAGAAGTTGAGGAGGGTATGAATAGATGTAATCATTATAGAGAATATTTATCAATATCACTCGTAACATCTTAAATTCAAATATAAACATCACTCATCAGATTAAAACAGACGCCTTACATCAACAAACTTGGATAGCCACCTAGGGCGGGCCTAAAAAATTCTCCTTTTAGGTGTATAAAAAAGGTTTTAAAGAGGCTATATGTAAAAATTGCATAAAGATTCTCGAAGTTTCCTAGTGTAGAGAGCCACCAATGTAGTAATTCGAGATAAGGGGTTGCTTACTTGGTAGGTAACCCTACAGGGATTAATCCCTGAATATGCTACTCTTCTCACTTGTGTGGGTTTTTCTTCCAACATGTGTAGGCTCTTTCTTATGATGGACATGCCCCATATTAGCATTTTGTCAATATTCTTTGATGTTACCATCTAGATTATCATTTTCATAATGATTATTTTAACACTTCATGATAGTGTATAAATTGTTGGTGCAAATATATAAAAATATTATAAATAGTTATCTGATACGTTTGTACATGGAAAAGTACCATAGGGTCACGTAAAAAATACTTGCCATGTAAAATAGCCATTTAACACATGCAAGAAATTTGGTAAAAGAATGATTAAGAATTATTCATTATGAATTCTGAAAATTAGTAATAAATAAATACAATATATTAAATGCAGATATGTGTTATACTGGGATCATACATGGGTCCACTGGACCGTACATGACCACCCAGTTTGCAGGGCCGGCTCAACATTTTTGGGGGCCTTAGGCAAATCATAAAAATGAGGCCTTTTAGTTAAAAAAATTAAAAATAAAAATTAATTTATAAACTTGCTTCTTGCCTTTCTAGATGCAAAATTACTAATTAAACTTTTGTATTCAAGTTTAGACAATAAATCATTTTCGATAGATAAAATTGCTAAACCGTTTGATCTATCTTGAGACATAGTTGTTCTTAAATAATTTTTTATAATCTTTAGTTTTGAAAAACTTCTTTCTACAGATGCAACTGTAACAGGTATGGTAAGTAATATTCTATATGCAATAAAACAATTTGGAAAACAATTTAGTTCTTTTATTAGATTAAGTATTTGAATTGGAGTATTAATTTCTGTTTTTGCAATTTCCTTTTTAGGAAGGAAGATGTAGAGAATTGTACTATTTAATTAGCAATAAAATTTCCGATAGTTTGTTTTAAAATTTGATTTTGTTTTAGTGCTTATCATGCTCCTAATTTGTAGGCCTTTTCCTAAACTATACTTCCAAAAAATTTAGGCCTTTTTTATTTATTTTAGATGAAAATCATTATTCCTAATTTCTAGGCTATACTTCTAAAATATTCCTAATTTCTAGGTTATAATTATAAAAATAGGGCCTTATTAACTGGGGGGCCTTAGGCGGTTGCCTTAGTGGCCTACTCCTTTCAGCCGCCCCTGTTTGGCATGCAAGCATATGGATGTATATGGGCGGTTATGGAATCAATTAAATGAGAGTTAGTGGGACCCATGGAATAAATTCTATGACTATAAGGAAATTAAGCTTAGGATCTTAGGCTTCTTATAGTCATACAATTTCTTTTGTACAGCAGGGCCCAGCTTGTGGGCTAAGGCTTTGGTTTTGTTCCTATCTGGTCAACTTATTGGGATGATCAGGTAGGGGTATTGGATGCCTTCCCTATGCAATTAAGGTGGTCTCCATCTTTTGGATGCATTAAGTAATTCTTATCTTCCAAGGAAGAGAGAAAAACTACGACAGTACAATCAGTTCCTGTTGTGCCATCCAAATATGATCGGGAAGGGGCTAAAATTTGGTGGATTGGTCAAGTTAAACACTATGTCCAAAGTGGATATAACTAGGCAAACAATCTTCAATGGAACATCTGAGATATGATTTTAAAAAAATAGCAAACCATACCTCGTTAATGCTGCCAAGATTCAATATTCGAAGATCAATTATCCCTAGAGGAAAAGATTTAAGCTATGAGAAGGTAACTTTGAAATCTTCTCAAACATTACAAAAGTTTAAAGCTTAAACCTCATGTTTAGCAACCAAATTTTCAGACGAAAGATTTCTAGTTTCCTCATAGTCATGAAAAACTCATATTCAATGAAAATCTTTTAGGACTTGATGGTGATCCACTCATGATCCACCGTGTACTTGAATCACAATGAAAAAATCCCACATGAATACTGTTAAGTACTTGGTGGTCCTCAAGGGAAGGGTTATAAGGATGAGGATAACATGATTAAAATGATATTTCATCAACAACCGCTATGTTACCCCCGCACCTTCTAATCTCCACTTCCCTTTGATTGGCATGCATTCTAGTGGGCCCCACTCGGAGAAGGGGTGTGCTTCTGAAAAAGCTAAGCCGTTTCTTTCAGGATTATTCCCCTGTTTAAAAATGAATGCATGCGAGCTGTATCTTAAGTGGGGAAGTTTTAATTTCGGTATTATTCTCTCCAAGATGACTCTCCAAAGCTTTTCGTTTGGCTTTTCTACCATGACCTTCAACTGGAAAAAGCAAGGTATACGAAGACTAACAGCTAAGCAATATTCAAAATAACATAGGAAACACAGACCCAATCGCCGGTCATTTGCATTCTACAATGAAAACAAGATCAAATGGCAATATAAGTACAATAGATCCTTTGTAAACCATCAAACAACTTACTTCTTTCAAGGAATGAAGAGTCCCATGGCCATTCCATCCCATATCCTCTTCCATTCATGGCTTCTTCTCTCCACCCTCCATCTTATGTCCACCTTTGCCCAACGGTCCACATACATTGTCCACATGGACAAGTCGGCCATGCCCAAGACCTTTACCAATCACCACCATTGGTACACCTCCACTCTCCACTCTCTAAATGTAGCCACTGAAAATGGTCCAATGCCAACACTTGTATACTCTTATGACAATGCCATCCATGGCTTTAGTGCTGTCCTATCCCACAAAGAACTAGAGGCTCTTAAGATATCCGAAGGCTTTGTCCATGCCTACCCAGACAGGACTGTGAAGAGAGACACCACCCACACATACAAGTTCCTCTCCCTGAATCCAGCACATGGCCTCTGGCCCGCATCTCGATTTGGAGAAGACGTGATAATAGGCGTGATCGATACCGGAGTCTGGCCGGAGAGCGAGAGCTTCAAAGATGACGGGATGACAGAAATCCCCAAGAGGTGGAAGGGAGAATGTGAGGTGGGGGAGGAGTTCAACACCTCCATGTGCAACCGCAAGCTAATTGGAGCACGCTACTTCAACCAGGGTCTGATCGCCCACAACCCAGGCATCAACATCACCATGAACTCAACAAGGGATACCGATGGGCATGGCACCCACACCTCTTCCACTGCTGGTGGGAACTATGTTTTCGGTGCATCCTACTTTGGATATGCAAAGGGCACAGCCACAGGCGTTGCACCACGAGCGAGGGTTGCCATGTACAAAGTCCTTTGGAATGAAGGGGCCTATGCTTCAGACGTCCTTGCCGGAATGGACAGTGCAATCGAAGATGGCGTTGACATCATTTCCATGTCACTGGGCTTGGATGGGGTCCAATTGTACGAAGACCCCCTCGCCATTGGATCATTTGCAGCAATGGAGAAGGGCATTGTAGTATCTCTCTCAGCAGGCAATGATGGTCCTTCTCTCATGACCTTGCACAATGGAATTCCTTGGGCATTGACCGTAGCAGCAGGTAACTTCGACCGCAGATTGGGTGGAACGGTTACTCTCGGCAACGGTGTAAACATCATTGGCCAGACTTCCTTTCCAGCAAGTGCATGGCTAGTGGATTTCCCACTGATCTACAATGACACCCTGAAAGCTTGCAACTCCTCATTGTTACTCTCACAAGCTGCAGGACCAGATGGGTCTATTGTTATATGTGAGGATACTACAGGAAATGTATTTGACCAAATAGACCAGGTATCAGGCTCAAATGTTTCAGGTGCTATATTCATCTCAAATTACACAGATCCTCTTGGATTGGGGAATTTTCCTTCTCCTGCAATTATTATCAACCCAAAAGATGGCAACACAGTCATTGGTTATGCACAAAGCATGGCTAACCCTTTGGCAACAATCAAGTTCCAAGAGACTTTTGTGGGAGTGAAGCCTGCACCCTCTGTTGCCTTTTACTCATCAAGGGGCCCATCTCCAAGCTCCCCTGGTGTCTTGAAGCCTGATATACTAGCACCAGGGACAGCTGTTTTGGCAGCTTGGGCATCCAATCTCCCTGTGGACGCAATCACAATCGGAGGATCGAGCCTAATTTTGTCGACTGACTACAACATCATCTCTGGGACATCCATGGCGTGCCCTCATGCATCGGGTGTGGCAGCATTGTTGAGAGGTGCACATCCTGGTTGGAGCCCTGCAGCAATCAAGTCAGCAATAATGACCACAGCCAATGCACTGGATAACACTTTTAATCCCATCAAGGAAGGGGGGCAAGGCAACGGCCCTTTCCAAGCTGCAACGCCTCTGGCAATGGGATCCGGACACATCGACCCAAACAAGGCACTTGATCCGGGTCTTGTTTATGATGCAAGCGTGCAAGATTATGTGAATCTCCTCTGCAGTATGAATTTCAATGCTTCGCAGATGTTGGCGATTACTAGGTCTTCTAATTACTCTTGTTCAAACTCATCTCCAGATCTCAATTATCCTTCTTTCATTGCTTTATTCGGTTCGAATTCTTCATCGGGGTGGCAGACGTTTGGAAGGACTGTCACTAATGTTGGAGATGCTACATCCACTTATCATGCTAAGGTGATGCTATATGGAAACTTTTCTGTTGCAGTCTCACCAGCTACATTGAGTTTCAAGGAGAAGTATGAGAGACTGAACTTCACTGTAACTGTAGAGGACAGCCCACAAAGGAATGGGATTGTTTCATACGCTTATCTGGTATGGACTGATGAAAAAGAAAAGTATACAGTCAGGAGTCCCATTGTAGTTTATTCGGGTGCTGTTGGGATGTAAGCTTGAAGTTAAACTTGTCAGTATGTTTTTTTGAGCCTTGGAAGTCATGGTGATAAATAAATAAATAAATAAAACATCATATGGTTTGACGTTTGACTTGTCAAAGTGTTTTTTTGAGTCTTGGAAGTCATGGTTGTTTTGTGGTGGCCTACTTTTCCTGTATCCTGTGAGGGCAGCCCAAAAAAGAAAACTTATTCAGTACAGTGATTTAGCTGCTCATTAGCTGGTGATTTTGCCGATGACTCGGCACCATCATCTCTAATCCACCTCAACCTCATTGACACTAGTCGTCATTAATGCTGACTTGTGTTTATAATCTCTCTTATTAGACTTCTCAATTAGCAGCTTATGGAAAAAAACAGACTAGTAGATAATATTCAAAAGAGCTTTTGACAAATACCTCCCTAAGGTTTCTAGAATTTGTAAATAGACCTCAATAGTTTTAGTATTTATAAATAGACTCCTATATTTTTATTTTAATACCTTTCGTCCGTGTCCCTAAAACCTGAAACCTTCCTACTACTAAAGTGAGATGACACTTTTGCGCGTCTCTTTATCTACACTATGATGATCTAGGGGGTTGCCCTAAAACAATAGGGAAATCCCAAAGAGTCATATAGGGCCTCCGCCCATGTCCCCACTTATATCAAAGTTATCGCCCCAGCTGAAACCCTTCGGAACTCATTGTTATTTATAGTTGTCGGAGAATTAAGGCTTGGGTTTGAAGATTCTTCCAAACCTTCCTAGATTTTTGTCGATTTATGTATGGGTTTTTTCCCCCATAGAACAACCAGATATCCTTACCATGATATTTACTTTCAAATCACTATTTACTTTATGTATCTATTACTCATTTCTAATTTTTTTCAGATTTGTACTTTGATTTGTTCAAAGGAGAGTTTTTTAAACCAGGATTTATTAAAGTCCTTTGAAATTCTTGTTTTTAGCCTTCTGTTTTTTTCTATGCTCCCTTGATTTCTTCGTCATTTTTAGCCTTTTTTTTTTTTTTTAATTTCCTTTGAATTTGACTTTTTCAAATTATGTCCGTCCCACTCAAATCAAAATCCTAGACCCGCTACTGCTTGAGCATCTTTTCACTGTACAAATAAACTCATTCACCCAATTAAAATTAGAAATGTCAATGTGTACATATATGATTTGGATTTTCAGTAATGTGTTCAACAGTTCCAACAGTCCATATATAAGAATCTACCTGCAATAACACTTGAGATTGATGAAAGAGGCATCAAATACAGGATCATGGATGGGTTCAATACGAGGAGCCACGCATAGTGTATTAATCCATGTCTACAAGATTTTGAGTGTATTGAAGGACAAGAACAGTTACATAGATATCAAATCCTAGAAGCGATCAATGGGATGTTGTTCTGCAGATAAGCAGCTGCTGCTGCCACTCCACTACCCAGTTTAACTGGGTATCCCACATCCTTGAGTATCATCTCCACACCACTCAGACAGCCCAGCAATTGCAGCTACAAAAAGTAAAATGAGGGCATTAACAGAAGCTGTCGACAAGCATACCTACTCAATCATGGGTAAATGTAAATACAAATTACAAAATGCAAGACAGAAAGTTGGAATTAACCAGAGAATAAATTTGACTTTAAATAATTTTTTTAGATTACTTTTATTGTAACTATGGATCATTACATCATTAGTTATGACGGTTAAGCAAGTACAGAGATGTGGCAATGTGTTTGCAATTTAAAGCCTGTTTGTTTCATGGAATTGATTACATAGGAATTGTAAGACTTTTATTTCTAAAAGTGATTAAATTTGAAGAAACAAATGTGAATTTTAAAAAACGACCGTCAAATTATCTCTCCTTCAATGGAAAATGATTGCAGAGAAGATGGAAAATGAATATGCGGGCACCACCCTAGTAATTCAAATCCTAAGAACGCGAGGGTTGCAGTATAGATTGCTCCCTTATATCCTTCACCCTTCACCTCTATAATAATCTTTCAGTAGAGCTCATTTGACCATGATTTCATATGTATTCTACGCCTACAAATTGGCCCTTAGAGTTTAGGGTTGCAAGTGTTGGGCTACCATGAACTTCAGTTCAACTATCAGAAGAGAATAATTTTGACACTTGAAGTCTATCACTCTAAAAATCATAGGTATTCAAGAGATAGCATCCTCTTACAAACAACATTATGATTCTTCTATTCTTAGTGTTCTAGAAAGATGATAAACGGTACATTTGGATGCAGCTCAAATTACAAGTGGTTTGAGAATTTCAAAAAAAAAAAATAACAAATAATCATCCAAACCGTAGGGCATTTGAGTGTGGCAAAAAAATGGAATCTACAGTAGATGGAATGCTATTTTTCTGGCTATTTTTATCAAAATCAAACTTGGCACAGTTGTTGGTACTGATATGCAAACCCACTGCAACCCAAATGAGCTCCAAATGCGACAGAGGAAGATGAGGGCAATTGGTAAAATTTCAAAAAATTAGATAGCATGTGACATACATAGATGGAAGCAAAAAGTTATAGTTCAATATATTGGAAATGAAGCTTACTACCTTAATTATGCTATCCAAGAAAAGAAATAGATCCAAAATTTATAAGCTTCTGTTTTGTCACCCAAATATTACTAGAAAGGGAAATGTTTGTCATCGGAGAATTAGATTAAGCTTGGATGAACAGAACAGGAGCAGACTTTGACAGGCAAAGGCTGGTGACGTAAACAGATGTGTTGAACAAGCTTTAATGGAACATCTCAGATTTGATAAAAGGAGAAAACCAAATGACACATACCTCATTAAGGTTGCCAAGATGTCCTATTCTGAACACCTTTCCAGCTACTTTATTTAAGCCCAAGCCTAAACTCAAGTTGTATCTTTTCCATCCCCTCCTCACAATTTCCGAACTATCAATATAAGGTGGAACGACCACTGCAGTAACAGTGTCACTATACCATTCCTCCTTTTGGGTGCAGTTCTTCAGCCCCCAAGCCTCAACAGCAAGCCTACGTATTGAATTCCGAAGATAAGATCAATTATCTTTCACATAAGGGAAAAAAAGGGCAAAAGGAAAAGATAAAGACTAAGCTTCTGAAGAAGCTTCTAAATCTTCCAAAACATTAGACAAAAAAAAAATCTCCCTCCCAAAGAAAATGTAATTAGTAACATCTGTGAATTGTCATTCCTAAAGATGCAACCGGAACAGCCTAGTTAGTGTTGCATCTAGATGTACCCCAAATCAGAGCTATCTGTTTCCTTGACCTTTTGGGGTGGCCCTGAGACACACATTGGAATGGAGATAAATCATTCAATTACTCTGTTACAGTCTAATTATTCAATCACTCTGCAATTTGAGTGAGGTCCAAATATTTCCTTAAGTAGGAGATAAACTATAGGAACTTATAAAATAGATATTCACCTTGTAGCTTTCCCCAGACGTCTGTGCCTTGCAATCACATTCTCAAGACCTTCCTCAAATATGAGATCCAGAGCTGCCCTTAGCCCATACAACAGTTGGATGGAAGGGGTGTAGGGCCAAAATGTTCCCATGTTGTAGAACTTTATGTAGTCCTTCCAATCAAAGAACACCCTGACCGATTTAGCAGTTTTTGATGCTTCCATTGCTTTCGGGCTTGCGCACACAATACCCATTCCAGTGGGCATAGAAAGAGCCTTCTGAGACCCCGTTAAAGCAACGTCAACTCCCCATTCATCCATACGGAAATCAAGGGCACATATAGATGACACTCCATCAACAAGAAACAGTGCTGGATGTCTATAGTCATCTGTGATTCCACATTTGAAACAACAGTATTTAGTTTAAGCATTTACTGCCATATATCCTTATTAGACGTATCATATGAATGGTTGCTGGCAATTGTCCGCATGAAAATGGAAAAAAAGAGTATTTCAAAAAGCAACAGCAGGTGGTCTATCAAGAGAAGTAGGTTTGGGATTCTGGCTATATCAGCTTCTTAATGTACAACAGAACAATATGAGAAATGTAAGAACACATGTTCATGCTCTATGTTCATTGTTTAAACACTCAAATGAATCTACTTGCAATTGACTTGACCAAGAATTCTCATCAAACAGGGTATTGGAAAGAGTCAGAGTAGGCATTCTTCCTTGATATAGATACAGGAATGTGTCCAGGTTTCAAACTAACTACAACCACATGGATATTCTAAGATTCTAATTGTATGTCAGTATTGAATCGTGTTGAATGTAATGCTATTTCAATTTGATTTCATTTAAGTAAATCTTTAATGAATAATTTTCTGAAAAATATCCCGATACCACATCAATGTGAAGTCACTTGTCAGATCCAACACATGTACCTCAAAGGTCAGAAATGATTCAGGTATAGTGGGCTTGTGATATCAATTTGGCTAAGTTAAAGTCATTGATATGGAATTATAATTGCATAAAGTTGTAGCCTACTCATCAATTGGTGACTATTTGTCCGCAAGTTATCAATAGTGATTATCATTTGGCTGTATCATGAATATTGGTCAAAGGTGCTTGATACCATAATGACCCACAAAGCCAGATAAAAGATCAATAATATTGAATATTAATAACAGAAATTGAAAATTATCTTCAAAATCATCTTGTTATCAATCAAGTATATTTAAACCCTCTGATTAAATACACAAATAGATCACCACAAATCGGCATTGCCATAAATGACTCTTATCGGAGCGGTGTTCATTGTTGAACTGAATCAATCATCACTTGACAATCTCCAGATTTTATCTTGGAGGGTTCAAGGCTACTTCAATTCAACTGTGAATATCACACAGATCTAAATAATTTTCAGCTCGTGGCAATTCAAATTTGGGGCTGCTCACAAGAGAATTGTTGGTGATGGTAGAAAGCATGTTTAAGAGGAGACGTACAGGTAACAGTCCAAGAATGAATTTCTTTTATGGAAGTTCAAGAATTTTTTTTTCAAAGTTCAACAATAGCTTTCTGTGATCCTACAATACGTGCCCATAGAGAGAACTTCGAGAAATAGGGTATTCACTGAAAGCGCTGGTTATGTTACCCCCATACTTAAAATTATAGTTCTACAAGATTGGTTTTCAAGAATGAAAGTTGTTTTTTGACAATCTCTTTAGAATGAAATGCAAACAAATGGGGTGTCCATATAAAAAGTGATGTGCCAAATTGTTGTTCCCGTTTCCTAATGGTCGAAAGATAAACAACAAAGAATAAATCTCCCCCCACCAAGTAATAAAACCTGTTCTTACCAAGTAATTTCCTCACAGCTACCAAATTATTAGTGACTCCTGTTGCTGTCTCATTGTGAACAATGCATATAGCTTTAATAGTATGAGCCCTGTCCGCTGCTAGTTTAGATGTCAAAACATCAAGATTAGCGCCTTGTCCCCACTCACTTTCTACAACATCAACCTTGAAATTGAGGCGCTGCTGTTGATCAATCCAGAGAAGGCTGAATTGCCCAATCAGAAAAGATACAATCCGATCACCAGGTGATAATGTGTTTGTAAGCGCACTCTCCCACGCTCCAGTACCTGAAGCAAAACAAAATGGGAAAAGAGATGTGCAAGTCAATGTTCTGTTACTGCTACTATCAAACCAAATAATAGACGGCACTATGCTTTCTACCTCTCTTTCCTTATATTCCCTCAGTAACTAATGAGTATTACAGCCGTTAATTTGATGTCTTCTATTCCATTTTGCTACAGTTAACCACAGTTATAAAACAGAAAAAGGCAATGTTTTATCAGTTAACTTAATGCAATTAGGATATCTACGAGATATAAACACAAGATACATATCATTATCATTATCTTATGTGAATTGTTTGAGGAACAGAAGCATTGATAACAAAGTTAGATAAGAAAATGATTCATACAGGCTATTGAAAGATTACCTGTGGTAGGAATCATAAATGGGGTTCCAGTAGTAGTCTTGAAAATCTTCTTAACATCTTCAAGAAGTGTCCTGGTCATGGCAGGTACTGCAGGTGAGCGGTAATCTTCATTGTTTCTGTTCATTGCCCGTATCACAGGTTCTGGGATATTTACAGGGCCCGGAACAAAGAGATGGTTCCTCCCCGGTCCATAAAAGTAATCCATCTTTTCTTAGATGATTCACACAGCAGAACCGCTTTGTATCCTCACCCACCTGACAGAGGCATATGGAAGATGACCTTTAGTTTCAATTTTAATCATTTTCCTCACTGACAATAACACATTTTTACTAGCAGAAGAAAGAGCAAGCTCACTTTCATAGGATCATAACTTCATGGGATCATGGGATAAGAACTGTAGAGACTAAAATTGTATCTTTGAAAGAAAAGGAAACTGATTGAATGAGAAAAAAAAAAAAATTCTCTCTCCCTTTTATATGGCTTGTCATTTATCAATCAAGAAATATTATATACAATGTACGCTAGCACCATCTATGAGCACCTATCTTGAGCACCACCTTGTGAGGCCCCGCCTGGGCCATACCAACCATGCGGGAGGCGGGGGACGGAAAGATCTATATAAGACTTGGGGTTATACAAAATATCAACCTAATAAATCATTCTATCCCTTTGATATATAGCCCTCAAGTTTAATGGTTAAAAAAAAAAAAAAGCATCATTTTATTTTATTTTAATCCAATATTCACTTAGATGAATTTCAAGTTTGGGCCGGTCCCAATTCATATAGGAGTAGTGTGTGTAAAGAGGTTGGATTAAGAGGTCTCACATGCTTAAAATATGAGGGTGCTCATGGATAGTGCTCGTATAAGGGTGTTCCTGTGAAGATTCCTCATACATACATACATATAATGGGGATTTTCCCCGATGGGAGTGCCTTTCCTGTAGGATTTTCAGTCCCCACCTTTAATTCAAGAGGTTACAGCTCGCTGTGGTGCCTATCTTGTAAGGTTTTCAGTCCCTACCTTTAATTCAAGAGGGTACATCTCTCTAAAATCCTTACCACGGCACCTCTCCAAGATTTCCAATAGGAAAAAAGAGCAAAGTGGAAATAGATTAGCGGAACGCAAAATATCAACTCCACTGGCTCATTTTTAACAATTCCAACTCCACTGGCCCATTTTAACAATTCAATCCATGACGCTAAGTTTAACAGTTTTAGAAAAGCACCATTTTTTTTTTTTTATTTAAATCAATCCATTTGTGATTAACAAAATATCAACTCCCGCCAAAGTTTTAAAACTATAACCTATACTTAAAAAAAAAGATGTTTTAGATAAGAGAATCTCAGGAGCTGAATACAACATAAGCAAACCAGACCCAGGAAAGATAACTCCTCCATCAATGAAAACAGCAGCAACAAAGAAAAGGTGATATGTCATGTAATAAGAAGAACAAAAAAGAGAGCCATTACCTTATCTTAGATAGCACAGCCTCCAACGTGAGTGGAGGAGAAAGAGAGAGAGAGAAGTGAAAATACCGGACCAGGCCATAAGAGCATAGGCATTTTATAGGGCCAACGAGGATCGATGAGGCAGATAAGAATAAATGAAGACCCCATAATCGTGCGGTTGACGGGGACAGACAATTAGATAACGAGATTGCTACCACAATCCCTCTTGTAGGAGCCACAGCCGTCCACGTGTCCTTATCAGGGTGGTGGGCCATCGATACAATTGGAATCTTCGCATCCTTCCAAATCCTTGATGGCTCTTGAATTGGGTTCTCTTTCTTCAGCCTTTTTGTCGTGTTGGGAGGAGACGAGACAAGAGTTGGAAATGAAGTGAAGTTTTAATGTTTTACACTTTAATGATCTGACGGTTGGGATGATTCCAGTTAAAGTGAAATTTGGTGGAGATGTAATATTAGGTGGGACAGGTATTTTGAATGGACTGGATTTCGATGGTGGGTCCCTTGAATGGATTTGTAACATTGGACTCGATTCTGAATTTTTTATATTTGGGTTTTCACAGCAGCCTTGATTGTAATTCATGCCGGCGGAATTTTCACTCGAGCGCTCTGATTCTACCGACCTGAAGGCATTTTTCTTACTGGGCCCCACAACTTTTGACGGTTCTTATTTTTTTTAACCCATAAAAAATTTGATGGTCAAAAGGGTATGGGTGCGGCTCCCTTAAATTCATGCCCGCTACACTGGCGGACGTCACGTAGGAGAAAATTTTATAGAATATATGTATGTGAATACTAATAAGGGCCCGTATATTTCTAGGAATCTTCCAAGGTCTTGAACAGGGAATTTGTAATGCTTGATTGGTAGAAATTAAAATGTCTTGAGTACTATCATTCTTCAATTCTTTGTTTCATTGGTGATAGAGTACTTCTTGGTTGAGAATTCTATACATTCTAAATCTCATAATTCTTTTCATTTCGTACCTCCTATAATTCATTTGGAATTACACATGTACATCCATTCTTTATGGAGTTTCAAATTTATAGCTAGGTACTATAGTGCATGAAATATATAAACTTGGGATTATTAGAGTGCTCATTAATTTAGAGAGATCGTATTAACATCCACTTAATCACGAAATGCAATACCCAAACATGGAGCTCACCTTTTAGAAATCAATAAAGGAGTTGTCACATGTCCTGCATAATAAAATGTAAAAACTTATTAAAATTAAGAATTTATAAGTTATATGATATGGAATAATAACTCTCATCCAATATGAAGAATCATATATGTGGGACCCAAATACTAGTGGAACTCAGCGGCCACATACGAGGCCCTTGTATGAAATGATACTCAAGAAGTCACTGGGATTCCTATCTTCTGAGAATTCAAAATGCTTGAAAGAATTTGAAGATACTTTTAATCCCTATGATATGTGTAGGTTTGAAAATGAGTTATTTCGGTCCGGGTTCGTGGTGGACTCTGAACCGGAACCGTTAAGAAAAATAGGTGATCGGATCTGGATCCGGAATCGTTTCGGAACCGGTTTCTTGACTCTGGAACTGGAACCTTAACCATATGTGGGATGGGTCCGAATCCTGTCCAGATCTAGGTAGAAAATGATATTTAAAAAATATAATTTTAAGGAGAGATTTTCGAAAATTTAGATAATATGTCGGGTCTTGGGTCCATGGGTCCGAACCAAAGTGGAACCGGACCCATTTATCTATCGGGGCCTAAATAAGGACCCAATCCCGGTTTTTAAATGGTCGTAACCTCCGGGTAATCAGAGAATCGGGGATCCATTTACATCCCTAATTGGTCGGAACCTTCGGATAATCAGAGAATCGGAAACCCATTTACATCCTTAGATATGTGGCACCTACATTAGATTCAACAATAAGAAAATGCTGGAAATATACTTAAAATTGAAGAATTATACACAGAAACATGAAGATGAAAAATAATGACTATAAATGTTAAATATATGAAGTTTTAAATTTAATCTGACATTTTTCTCAAAGTATTTTACCCACCGACATATTTCATGAAAAAACAATTGAGTAATTTGGTAGGTGCAGTAACACTATTCACATAAATCAAATAAAGGTCAGTAGCTGAATGTAACACCAATACATAGCAGCTTTGGTTTGGCCTAATTAGGTGGGCCTGTCCAATTCAATTTTAAAGGCTTTACTCACAAATTAGGTGTATTTGTGTGATTAGAGATTCCTTATTACAAGTAAAACCAATCCCTTGTTTTTTCAATTCACTCTTGTGTTTGGTGCAAACTTTTCTTTCTTCATTGCTTGAAAAGTCAAACCGATTCTCTACCCCTATTGATTTCCCAAAAATAAGTAAAAAAGTTAAAATATCTGACAATCACAAAATCTCTCTTTTTCTGCTAACAAAAACATGACCTGGCTTTGATTCTTTGCATCTAGTCCTTCATCCGAGGCACAACCACAATTTGGATAACCTAAATTAGGTGAGAAGTGATGGAGATGTCGCCATTCTATCTAGATGCATCACCTGAAGTCCAGGCCTATGAATCTGGCCCTCTCACAAGGAGACTCCAGAGCCCCAGAAAAAGGAGGGAGCCGGCTCAACCCTTCATCCCTTAATATTTATATAAAAATATAGGTGTGTGTTTATGCTCTTTATCATTATGTATATGACATTAACATGTGTGTGTCCATGTATGTGTGTGAGGGATCTTTTCCTTTTTCCTTTTTTCTTTTTTTTTTTCTAGATGTGGGTATCTTGAGGTCTTTGACCTAATCGGGCGGCACCACTAAACTCATACAAACACACACCAGGCAAATTGGGATGGTTTCAAACACTAGAAGTGGGGAGTAAACCCATGCCTTATGTCTACCAACTTTGAGGTCGGTAGAAAGCAGTGACGAACCCCGGATTTTCATTTGGGTGGAACTAAAATTTTGCTAGATATAACATTCAATTTTTTATTTTTTTGCTAGACTTTTTTATATTATCAAATAGCACCTACACATTTTTCTTTATAAAATGTCCAACTCGTGGAACTCAACTTGATACATGACAATTATTGATGATTGGGCAATGAAGAGGTTAAGAATTAAGAAGTTAATTAGAAGTGCCAAAAAAACATTAGATGGGTAAAAAATGATTATAATCTTGATTTTAGATACTCAAACTCAAATTATCTTACTTCACTAAATTTATCTGTTAAAATCAATGCCCAGTGGAGCAAATTTAAGGTGAGTGGGTGTGTGAGAAAAAACGAAATACAATAACATTTTGAGGACACCCGTCATTTCCCTTTTCATTTTCTCAATGCCTCCAACCTTTGGATAATAGAAATGGAGTTCTATCTTTGAATCACAGTAAGATTAAGAAGACATGATAACGGGAATGAATTTGGTGATTTTTGGATTTGCATATACGCTCGGATTTAGTGGTTTATGGCTTAGGGTTAGGATTAAGATTTGGGGATTCAGGGTTTGAAATTAAAACTTGAAAATTAAGCGTTCAAATTTAGGTAAGAGGAACTATGAAGGATTATACTAAATATGTTTGGTATATAAATATATAATAATCAACACAGCACATAGGGACTGGTAATGAAGAGCTCGATCGGCAATCGGCACAAAGGGGATTCAAAAGAAGAGATCAAAGAAGACAGAGCGATGTGTTGTCGTAAAAAAAAATCCTTCTTTTTTTTTTTTTTTAACCAACGAAGCTTCTTTACATATATGAGACTATCTTTTAGATATATGTGGAGTGACAAGTTTAGACATGTGCATGCTCGAAGGCGCCATTCAGTTCTATGGGGATTTCAATTCTGACCTGGGGTGACTGTCCTGGGTTGCTACAAACTAGGTCTGCCACTGGTTGAAAGAGTAAATATATAAAATATACTTTTGTAGTTCTATTAAATAAATATAGTTACTTTTCATCAATATGCATTCCATTTGTCCAAGCAAATAAGCTTCTTTGACAATAAAATCCTGTGTATTCTAATTCTGTGCAAAGAAATTGGCCCATTTGAATTAAGTTCATCATATGTATTTCAATTCCATATGAACAAATAAGCTCATTTCACCAATAAATTCTTATGTATTTAAATTCCACAAAAAAAAAAATAAACTTATAATTCCATGCAAAAAAAAAAAAAAAAAAAAAAAACTCGTTTCACAATATATTCTTATGTATTCCAATCCCATGTGAACAAAAGTCAAATTTAAATCAATTTTTTCATGTGTTCCAATTTCATGCGATCAAACATACTCATTTGAATCAATTATTTCCTATGTTTTCAAATTCCATGTGAATAAACAGGTCCATTCCATCAATGAATCCCCATGCATTCTAATTCCTTACAAAATAAAAATAATAAGCTCATAATCCTGAACAAACAAACAAGCCCACTTGACTATAAATTCCAACACATTCCAATTCCATGCAAACAAATAGGGTCATTTAACATTAAATTCCAAAGTCTTCAAACACCATAAGAAAAAAAAGGCTAATTTAACCAGAAGCTCTCATGTATATAATCCATGCAAACGGACAGCCTCATTTGAATAAATTGGTTCTAATTCCATGCAAACAAATAAGCAAATTTGTTAGCATACCTTTCTCTCTCTACCTTTCTACTTCAAAGACAGAGGTGCTCTAGCCCATTTAAGTGCCGTAAAGGATATGAATCATTTACATATGTAAATATATTTTATACAATGCTGTCTTATTTTCTCACTACAGTTATGAATTAAAACACGCGCTCTCAATATGAGAGTATATTATGCTGAAATTACCAATAACAACTTACATCATTGCATCAAGTTGGTAGTCCATGGCAGTATTAGAAGAAATTCAGAAAAAATAAATAAATTTTCTTTTCTTTTGACCCTGACCGGCCAGGGACGGCCGGCGCCGGCCCTTAAACCATCCTTACTTACTGGGGGCCAAGCCAACTCCCTAGACGGGCAATGTTCGTCTTCCACACGTGAAGTACGTGTACTAAGTCCCGACCGCAGACTTGGAAAGGCAGCACTACGTCAACGGTCAAGATTACACAACGAAAGTTCCACAGTGTGGAAGATTGACGTCAATGTCCATTCTCCGTCAATGATTTTTCTCCTTGCACAGGAGTTGTCAGATTCGAGTACTGGTTGAAAATAGTGGACCTAGGTGGGTACGAAAAATTGACAAAAGTTATTGCTGTTCCCATTCATTTCTTAATGCCAAGAGTTTTTTTTCTTTTTTTTCAATAGCTATGGGAGGGCTCCTTGTGGCCAGACTAATTCATCTGGCGTAGGGGGAGGCAGAATAAATTTCTCTGTAGCCTCAGTGTAGTAATACAGTTTCGAATCTATAATTTTTGGATGCAAACCGTGGTCTTAAGCCAACTGAGTTACCCCTTGAACTTAATGCAAAGAGTTTGAAAGAAAAGAATAGTAACCTATCAGATCTAACAATTGTAATCTTTTTTTTCAAAAAAAAAAAAAGTCAAACAATTGTGATGAATTACTAGAAATTCCATCAATCACCAGCATTCAAGACGTGTACGCACTATAAACACTTGGAATCGTTCACACTCGTGTGATGAGAGGATTTTACGATAGAGAGAAATATTTTTCTAATTCTTTGTATAGTCTATTATTTTGTACTTTTGTTTCTTTGTATGAAGGCAAAAACAAACTATTTTTTTTTTTCATTAGAAAAGATCTTGATTTCGTAGGAGAATACAAGGAATGTATGATTCATCAATATTACCTGTAGAAACAAAAATCTGTGAAGAACAGAATCATCTACGTAGATCAGACTTACTATCACTTGTTGGAGGAAATCAGTCACTAAAAATAAGCACTACTTGTTAGGGCAGTGCTGACCCAGATAGTTTTCTATCAATTATTAAACCCGATCCAAACATCAAAGGGGCCCAAATTTTTTATCTCCAAACAACCCGAGTACAAAAACCTAAGGTCCAAAGCAGGTTGCCCCTGGTTAGGCCCAACCTGCCTGGCCCATGAACACTCTAATATAGATTGAACACTCTCTCTCTCTCTCTCTCTCTCTATATATATATATATATATATATATATATATATATATCATAAAATATTTCAAGAATCATAAAAGTCAATGACTAGGATGATCTTAAACTTACTATTGTAACATGAGAGTAGCTCAGTTGAACTTTGATCACGGTTTATTTTCGGAGATTGAGAGTTTAAAACTGCACTACCATACTGAGGACTATAGGAGATTTACCCGGTTATCCCTGAGCTTGTTAGGACTAGTCTGACCAAAGTGTTGGGATACCTCCATTATATAAAAATAAATAAAAAGAAAAAGAAAAAAAAAATCTTAAACTTAGTTACTATTGCAAGAATCATTATCCCAAATGTGAGTTCCAACCCCTTGTCCAATCCATGGATACCGTGCAAACGGTGTTAACAACTAATCCAACCAAGAAGGTGTGGAAATTTGAATAGAAAGATGGTCAATTGATTTCTCCAACTCAAGGCAGCGTTCTTCTCAATTATAATTTATAATCCTTTGAATGCGTTGTCACAGCTGTAAATGGAATGCTTCTTAAACAGCTGTTGAACATCTCCAAAGAAGAATGAAAACAAAAGTTCAAAGCCTTCATATCTCTATTAAATTTTCTCTTTTTTCCTTGAACAACTTTCCATCAGATCTTGATGGATCATTAGTAGGACTTTTCTCCATATCTTGATTGAATCAAAAGTCACTTAAGTCCCCTAAGTCAGGTTAATGAAAGGAATCTCACCTCCAAAATATATAAAACATACGACTAATGAGGTGAATTTGAAAAATCACTAGAATATAGTGGATTAAAAGTGAATAGGCCTTTTGGAATTATGAAAATTCTAATTTTTCAATTACTTTTTGAAAAATTGCATTTAAGATTTTTTTTTTTCCCTTTATGGAGGTGGACTTGAACTTACACAACCATTTTAGATTTTCAATTATAAAGTTTTGGCCAAAGCTTTGGGCATTGAAGTCTTGTGAACATTTAACGGCATGTTTGTGAAGTGTCATGGAAAATCAATTATGTATAAAATCTTTTTCGCTCTTCTAATAGAAAATGATTTTCCACTGAGTCACGTAGAAATTGGATTATTTTTTCGGTTTTTCTCACGAAAAAATGGCTGTACTAAAACGTGGAATTTCCAACAAGCTAGGAAAAGTATTTCCATTGGAAAATGGGTATCAAGAACGTTTCCAAGATTCTTTCAAGAGTGCCTACCATCTAACAGTCCATGTCACTGTTCATGGACTAGCGTTTCAGATAATTCCAAACAATCGCCTGTTTGTTTTCCCGGATTTCCGTTTCCAGAATTTACCTTTCCTCGACTATCCTCACTTGAGAGGCGGGAACGTGGCATTATAAATAATCAAAGAGAGGCGAGCAACAGCAGCCAAGTGGTTTGACTCCGTCTACGCAGAAAACCAGGAAAACGATTTCCTCGATATGATCCAGGCGAACAAGACAAGGAAAATATTCCAACTTCCACTATCCGACATCTCACAAACCTCCATTTCCCACTCTCTCTTCCAACGCACAACCGCCGATTCCTCTCTTACTCTTCTCCTCCTCCTCCTCCTCCTCCTCTTATAAGTTCCAAACACGAATTCCAAAACCCTAATTTCATCTTCTACCTTCCAAAACCCTAGAATCTCTACTTCGATATGCATCAAGGAGATGATGATTCCAGATCCTTCTCCACTCTCCTTTCGAGCCTCCTCCTCTCTCTCTCAGAAATCTCTTCTCTCGCAAAGGATTCTCAGATCGAAAGAGAAGCCATGTCCGAATTCGCCTTGTTCGTGGAAAGAATCGCTCCGGTGATCACCGATCTGAAGGAGATCGAGGCAGCAGACGCCGCTCCGATCCGAGAAGCTGTGGAATCGCTCGAGAACGAGCTCAATCGCTCTCGTAATCTGGTGAGGAATTCGGATTCTATATGCTCTGTTAGGGAGATTGAAGATGTAGTTCATGATCTCGGCCGGTGCCTCGGTCTCGTTCTTCTGGCGTGTCTCGATGTTTCGGTCGAGTTCAAGGAGTCGATTGGAGCTCTGCATAAGGAGATGATCGGTGTAAAGTTCGATTCCGATGCTTCTATTGGAAGTTCAGATCGGCATAATAATGATAATGAGATTGTAGAGTGTATTCAAAATGTAGATGTGGGCGGGAACGAGGATCTGATTGTTCTTGATGCGGATGATCTTGCTCTGCATCTTAAGAAAGGCAGTGATGAGGAATTTAGAGTCGCGCTTTCGGAGCTAAGAAAGTTGATTGGAGAAGGATTGGTTGAGAATGAGTGGATAATTGATAAAGAAATTGTCCAGATCCTGTTGAATCGATTGAGTTCGAGTAAGCACAACAGCAGATTGGCAATCATCTTGATACTAAGAAGCCTTGCTTCCAAAAACGACGACATCAAGGTATGCAATTTTTAGATTTCATTCAACAAGAACAAAGCTGGTTAGAGAATTTCCTTAGTTTGTGGAAACATTCATATTATACGGAGTATAGTATAGACTATGGTGTGTTGTGCTCTTACACTGCTATGTAGTGTACAGGAGAAGATGGTGGATGTTGGGGCTCTATCAGCGATAGCGCGGTCTTTGACACGGGATGTCGAAGAGCGTAGGGAAGCAGTGGGGCTCTTGCTGAGCCTTTCCGTGATTCTGAGGGTTCGGCAGAGGATGGGTAAAGTTCAAGGTTGCATTGTCATGTTGGTTGCCATGCTCAATGGAGATGACCCTTCTGCTTCACAAGATGCAGAGAAATTGCTGACTGCTTTATCAGGCAATACCCAGAATGCGCTTCATATGGCAGAGGCCGGTTACTTTAAGCCTCTTGTGCAGTACCTCAAGAAAGGTAATTAATAAGCTGTTTGATCAGTTTATAATTGCTGTCCTCTCCACTGGTTTGTTTATGAAATCTCTATAAATGAATGGGTGTTATTCTTGCTGCAACTTTCTTTTTTTAACTCTTATCTGTTTTCATAATTTTTCCTTGTTAGTTTGAAAAAATGCAGATGCATCAAATTTCTATAAATAGTGTTTAGAACATGAAAAGTTGCAATTGGTTGTGTTATTGGAAAATCATCATCACCATCATCTGTCATCTTAATATACTATAAGACTAAATAGAGTTCCAGCTTTCATTTATAATTTCTATTTTTATCCAATGCATAGAGCCTTGGGCAAAATATTGTTATGCATAGTACTAAGTTCTAATAAGTGTCAAAAGCAAGTGCATGGAGAAAGAGCTGATAAGCATCATTACATCGGTTTGATGAACAGTGCAGCCTTTTGAAAATGAGTAATGGTAGAAGCTGCAATAAAAATAAATAAAGATCTAAATGAGCAACATGCATCTTTGGGCGTGGAAGTTATAGGTTGCTATAATCTGTGTCATGTGAATTTGTAGGAGAACAATAATTTTCTGTTGACTTTCCAATATGCTACTTTAGACACACTTGCAATGAGATCTGATCAGTCAGTGTAATCATCCTATGTTTTCACCCAAAATGTGTTTCTTATTAAGCCTTGATCCTAATGATGGTGATAAATCATTAAGTTGGGTTTTAACAATTTGTGGTGCCAGCCATCAATTCCAACAAAGTTATTGAAAGCCCAAGGTTCTCAGAGTTTTTTGGGTTGAGCTTGACATACATTTGCTTTCTTTACTTTTTGCTACAATTAAATCCCATTTTGTTACTGTGAAACTTGCAGGCTCTTTTGGCTGTGGAAAGCAGTACTAAATTGGCAGCTGAAAATCCATTCCTTTTTTCCACTTTTCTTGTTGGACGTCTCATATAAATTTGTATACTTCAAGAACATTAGTTAGTGTTCTTAAGAATGTCTTCTTGTTCTCTCTGAAAGAATATGCCTTCTTTTTTTTCCATAAATAACCATGCTATTGACTTCCCAAAAGCCCTGCAGCTCTCAGACTCCATTTGATCTCTGCAGGTACTGATATGAACAAGATTCTTATGGCAACAGCACTTTCAAGGATGGAGCTCACAGACCAAAGCAGAGCTGCCCTTGGAGATGAAGGATCAATCCAGGCCCTTGTAAAAATGTTCAATTCAGGGAAACTTGAAGCGAAGCTTTCATCATTGGGCGCATTGCAAAATCTCTCCACATTGACAGAAAATGTTCAGCGCTTGATCAGTTCAGGGATTGTAGCACCTTTGCTGCAGCTCTTATTCTCTGTCACATCTGTTTTGATGACTCTTCGGGAGCCGGCTTCTGCCATACTAGCAAGCGTAGCCCAGTCAGAGTTGATTCTTATCAACCAAGATGTGGCACAACAGATGCTTTCACTCCTCAGCTTATCCAGCCCAGTAATTCAGTATCACCTCTTACGAGCCCTCAACAGCATAGTCAGCCACTCTAGTGCATCCATGGTTAGAGTGAAAATGAAGGAAAGTGGAGCAGTTCAGCTTCTCTTACCTTTCTTAACCGTGAGCAACACTGAAATTAGGACTACCGCCTTAAGCCTACTCTTTATCCTCTCTAAAGATATGGCTGGAGAGTTGACTGAACAGCTGGACGAGGCACATCTCAATGTTATAACAAACATTATTTCAGTATCAACGTCTGAGAAAGAAAAGGCCGCTGCTCTTGGCGTACTAAGTAATCTCCCTGTCAACAACAAGAAAGCAACAGCGTTACTAATTAAGGCTCATTTACTGCCTACTGTAGTATCTTTACTGGGATTACACACGTCAACTTCAACACCTGCAACAAGTTGCTTGCTCGAAAGCAGTACAGGTGTGTTGGTTCGATTTACAGTTCCCTGGGATAAGAAACTACAACGAGTGACAGCAGAACTTGGTGTTATCCCCCTCCTTGTGAAGTTACTCTCTATAGGGTCTCCGCTTACCAAGTGTAAGGCAGCAACTTCACTTGCTCAGCTATCACAGAATTCATTATCATTATCCAAGGCCAAAGCCTCCAGATGGATGTGCGTCCGACCTTCCACACAAGCATTTTGTGAAGTTCATGACAGCTACTGCTTTATAAAAAGCACATTTTGTTTAGTGAAGGCGGGGGCAATTTCCCCCTTGGTCCATATATTGGAAGGTAAAGATAGAGAAGCAGATGAGGCTGTTCTCGATGCTCTTGCAACTCTAATGCAGGATGAGATCTGGGAAAATGGGAGCAAGACCATAGCCAAAGTGTCAGGTGTTCAGGCCATTATTAGAGTTCTTGAAGTAGGGAGTGTAAAGGCTCAAGAGAGAGCACTATGGATGTTGGAGAGGATCTTTAGGATAGAGGCTCACAGGGAGCAATATGGGGAATCTGCTCAGGTGATGCTTATTGATCTTGCACAGAATGGAGCTCCAACTTTGAAATCAACTATTGCAAAGATATTGGCACATCTTCAGCTTTTGCAGATGCAGTCAAGCTACTTCTAAAAGTCCGAATAAATAATGGCATTTGTATATCAGTTTCAGGAACTCATTTGCTCAGGTCAGTAATTCAAAGCTCTCCTGAAATCAACTGCTCTTTTCAGTTGAGAAGTTCCAATTATGTATAGCATCCGCCAATCCAATGGTAGCTCAGTGGTGAGGCACCTCCCTTCTACAAACAACCTCGGTTCAATCCTTGGTTATAACCCCGATGGTGAAGGACTAGTGTGTGTGCATGTGGGTGTGTGAACACTTACAAGAGCAAACAGAACAAAATAAATTATGTATAGCATCCACTGTATGGTTTTGAGGTGGTGTTAAATATTATTTGATAATTTTTTTTTCACCCAAAAAAAAAGAAAAAAAACTGTAATGTATTGGCTGTATATTGAATATGTTTTGTTAGTTTCTTGCTACCATCAGATTGTCTTGATTGAACAATGAAATCTTTGTGGCCCATCATTTCTTTTAGGTTGATTGGTACTTTCGAGTTGGGACTTGTAAGCATAAACCACCAACACTGGTGTTAAAAGGTATTTTGCCACTCATTATCCATCATGATTAAGTTGAATATACAGGCAGCTGTTTATTCTGATATCAGTACTTTCTGGGTGCTTGCTTATTGATTTGTTGTGTAAGGAACAAAGCATTGAAAATTATAACAATTTAAAATGATTTTATCCTTATATCCTTAATCCCTAACAATTTAAATTAAAAACGATTTTGTCGGGTAAGTGAAGGTCCTACCTACATCTACACCTTATATCCTTCACCCCACGCCTCATATACTTCACCTTGCACCCTTTGGCAATCCTTTGGTAGAGTTTATTTTACCATGAATTACTGTGTATTCAATTCCTCAGTATTTCTATGCATGCAAACAGGTCCTTACGAATACATTGCTTTTTAGAGTTCCTTGGAATTTGATTCCAATGCAAAGAGGTTTATTTTCCAACAAAAACTGGAAGAGCTTGTTTTAAGGTGGAGAAATCAGAGGTGGAATTTGACTGTATACAGTTTTCTCCACTCGTATCTTCACCTGTTTATCTCCTGGTCCAATCCACCCGCTAGAGTTCAAATAAAAGCAGATGTCATCAATGTGCTTTTAGTAAATATCTGGATATAATTAATTCTTCTGAGATGTGTTATTACGCAGTGTGCCTTTTGTAATATATGGACAACAGAGAGCGAAGCAGGTTAAGAATTCTCAAGTAGGATTCTATGGCGGTATTTTTCATGCACTGCTTCTATAAACTTTATGAGCTTTCTACGAGTGGAAATTCCTGATGTAAAACCCAAATTCAGTGATTCGGAGTTTTTCTGTTGACATTTCTGACCTGATTAATAAATGGATGGGTCTGTGTGTACACTCTTGCTATTCTGACACGCTAATCCACACCCAAATTAGTTGCACTATAATCTCCCAACCCAAATCTGACCTGGTTTGGGGTTTGAATTATAGATTTTCAACCCGATTAACAGACGCTTCTGGTATGGGTTGAGAAATACATCTTGCGTTCTGTTCTCAACCCATCCAAACCCAAACAACGGTTTGGGTTGAGCAATAAATCATGTTGCCTTGGGTTCTTCCGAACCCAAAACGACTTCACTTCACCCACTATTACACCTAAATTGGCCAGTTGTTTTTGTTAATTGGCTTATGCTGTAAATTATAATATCCAAGTAATATAAGGCTGTGGATATGGAGCCCCATCTATCCGGTTACCCAAGGATCCAGACCCAACAATTTCCATATGGACCATATACTTTCGGGCCTAATTGATGACTGTGTGTAGGCTCAGGCCCAGTTATTTCCTTATCTGAATACCCATTTACAATAACATATACATGACGGACAGTTTGGACAGAGCGCAGGTGAATATTTTCCCGTTTAATACATATAGAATAATATTATATCATATACCCAATTTTGAATCTTGTAATTATAAACTACAAGTCTACAATACAATAATTGGCTAAGCAAAATTCAGGTCCAAGTGGGGTATACCATAGGTCCCATCCTAACCTGATCCATTTACAGCACTAAGCAGCAGCACATGCAGCTGAAAGTCCTATTACATGATCGAGACCAAGTGTCCTAGAAAAGTCAAGGTCTCGTACCTCCATTAGAATTAATTTTATAATTAACTCTGGCCCTACATGAAAAATCAACTATGAAAATGATCCTTGCCACTGGGTCAACCGATAAAAAACACAAGAAGTGTTTGTGGAGTCAAAGACACAATACCTCAGTGGACATCAATGTATGAATGATTGATCTCAATGGCATTCTACAAACTGTCCCGTGTGCTTTGCCATGGAAAGTCCATACATAAAGATCAAACCAATACGTCACCATCACCTAGAAATCAGCATGGTACCTATGAGAACGAAAACATGAGAGAGAGGAGGTGAAGGTTAGTCATTGTAAAACAGTCTGTGATACCATCCTGCGAATGCTAAAACACATCAGGTCCATTCAATAGGTGGGTTTCAAATGCGAGTTCAGTCTGAACAGCTATCCATCCATGTCGTGTATGGCCCATCAAGTGAACGAACCCAACTGATTTCCGAATCTTTGTATACTAGGGTCAATCATTTGTGTTATACTATTACCTGGATGTGATAAATGTGTGCCATGCTGGCGATGTGGCCTGCATGTGAACCAATGCATGCCCCTAGCAAAGTGGTTTTTAGAAAGGGAAAATATCAAAACACACCTACTTGTATTTTGGTCATTTTGCATAGCACAGTACTTTTGTATTTTGTACTAAGCCTACCTGTAGCTCTAATCACAATACAAATATAGACGGCTGTGATGGAAAATAGAAAATGACGAATTTACCCCTCCATATATAAGATGTGTCTTGGCGTTTTTCCCCAAATCAACTCTTCTCTCTCTCTCGTCTGCATATCCAGATCAACTCTTCTCCAACCCTACAGCCAATCTTCTTCAACCAGAAATTCCTAAAATCCCAAACCCCACACCATTTCCCATCACCCCACCGAAATCCTAAATCAATCTCAGCTCATTGTCCACCCCACCAACCTAAAATCCTAATAGACCCAGGAGTGTTAAGGATGTTGGTTGGGTGTCCTGCACTACTGTCGCCGAGGCACCAATTGAGAGGCGAGGCTTCCGTGCAGCTCCAAGCTTGCCATTTCCAATTGCAGGACAAATTAGGTTCGATGAGCACGCAGAGATTGGACCTCCCTTGTAGTTTCAATAAAAAAGAAGCCACCCTGCGATTCCAATCTTTGAGACCTATTGGCCTTTCAGTGGAGAAGCCACTTGATGCAAAGAGTAGTACTTACTTCATTCGGAGAAATGTTCGAATCCTGTCTCCCATTTCCACCCAAACAGCATTTTGGGATGGAAAAAGAGATATTGAAGAAGGCTTTTGGCAGAAGAAGAGGAAGAGCTTGAAGAGGTTCTCAGAGCAAAGTTCGTCTGAGGAATCTTGTGTAAACAGGGCCAAGAGAAAAGAGCTGCAGTGGTAATGATAACTTCAAACCTAATAATTCTTTGGATGCAGAGAGGCTCGGCTTTGGCCAATTGGGTAGTCGCAGTATCTGGTTTCCGCTCACTGTCAAAGAACCTAGTGTTATGCTTGGAATTACAAGCCTTTCTCAAGTTCCCTCTCCTGCATCTTTTTCTGCTGAGGTAGAAAGGGTCTGTTTCATTCCTAGAGAGGACATCTTCCCACCCATTCCTTTCATAAACAACAATCCCCGGGTGGAATCTGTTGTGCCAAAGATCACAGATAAAGGTGCTGAGGGTGTTTATACCAGCGAAGGGCCAAAGAAGGCAAAGTCAAGTTCTTCAAGTACTTCATCTGAATCACGCTTTGGCCCGAGGTTGAATGAGGAATCTTCCACAATTGAAGTGGGAAATGGGTCTCAAATTGAAGTGGAAAATAGGCCCTAGTAGGCCGGAGATTTTCTGGATCTGGCTGGAGAGAGGGAGATTTGCAGATCGATTAGATTCAAAAATTTGGAAAGGACGAAATGAGAAAAAAAAAAAAAAACAAAGCGAGCCTGGGATTTTTTCTCCCCAAGGGCAAATAAGTCTTTTTGGGCGAGTAATTTGCCGCCAATATACACCAGACACCATTTATACGACCTACGCCGTTAATATTAACATAATCCATAAGTTTTGCATGTTAATTAGAACTACATGTAGGTTTAATACAAAATACCAAAATACAAGAGGTACTTTGTAAAATTACCAAAGTCCAGGTAGGTATTCTGCTGTTTTTCCTTTTAGAAAAGATGATCCGAGAAAATTTGAGTACATTTGCAATCAATGAACATATATGAAATCATAAGAGGCAGAGAAGAGACTGTAGAAAAATAACAAAAGAACATTAAACTAAAAATACAAAGAGTGTACAACAAATTTTTATTTCTTTCGGCAGGAGGCCATGATTGAATCCCCCATTATCAAGGTTACAGCATGAAGAACCAACAAACTACAGATCAAAAGGCCTTCAATATGCCTTGGCATATCCAGAAAACAATAAACATTTCCCCTGTGCCTCGTTAAAATGCCTAGATGATAACACCAACACATGGGGGTGAAAAATTGACCTAGGAGCATCATAAATCACCCAAATTTGGTAAGAAAATAATCGTCTGAGGATGCCTCAACTGGTTTCTGACACTGGGAATAGCTTCTCTAGCATGCCATTGGAAAGGATCTTGTTGGGGTCCAGTTCCCTGCGTGCCTTATTGTATGCATCAACTGGGAAACGCTTCCTAAGTCTTGCTTGGATAGCAGCAAGTTCTTCCTTGTCCTTTGGAACCTGCAGAAGTAGAGGATATTATCAGAACAGAAAAGGCAAAACATGAGAGAAATTGCCATGATTCTTAGGACTACACAGAAAAAAGGGCAGGCTCAATGCTACCATGAGTGATGACACCTTAAAGATCCATACAAAATAGCTCATCAGCATTACCAGCATGATACTAAACCTCGAACTAGGGGATAAGCATTGACATTCAATCACAATCCAATAAAATACAGAACAAGATCCTGTCCATTTCCCAGTTTTCCACACCTCTAGGTCACTACAACACAATACATTTAATATCCAAACCATTTGTGCTCCACAGTTCTATCTGCAAATGAGCAAGAAAGGTATATATAGGAATGAACCGTCAAATGGGAATTTCCCATTACCCTCTCACAACCATGTCACTGTTCCAATGCCTTCTTCTGTTCACGAGAAGTTCCATTTGTCTCCCAACCAAAGGAAAGATATCTTCAGAAAACCGAAAAGCAGGAGATTCATCAGAAAAGATGATTGCAAAGGAAAATGCCTGAAAGTTCTTCCAGATTCGAAGAACCCCACCCCATGCCTTTCTTTCCAGACAGTCCTAACCTTGTGTCAAGGATTGGAAGGTTAAGTTTCTCAAAGCAAGAAGCACATTTGGACTTAGATGGGCCCTACCAGACCAAAAGCCTGGATCACCAATTGGTGCAGAATAGCAGGTGAGGACACCATTTTCATTCAGATGCATAAGCACCCAAAGCAAAGCTTCAAAGTCAACATGCTATAATTATTACCTCAATCTTAGCCCAATGTTCATAAGCAGAATATTCATCCCATAGTTCCTTTTGTGTCAAACGCCTGTAATGGAAGAACTCCTCTGTTATCTCCTTTCTCTGGCGAGCATCCATAGTGGGCAGGTACATTATTATTCCCACCTGATAAACCAAAAGAGCAGGTAAGCATACCTCAGATACTACAGTTCAACAATCTAGACAAGGAAAATAGTAAAATCCATGTACATCAGTTTCACATACGATCTAATTAAATCTGGACGTACTAACCAATCCAAAAACTAAAAAAAATAAAAAATGGACGTACTAAAATCACATTACTGGAAAATCTATCAACCCAAATGATTTTGGGTTTGAATCCCTAGACCTGCAGAATGCAGGATCAACCTCTTAACTCTAGGTTGGATGCATGGAAAGGGGGTAAAGGACCAAGGCCAGAACCTTGACTACAACAGAAACTTGAATAAGTGTCTGCATCATTACCTCTATCAGTAGTGCTAGGCCCAAACAATAATGCCACTTCTACACATATGTGCACACACACGTGCACTCAAATGTTTATCAGATTCTGAAAGCAGTGGAAGAGGAAACCCAACCATAATTTAAGCTTTTTATCAAGACCAAAATCTAAAGACATCCTTCTAAACAAGTTGGGCAGGTAAATTTTCTTCCCACTTATAAGAAAAATAAACAACAACAGCAATATACTTGAGTTTTTAATTTGTTCTGTATCATAGGCCCCACATTACACCACACAGACATTGTTGTGTCACTTACCTCGGTTTCACACAGCTATCATCAAAATTGTCTACCAGAAAGTCAGGCACCAGGATAAACATCAATTCCAAATCGTAGGACTTGTATGTGGAATAAGGGGATTGCACACTGCAGATTACTGCTTCCACAGGAGAGAGGAATCTTGCATTACTACCCTCTCATAGGAAATTGAATCCTCTCTATCAAGGAAAGCTGATTCATTTTTTTTTTTTTCCTTTTCCACAAGGAAAATGTGATCACCAAAAACCACCGAGTGGTAGCTCAGTTAGCCAAGAACTCTACGCCTCAGGAAGCGGAGAGGTCTTGGGTTAGACACCTACTTTTGTTGGTCACCTCCCACAGTTTTACCAAGTGCATGTGGATAGGAGGGTTTACATGTGCCCCTAGGGATTAGTTCTCGAACCAGATCCCTCTGGCTCAGGGCCAAAGGATCCTGAGCTGGGCTAGGCGAGAGATACCCTGGGTTATCCAAAAAAAAAAAAAAAAAACTGTGATCACCAAACAACAGACAAAGGGCTCCAAAGAAAATCAAAACAGTTTTCCTCTCCTCTCTATTGCGGGATCCTCTAGTCGCACAAGTACACCCTTAAGTGCTAAGACATGGAGCCAAGGTGTTGAATGCCCTCTTGGGTACTTTATTTTCTTTAAAATTCTAAATGAGCCCTACTTATTAAGATATGAATATTCTAGTAGGGAAAAAAAAACAAGAATAAAGATGAATAATTAGGACCGTTTTAAAGTTTTCCAGCTCAAAATTCACAGAAGATCATATTTACAATCTTTTCATTCAAGGGTTAAACCACCAGAGCCTACCAGTAAAAACGGGATCACAGATTTTTAAAATATATACAAGATATGCCAAAAGGTAAATGGAAATTATCAACACAACAGAACGTAGAATGAAGTCAGCCATGACAAACAAATGCCCAAATAATTGATACATAAAAGGTTAAATTACTAAAGCAGAGTAATTCTGAAATGAGAGTTACCCATGAGAATATTTCATCTTCAACTTTACTTGAAGCTGGACTCATGGGGCTTTGGCTGCGAGCGGTCCAACGTTGCTCTATAGGAGCAGGTGCTGGTATCTCTTCAGCCTGTATGAGCTTCTTTAACCCTTCTATGTAGTCAAGATCCTTCATGCTTGGCTTTGAAAGTGTCCCTGCAGGAAAACAGATCTCAGAGACCCACTGCTGCCCACCACAATCAAAGCCCAAGATTTCATCACTCCAACCCACTCGATATCCCTCCGATTTCTTCCAGTACTCGGCCTCTGCTTTATTAACTTTTATGACATGGTCTTTGTTGAGAGGATCAAGTGCAAGAAGTTTATCCCTCAGCTCAGTAAATGAAAGCTCATTTATCTCTATCTCATCGCTTTCTGGAGTTTTTGCACTCACCTGCACAGCTCTGCAAACAGCTACATTGTAAGCTAATTACCTGAAAATTAACCATAGTAGTGACAATTGACAACAGAATGTCTAACGGATGCAAAACAGGAAATATCATTGGTGTTGTACACTATAGCCAACCCATAAGGGTGCAAAACAGGCAATATCATGTAGGTGGGTTATGGTGCATCAAACTAATCAAGGTATAAGCGAAACAGTTATGCATCCCCTAATATCAAACTTCTATGTTCACTTTCGAATAGAAATGGAATATAATAAAATCAAACTAAATTTCTATGAGGGACTAGCAGAGGTGGTCAACAGTGAGAAAAAAAAAGTCATGCATCAGTGCTTTTGATCTATTTCCAGCTGATGAGAATAAAATGGCCAAGGAACCATTTCACAGACACATACTGGACACAAAAGTTTATATATATATATATATATATATATATATATGTAAAAAGGGAAAGTGCCCCTCACCCTATGGTGAGGGATAGATGCACATGAACGTTCCCCTATATATATATATATATATATAAACAAGAAGCCAGGCAGGCATCTTCTCTTTGGTTTCATATGAAAACAGAAAGAGGCACTTTCCTTTGAGCTGAAAGTTGAATGCCACTAATTCTTCTCAAGAAACCAAAAGAAAAAAAGCTTGGATTTAGTGTGGGTTGGTCTTCCACCAAGGCCTGTCAGAATCCCAGGAGCCGACTTTCTGGGAAATCTTTACTCCACCAAACAAGCATTAAAGCCAATGGATAGTAACAAAATAGCTAATGCTCTTACCCATATTTTTTAAGGGAGTCACGATACAAGCCACGGACATCTTGCAGTGCTTCATCCTCAGAATATTTAGGTTTAAATTTTGGCATCTGTCTCGGGAGAGGATTACACTGAACAACCACGACTGTGTCAGTATATGGAATATACAAGTACTTGACATGCTTATTTTCAGAAAGCCATTTCCTGCAAAAAAAAAAAAAAAAAAGAACCATAACTCTCTAGCGACAAATATTACCCCATACATCAATATTAACAATTAAGCACAAAATTAAGAACCATGATTACTTGTGATTTTTTCTGATCTCTTTGACATTCGACACAAATGTGTGTTCCAAGAGCTCCTGTCTCTCAACACATTGTATGGTGACTTCAGAAACCACTCCAAGCCCCCCAAGACCACAACGAGCTAGATAAAACAGTTCAGGATCTTTCTCTCTTGAAAGCTCTATTGTTCCTTTAGCAGGGGTTACCAGTTTCATGCTGATGATCTGCTCATCAATAGGAGGTAAGCGCGCCCCTGTACCATGTGCACCAACCTGAAGATTCATGCAAGAAAGATAAACCATTGCCCAAAAAAATGTTCAAATTTATAATTCCATTTTTTTTATCTTCTTAAAAAAAAAAAATCACTTAGAAAGTTCAATGTTAAGTCCTGAAACTGTTGCTAAAGTCATAAATTATATACCTCATCAAAATGAAGTGATTAATCAGTGTAAATAGCTCCATCAATGATTGCTAATAACATAAGAATTCAATACATAGGAATTTTCTTTTCAGTGTTTAAAAATGAAGACCAAATGCGACACATGGTTCTATTTTCGTAAAAGGAAAGGTTATTTGATGTTCAATTTTTGAAAATTCACCCTTTGACAGCTTCCAAAAAAACAAAAGTCGAATGTATTGAATTCCTATGTATTTTAAAGCAAACAAACATGCCCAAAAGTTAATTTTGAGGAAAGTTTCACAGTTCTTAAAGATAAATGATCTAAGCCCTTTTGGGACCCATGGATCTCAATCAACATCATCATCATCCATGTTCAACATTACCAATTCAGCAAAAGCAAAAGAGGGGAAAAAAAGAGACCTGAATAATGCCTCCAATCTGCTGCTCCCTAATCGAAGCGAAATTCTGCAGTGTAAGCCCGTCTTCCTTAATCGCATCCACGAGCTGCTGAACCCTAACCCCTGCCTGAACCCTAACCGTCTTCCGCTCCGGATCCACCTCCACCACCTTATCCATCAGCGCCAGATTCACCATCCCTGCCCGCTGCAGCCCGATCCCGTTCGGCGAAAGTCCCGATCCCACCGGCCGGATCTTCTGCCTCTTCTCGTTCGCCTCCTTCACCATCTTCTCCAGCTCCGCCTCGCTCTCCGGCTGCAGAAAAACCCTAGTCTGCACCTCATGCGTCCCGCTCCAGTTCGTAATGGTGTGCAGATCTTCGGGGAGAGGAGCGTAACGGAACGGCATCGCCTTCTTGTGCTTGGCATCCTCCGGGAAGGGGAAGGAGAAGTAGGTGGCGGCGCCGCAGCCGAGGAGGAGGACGAAGTAGCCGAGGTACTTGCGGAACTCTGCATCGGATAAGGATGATGAAGATGAAGATGGAGAAGACGAAGAAGAGCAGAGAGATCTGAGGAGGAAGTGGAGATTATTGGGATTAGGGTTTTGGTGTGGTGTTATTAGCGTTAGGGTTTGGAGGGAAGAGAGAGGAGAAGGGCGGATAAGGGAGTTTCGGGCGGATCGGGCGATTCGGAGTGCCCGAAACATGGTTTGTTTCGGAGGTCGTTTTGTTGCTGTGGTAGCGGTTTTTGCAGTGTCGATGCTCTGCTGTCTGAAGGGAAGCTGACGAGTGTGAGTGAAATGGGAAGTCTGTTTCTAGTAATTTCAAAACTGCCCCTGGGACTTCATGTCAATGCAAAGAAGTCCTTCAGAATTCAATTACATGCATAGAAATGTGGGTCCTTTGATTGGAGTCTAGAATCCAAGATGCCAATGTGAAATTCAAGTACAAACTTGGAACTGATATGGCTGATGTAATATCAAGATTATGGTTGAACGGTCCTGATTGCAGTCCAAGTGGCACAGATGTGGGCTCTATATAGGCTGCTGCAGTTGAACCAATAAGAAGGTGGCAAATATTTTTCTGGCTCTGTTAAATTGTCCTGCTTGCATTCAAGTTTGGCTCCACAAGACAAACCAAGTACCAAACTAGCAATGACTTGCTGTCTCCACTTGCACTTTGATCAGGACTAGCAAATCTTTTGGGCATTTTAAATGGTCATAGGTGAGGCCCATGTGAATCAATTCAAGCTGTTGAAGATGTAACTAGCAATGACTTGCTGTCTCCACTTGCACTTTGATCAGGACTAGCAAATCTTTTGGGCATTCTAAATTGGTCATAGGTGAGGCCCATGTGCATCAATTCAAGCTGTTGAAGATGTGGGTTCCATCATCCATGTGTTGCACCAACAAGCATACACTTAACCTTGTTGGACCGGAAAGTGAATTAGTGGTCATAGTTCAGGTAATCGCAGCTCTCCAGGAATAAGAGGTTTTGAAGGAACACTTGTTAGGGATGTTTGATTGCTTTCTAGGAATGATAAGAAACGTAATTTTAAAAATCGTTAGAATTGAAGAAATGTAGGTGGACATCAGTAAATGTTCATCAAATAATAATGAAAATAAATTAAGAAGAGATAGGAAATAAATATACCGCACGATCACCCTACTAAATCAAAACTTAGGAACATCAAGGAGCTTAGGAATATCTAATGAATTCAAACCTCACCTCTTTTAATAAGCTTTTATTGGAACTTGAACCCATTTTCCAATGAATTGAAGGAATTCAATTCAATGAGAAAAAAAAAAAATAAAGGGCACTAGGTCTTTTTTTCCCCCACTTTGGGCTAATATAAATGAGTGGTACACATGTTGTGAGACAACCTTCATGTCCGGGGGTCATTCCCTCAATAGTCTTGCTTATAGGGGTTCCATCTCCAGGAATGTTTGTGAGTTACACCTGTAAAGAGGGTGCTCTTGAGATATAGTCCAGGAAAACACATATTCATAGAAGTAACTATCAAAAACATGCATTCAAAAATGAATATACCTCACACATGTTTGCTTACTTTTTCTACAGTGGGTTATCCTTGGATCCACGAATGACTCCTGCTGCGAACTCACAAAACACGTCGCGACCTATCAAGTTTTGATACTATATACACGACCTCTCCCTCTCTCTGAGCTACGCTGACTGGTATTCCAAACAGGGCCCACCTCGTATGGGTCCATCACCTAATGGGTCGCCAATAATCCTTTCGATGACGGATCAGATAGGTGAGGGGTGGACCACCTGAGTCTCACTCATCAATGCAAGAAAATCAAGCATTTGAATTGACTAAACGAAAATATCCAATCATTTGGATTTCTAAGACATCTAAAATACTTCCTCTCCCTATCTCTGATAAGACGCTGGATAGTGGGTCATGTTTGGCCCACCTTGCACAGGCCCACCACCTATTTGGTCATCCGTGGGTCTTCCTTTAGATCCACGGATCAAATGGGTCATTGGGTGGCCCACCTAGGTCTCAGTATCAATGCAAGAAAATCAAGCATTTGGGACTAAAACACGTCCTTTCCCTATCTTTGATCAAAATGAGGAGAAGAACACCTCGTACGGGTCCACCACCTAATCGGTCGTCGATGGGTCCTCCTTCAGATCCACTGATCAGATGGGTCATTAGATGGTCCACCTGAAAAATCTGTATCAACGCAGAAAATCAAACCTTTGGGAATGACTCTTTAACGAAAAATATGTGTCCTATGAGATTTTTAAGATAGTAAGATACTTCATCTCCCTCTCTATGATCAGACACTGGATGGTGGGCCATCAGGGAATCACCTCGCATGGGGTACACCACCACTAACTCGAAAGTGATCATATGTAGAATCCACGGATCAGATGGGTCATCGGGTGGCCCACCCGGGTCTCAAAAACCAAGCCTTAGGGACTAAAACACGTCATCTCCCTCTCTCTAATCAGACGCTGGATGGTGGGCCATGAGTTTAAGTCTCCAATATAGAAAAAAAAGTATTGCATTTGTGGAGCATATTACCATATTTGTTTGAAAGCACAATTTCATATGAGTAAATGATAAATATGGGGCAAAAGGAGAAAGGAAGGATCTCTATCAATTTCTATACATAAAAAATAGTGGCATGAACTTGGGGTTCACCAGAGTGCAAAAATTAGGAGTGATTATTATTATTATTATTTTTGTCAAGATCCATTACGATTTAAGATATGAAACTGCATGCATTAAGTTTATCAAATCTATAAACCCAGTCCAACAGATTACAGAATGCAACGAGGATGATATAAGGTTGAGTGACAGACAAGGGCGAACCTAGGGGGGCTAGCAAGGGCCATGGCCCCACCATACATCATAACTCCCCTCAAAACAGTGGTTTGCACCTCCACTGTGTGCCTAGGGCTTTTTTAAAGATGGTTTTGACTCTTAGAAAAAAAAAAAAATTTTGATTTTAGGAAAACTTAAAAGGAAAAAGGAAAGGAAAGGAAAGGAAGGAGATGAGAACAAATAAAGAAAGCTTAATGGAGATTAGAGAAGAGATTTTTTAATATTTATTCTCATTTTAAACTTACCTCAAATCTTTATGATCTAAGAGATGAAGAAGAGAAAGCATGTCTTCTTATTTGAGATATTGAAAGAAGTTGTAGATTCCATGTACACTTGACTTTGAGGTATGAATAAAGAATAAGAATGACAAATCCATTTTCTTTTTTATAATTTTTTTTACATGGCATATATGTACTAATTTCATTATAAGTCATTATATGTATTTTCAATGTATTTTCAATCTTTGTTGCTTATATTGAAGTCTAGTTTGCTTAAAATCACTGTCTATTTACGTTTTATTATTACATTAATTTTTAGTTCAGTTGGAGTTTTATCTATTGTGGATAAAGAAATATAGTTAAATTCTTTTATTTTAATTATTATTATCCATGTCAGGAAAATTTAATTAAAGAAATTTATATTAAGTAGGTAGAGACTAGCGAACCATACTTTTAAATAGTTTAGATTTTAGATATGGTATGCTATCATTATTTTTCTTTAAGGTTTTAAATAATAAAGTTTTAAATCGTAACCTACAAGCTACGTGCATAAGAAAGTACGGCTATTTGTGCTATTATTGAATCATGAAGAGCATGATTTGTCTAAATAATAGTCTTATATGTTATATAAATCACAATATTGGGTATTTGTGCACTGTGTTTTGTTTATTTTATAGTAATGATTTGAATTCAACTTATTTTTTTAACATTTATTGTAGTTAAAAACAATTTTATAAATTTTTATATTATTTTAATTCCTGATTTTTTTATAGGGGTGCTGACCATGGTTAAATCATCAACTATTGATTCATTTTTTAAGAGAAACAATAATTGATGATTTTAACTCAATAAAAGGACATCAAGCACAGCTTCAATAATTTAATTATTTCATATTTTAAAACTAAATTTTGTAATTTTATTTAAAGTCTTTTTTCTATGGCCCCCCATAAATAAATTCCTGGTTCCACCCATGGTGACAGAACTGAATGCAATAAAAATGAAAAAAAAGGACGGGACCATCACAGCCACACAACAGTGGCTGCGATCATGATTCATCAACCAGACTTAAATGCCTGACAAGAAATAACTAACCTTACCATACTTTAATTTACCATAACAGATCCTGTTCAATTAAAGTCATAATTAACATGACGCTGGCCATGCTATATAAACTACTGAGAAACACACATTTCTTCTTGGTGTGGGACTTGTTACACTACATGTAGATTAAAGAGACGTTTCACTTAATGAATTCTGATCCATTGATGCTGGGGTCTACTAGATGGGTACAAATGGATAACCATGGGTAAAGGGATTTGGAGGGTGTCGATGCTTCTCTCTATACATGATTGATAGATGAAAAGGGATTGATTGATATGCACAGATGAAGGGGTTCCTATATTCCACCATATCACTATTGGTTTCCTAAGTTCCACTTCCACATTTGGTTTCTGTGTCTTTCCACCTTTGATATGCACAGATGAAGGGATTCTTATAAAGGTAGTAAAAGACACAGTTGGCCCACTTCCTTAGTTCCATCTATTAAAGTCTACAAGATTTGGTTGTTTTGTTTTGTTTTTTTTATAACCCAAGACCTCTCAATAAAAACTACCACTCTTACCACTAAGTTGAGGAGCCGTTCTCAAAATTTGGTTGTTAAAAAGGTGATTTTCAGAGGGGCCAGACTCATTTTTCTTTTGAGCCAAAATCAGTACTCTTAATTACCCGATTATTTTAGCTGGGCGGGCCTATTCATGCGGGTACCTTCCACCGTAGGTACATACCATACCCGTTTATGGTGTTAAATGCTCTATAAAAATAAAACATGGAATAAACATAATCTGGGATTAATTAGTGATCTGAGAAGTATAAAATCTTTAAAAATAGAATTTTGTGATATGAGAGAATGGGCTGAGCCTGAGTTACTTCAAGTTGTAATTTGAAATCAATCATTTTCTAATATTAGATTTTCTTGAGCCTGGCTCGGCTCGTTGAAATCCCTGGTCAGAACTAATTATTGGTGCTTTAAAATAAAGTTTCACAAAGGCCTTATTTGTTTACTTCGAATTGAATTCCTAAAATCTTATGGTAAAATGAATTTTAGTAGAGAAATGTTAAAGTGGTTAATATAGATAACTAGATGATTACTTTTCACTAAAGGAGACATTATTTGAGGGATAGTGAATCGTCACCTTTATTTCTTCGGTTTAGGCACTTTAATAGACATGCATTTCCTAGAATTCCAGGGAATTTGATTCCACGCAAACAAACAGTTCAAGAGAAACAAAAGATGCTTGAAACTGTTATCCCTAATAAGTGGAAGCACTAATTCTCGACCCTAGATTTTTAGACTGTTCATCTGAAGTTCGAATTTTGGGCCACACACAACACCTTTGATTGATTCAATGGTATCTGAGGTGGGCCCATCAGATCATGGTCCAAACGGTCCCTACTGTGCAAGCCCAGCCCAACAGATTGCATAAATGCAGTGAGGATGATAGAAGGTTGAGTGACAGAACAAACTTTCCACTTCGAGCAAATCTTTGGTGGGTCAAACAGATCAGTGGCCTAAATTAACCTCAAATGTGCCAACCAGCCAATTGATCATAAATGAAAATCTAAGGTGAACCCAGAGTGCCTACTGCTTGCTGGGTCACTTTGAACATATCTGAAATGCGCCCATGAAATACCAAAAAAAGAGAAAAAAAGGATGGGTGTAAGTCTGTCAGACAACCGTGCGACCATCACAGCCACACGACGGTGGCTGCGAACGATCCTCTGCTGCTGAAGGCCCACAAGGAACCCCAGCCGTTAATCACGCTCTGATCGCACGGTCATGATTCATCAACCAGACTTGAGTGCCTGTCTCCTTAGTACTTAAGGACACAGATGTACGAGCCTATAGAACAGATCCTGCTCAAGTAAGGTCGTGCTAGTTATGACGCAGTCCATATTATATAAACCACTGAGAGACACACATTTCTTCTCGATGTGGGACTTGTGAGTGACACTCCGCTGCAGAATGGAGAGACGTTTCGCTTATGCTTGACTGTAACAGCTTGATTTCAATGGTCCACTTGATGCCCCTAGAATTAGATTGATGCTTGGAGTAAAATCTGGAGACTGGTATGACTTTCAGAGGCCAAGATTTTCGAAGGATGGGCCCCACTTTGCAGTTCCACTCCTTCCAAAAGGATCGGGAAAGTGATTCTAATTATTATCTTCTTACAGAACATGAGATCTTCTAGATCATCTTTAACAAACATTTGAGATAGAACTACTTTCATCATCGATATCTACGAGATAAAGTCTTATCCCTTTCAAATGGATAAAGGCTTATCACATTCAGATTCATGTATATAAATACATCAAACATCAAACAATTGTAACATTTTTTGTCTTCACTGACTAGAAATGGCGGTTCAAAGAGTAGCAGTAGTTTTTTTCACTCTTCTCACCCTTTCTGCAGCAGTCAGACCTCTAAGCAAGAGGTCTCCTTCACTTCAACATTCATTTTCTCAAGTCCCTCCAGTCTGTAGCAACGTGGACATTTCAGGACTTCAGTACTGCAATACATCACTTCCTTATGATGTGAGAGCGAAAGATTTGGTTGATTCCATGACCCTTGAGGAGAAGGCGCATCAGCTTGGAAACAAGGCAACAGGAGTGCCTAGGCTTGGCATTCCTCCTTATCAATGGTGGAGTGAAGCCTTACATGGTGTCTCCACTTCAGGCCCTGGGACTTTCTTCAATGGGACTGTCCCTGCCGCGACTAGTTTCCCCACCCCGCTTTCCTCGACGGCGTCGTTCAACGAGTCATTGTGGAGAATTTTAGGCCAGGTACAAATCATTATTATCAGAATGCTACTGTTACACACATTTTCTTCATATGCATCACAAAATATCCAACCATTCCCCTCCCATAGAAATATATGTATTAAGCGTTTTTTATTCTATTTGATCTGAGATTCTGATCTATTTTGGTCTTATATATGTTTAGGTTACATCTACAGAGGCAAGGGCCATGCACAATGAAGGACAGGCTGGATTGACATTTTGGAGTCCCAACATCAATGTAGTCAGGGACCCCAGATGGGGAAGAGCCTTGGAAACACCAGGTGAAGACCCATTTGTTAGTGGCCGCTATGCAGTGAACTATGTCAGGGGCTTGCAAGATGTTGAGGGTCATGAATATTCCGGCGACTTGAACTACAGGCCCTTAAAAGTTTCTGCATGTTGCAAGCATTATGCTGCCTATGATCTTGAAAACTGGGAAGGTGTTGATCGCTTCCATTTTGATGCAAAGGTGATAATAATTTCTAACCATAGTTCCTTGTTGGCCTTGCAAGTACTGAACATTGTTGTTTAGGCTATACAATTTAATTCTGCTTGAATTCATATATAGGTCACGGCACAAGACATGATAGAGACATTCCTACCTCCCTTTGAGACTTGTGTAAAGGAAGGTGATGTTAGTAGTGTCATGTGCTCTTTCAATCAAATCAATGGTATCCCTATATGTGCTGACACTAGGCTTCTTTCTGATACCATAAAAGGAGACTGGAATCTTCATGGGTATTGAAATTTTCTTTTTCCTCCTCTTTTAACACCATTTAGACCCACATCATTAAGGTTGTAATAGTAAGCACCTTGTAGTGTGGCACGAGGTTGTCTAAAATTTTTATCTATAAATTCAAACATTTACATTAAGTTGCTTTGACTAAATTGAATTTTTCATCACAGGTACATTGTCTCTGATTGTGATTCAGCTGAAGTTATTCATGATGCCCAAAAATGGCTTGGTGACACACAAGAGGAGACTGTCGCACGAGTCCTCCGAGCTGGCAAGGCTCTACTCTCACAAACACTTGTGGCGTTTGCAGTTTGATTTTTACATTATTAATATGGTTTGCTAGTGATATTCTCACAACATGTATTTTTTGGTTTCTAGGGATGGATTTGGATTGTGGTGATTATTATACCAATTTCACCGCGCCAGCAGTCATGGAGGGGAAAATTCGGGAAAGTTATTTAGACAATGCCTTGATGAACCTCTACGTTGTGTTGATGAGACTTGGATACTTTGATGGTAGTCCTGCCTACGAAAAACTTGGAAAGGATGATGTGTGCACCAAAGATAACATCGAGCTCGCAACCGAAGCAGCTCGACAAGGGATGGTTTTGCTAAAAAATGATCACAACGTTTTGCCCCTAAGCACTGAAAAGTACAAAAAGGTTGCTGCAGTAGGCCCTAAAGCCAATGCCAACTATGACATGGTTGGAAACTATGCAGGTATAACTCGGATGAGTCAATTTGGGCATTGGCCAAACCAAGCCTGATCTGAATTGCATGTTAGCAACGTTGAATTTCATTCATATTTAGTTGAGTAATGCTGATTTTGGGTTTGAACCAACACAAGTTGTGTTGTGACCTTAGTAGCACATGAATATATTTTTGTCTTCTGTGATTAATGAAATTTCATTTTGTATTTGAACAGGGATCCCATGCAATATGTCCAGCCCCTGGTCCGCCATTTCAAAGTATGCTGAAGTTCTTTATGCGATGGGGTGCGCCGACGTCCATTGCACCAATGATACCTTCATCTTTCCAGCAGTGGAAGCTTCAAGGAACGCGGACGCAACAATTATCCTGGTTGGACTGGATGTATCTATTGAAAATGAGGCCTTAGATAGAACAGATCTCCTTCTTCCAGGTTATCAAACTGAGCTTATCAACCAAGTTGCCAATGAAGCTCCCAATCCTGTGATCCTCGTTGTCTTCTGTGGTGGTGTGGTCGACATCTCCTTTGCTAAGGATAACCCCAAGATCAATGCCATCATCTGGGCTGGCTACCCTGGTGAAGAAGGTGGCACGGGGGTTGCAGAAGTCATTTACGGAGTTTACAATCCTGGTATGTTAAGAGTGGATTAGATTTGGCTCTGGGTTGTTAGTTTGATTTACATCTAGTGGTTCTGACCCAAGATGTATTACAAGTCTACATTCTTTTTTTTATAAGAAAATTTTTGGGTTCTTTGAAATCTGTTTATTTTTCTCAAATTACTTTAGAAAAGAAGTAGTGAAATGGATTCTCATTTATAGCTAGATCTTAAGCATTTAAACTTTCTGAATATCTAGATCTAGATCTAGATCTAGATCCACATGGTTTGGATTTATTATTCATTTTAAAGCTTCATGTAATCAGATTTCATGTCTTTATCTTCCATGTGCACCACATAATTGTGCAAACCCAAACCATTTGCATCACATGGTTTATATTCCATTTTGATTTTTCTGAAATCATATTTCATGTCTTTATCTTCCATGTGCACCACATAAATGCCCAAATCCAAACCATATACATGCACCACATGGTTTGCATTTGTATTCTTCTTTAATTGTTATTAAGTCATATTTCATGTCTTTATATTCCATGTGCATATCAGAACCAGATAAATGTACCCAAATCCATTTGTTTAATGTCATGAACATTAGGTGACCATGCTCTTATTACTAATATATTTTTGGGCTCTTCCCAAAAAAAAAAAAAAAAAAAAGAGGATAAAATCGATATAAATTTTTTTTTCTTTTTTCTTTATCAGCTGGGAGGCTACCCTTGACTTGGTACAAAAATGACTACATCCACCAGCTTCCAATGACATCCATGCAAATGAGGCCACAGTATGAACTGGGGTACCCTGGAAGAACCTACAAATTCTTCAATGGATCCATTGTCTATCCATTTGGTTATGGTCTAAGCTACACTCAGTTCCAAACCACACTGGTCCATGCTGAAAGGTCTGTCGTGACAAAGCTGAGCCCACGCCAACATTGCCATAACATTCCCCGCAAGTGGGATGCCTACTTGAATCCATGCCCTGCTGTTTTAGTCGACGACCTCAGCAACAATATCAAAGACGAAACAATCGACTTCCAGATTCAAGTGAAAAATATTGGACAGAGAGATGGCCACCATGTGATCATTGTCTACGACGTGCCTCCAGAAGAGTATATGGGGCTTCCAATCAAGCAAGTTGTGGCCTTTAAGAGAGTAGCACTGAAGGCTGGAGAGACTCAGACTGTGGAATTCAAGCTGGATGTTCTCAAGAGCTTGAGCGTGGTGTCAGACACAGCTTATGTTGTTTTGCCATCAGGGCAGCACACTATCATGGTGGGAGATGGAGATGAGGCTGTTAAATTCACAGTTAATGTTAGACATATTAAGTAGAAGATAGAATAAGATCATGATTCCCTTTTTTTTTTTTTACTTCTATTTTTTCCCTTTTCGGTGAGAATGATTCAACAGAGGGTTGAATGGTAAGGAATGTATGGAGCTTCTCTCTTTTTATTTTTTTATTGAGTCTTCAATAATACTTATAAGAAACTAATGACTTTTTACATGTGCACCATCTCTTCTGTTTTAAGAAGTTCTGTGTTTAAGAATTTTTAAACAATGATCATATTAATGGATCTTTTGTTTACATTACAACAAATAGTTTAATGAATGAAGATGCAAACTAACTAACTTAAATGGCCCAACATGCAAAATAATTAAGCAAGTGTGTTTTTGTCTGTGTGTGTATGTGTTTTTTTTTTTCTAAAGTTAGACACAAATGTGCTCATTCCCACCAACCAATTCTGCATCAAGCGGGTCTCATTATATCCATTTCCACCTTGCATCGACTATGTTTAAATTTCTTCTCGTAAGAAATTTGAAGACCCTTTCAAGGTGGGGTTATTACTATAAAAAATCTAACTCTTTGAAAGCCATTACACGATTTGTTTGAAAGTCACCTTGGTAGATTCATTGAACTCGTTTTTGATATTGTGGTCTAAACACAGAGACTGTTTTGATGTCTTCATTAAAGATTTTCTTGTAGATATATTTTATTATTCTTCAAATCCTTTTAACATTTATTTGTTAACATTTATGTACTTTCAAGATTGTATATTTTTAAATTTGTTTGCTATTCTACAATATTTTTATTCAATATGGTAGTTTTCATATCTTATTGTGGCCCACATGGTTGGTGAATTAAGATGAGGAAAAGATAAAAAATTTCATGATCTGAGAGTCAGTAAGTTTTAAGGGTTGCTTAATTATGTATTTTTGAGATATCAAACCCCATGGTGATTTCTGTCTTCTTTTTTTTTTTTTTTTTGGTGGGAACCCCATGGTGATTTTACCAGATGAGTTTTATGGGGTAATTGAGTATGAAGGAGTTAGGTTGATTAGAAGTAGGCCACAGGTCTTTAAGCAGGATGTTTCCACTGAGTTTTAAAATAAGATATTTGGCAGAGTTTGTAACCTAAAAATTTCCATCATAGCTTTTAATACTTTGAATTCCAAAGGCAGGACCCCTAATAATCACTATGTAAATTTATCAGTGAAGCCCAACATAAAATTTGTGATTAACACTTGTGTCACAGTAATTGGTGAAAATCACAGACTAATCTTCAGTCGACTGGATTTGATAAGTGGACCCCAGCCACCTATGGATTTATTGAATGGCCTTAAGAGGTTCAATCTGTCGTACAAGTAAAAGGCCCTTTTTAACAGGTGAACTGACCTGTTCTATCTCCTATCTTCTCATCTAGATAAGAAGACAGCTCTGTATCATTTCAAATCTAAAACATTGCAACTGTAATCCATAAGTTTGTTATGTTTTGAAATGGATATAAAACTGGATTAACTCGTTTTACAGGTTTTTAGATAATAAGTATGTTTTGCAGATTGTTATTTCATGGGTTGTTATCTTGTATTTGAAATATTTAAACTGTTATTAAATAGATAAATTTATCTCCTAAGTATTTTTTTTAATGTCTTAGTCCATATGAAATGAGGTTACTACCTACCCACCCACCCTTAGATTAATCATTATAGAGAGTGCTTGAACAGCTTAAATTTTCACATATAATAAAAAAATCCAACTCCAGTTGGATAAACTATATAATAATAAAAAAATCCCAAGTAGGATTGGGGCATATTTAATTTTAAAGCACCTCAAGCACACAACTCATTTTAGGCATCCTGTACATTGGAAAAGGAGGAGGATATGCAACTGCTACTTTTTTAGATCCCCTATTATGTGGAGTTCTTCCTCTCATGATTCATGAATATGAGTTTTGATAAGGTGCCATGATGGTGTAATTGCTCTAGATGACCCACCTATGATCAAGTTATCCTTTGGACACCACCCCACTTGAATTGCTAAAAGCCCAAACTTGACACTCATTAACCACTACTCACTGTTTGATTAAAGTCTCAAAAAAAGGCCATGCCTTCCTTAAACCCAATGGGCCTTTAGAGACTTGGCTCGAGCTTGACCATTTCACTAAAATGGTTACTCAAGCCTGCCCATTAGCCCATTAACTATCAAAGCTCAATATTGGCCCAGTCCCCCCCATTAGTATCTGCAAGCAGGTATCAAGCCCTGGCCCAAGGCTGCTCGAGCCGCCCGTTAGGTTGTCAGTTTCTGGGCTCAAGATTTTGATTCAGCATGCCCATTATCCAGTTCTATATCCATTTAGGGCTCATGTACTCCTAGCAATCTTGCAAACTACTGAAACTAGTGACAAGCCCAGCCCAGGCCTCAGTTCTTGACCCGCCTGTTGGTCACTAATTCACTATAGTGGATCAGATCTGGGCTTGGACCTTTTCATTAATCCATTTAAGCCCATTTCAGCCCCAAGGTAATAATGGAATGGTAAATTTTTCGATATATAAGTAAATGGACCCCAATTAACTTTTGGGCCCGATTTACTACTACATATTGGTCCAGGCACATCTCTAGTCGAGTTTTGACCAGCCAAATAAATAATAAATGGACCTCAATTAACTTTTTTGGGCACAGTTGATGAATACATCTAGGTCAAGGCACACCTGCAGTCGAGCATTGAATACCCATTTAACTGAGTCTATGAATATTTGCAAAACAATTCAGGCCTAGATCTAATTGGGCCAATCATGTTCAGGTCAATGACCACAAGCTAGACCCGAATGGTAATCAGGTCGACCATGGTCCACAGTCCAGACACAAAACAGTCCCAAGTCACTAAATTGACTTTCCAACGATGTTTGATAAAGCTGTACAAATCAGGGGCTTATCCACAGATTTTCAGCAATTTATACCCAGATGAGTCCAGTAGAAATCTCCTTTCGGACTCCTTCACAGCCCACTTTCTTCTTTTGATGCGGACCAAGACAAGGCCGAAGAAATTAACTGGGCCCACATGTTGACCTAGAGGTAGCACGGCACGGCACGGCACGACCTACTTTCAGTCCGTCCAGCCGCGTCTAGGTTGGCTGGGGTTGGCCTAGCATGGCCCACAGTATGGCTTAGTTCATGTACAAAATGGGCTGGGCCATGCCGTGCTGCCCACAGGCCGGCCAACGTACCACTTTAATTTTATTTTTATTCTTTATTTTAAAAATTATATCAATTGAAATGGACATTACGGATTTTCAACTTGAAATAAAGTTGAAACTATTAAAATAAAGAGGATTTTACCCAAAAAATCCCTTAAGACTTATCAAAAGCCAAAAGCATCATCAACATCTTATAAAGACCACAGTAGTCTCAAAGGCCTTGTTTGGTTTTTTTTTTTGCTTTTAGCGCCGAGCGGGGATATCGCAGTTCATTCTAAGTAAATGAGCGGGGATATCCCCGTTCGTCGTTCATTACAACTTAAAGACTGTCGAACTCCCTTCTCCCCTTTGTCTTTTCTGATATCCGGACGAATCTCTCTGCAACCCCTCTTCCATATTACCTTGCTTTATGGGAGAATCCTATTCTTGAATCTTTTAAGTAGAGAGGTTTGGGCTCCATTAAAGAGGTTGGTAGTCTAGATTTACTAAAGAGGTTTGAGCTCCATTAAGTAGAGAGGTTTGGGCTCCATTAAAGAGGCTTCATTAAAGCTTCAATCTCCTTGATGGTTAATTAACATTTACTCCATGGGTAGTCCACAGTAACTTTCTTAAGATAAAAAGACCATATTTCAGTAATACAAATGGGTATTGGCTTTGAATGTAATTGAAGATGGGTTGCAAAGATATCCATGTTCACATCCCTAATTTGGGCGGGGATATCCCCATCCCAACTGAAACCACTCTAAGAGACAGCACCCATAGCACTCTAGTGGGCGGGGATATCCCTGTTCACAACACTAATTTGGGAGGGGATATCCCCGTCCCAACTGAAACCACTTTGAGAGACAGCAACGACAGTACTCTAGTGAGCATGGATATCCCCGCTTACAGCGTTAACACAGGCAGGGATATCCCCTTCCAAAACACTGTCATTGGCGGGGATATCCCCGCCCATAGGACAATGCATGCGTGGATATCCCTGTCTAGTCCATAAGAGAAATGCATCTCTACAGCCCATAAAGACATAAAGAAAATCTGTATCAAAGATAGACATGCACCTTCACATTCACATCAATCAACAAGTTCATTGGCAATCACACATTCGTCCATTAAAGGTAGACATGCACATGCACATTCACATTCACATCCGTCAATTAACATTTAACAGCAAGTTCCCTGCCAATTACATGCAGATTCTGACAAAATAGTATAGGTAAATCAAATTAACAACTGTCTACACAAATGCATAGTCTCTGACTAGAAACAATATGCACATCTAATTCTCCAAAAGCATGTCATATTGTGTCAACTGAATATACATGCAAACTGACCATACAAAAAAACTGGTCAATTACAGAAAAAGATCAAGGTCAGTTTCTTAGTCTAAAGCACTTAAATCCAATCTATAGGAGTTTAGCACCCAGGTCCTTTTGAATATATCCAGGACTATTTTGCTCCAATAAAATGGAATGTCAGCTTGTGTGAACTTGAGTGGTTTTTGGAGAATGCAGTGTTCGGCAATAGCACATGCGAAAACCCCACAATCATTCCCATTGTCTTGATGGGGGATGTCCATCTTTTCTTTGAAGGTCCAGACGAAAGAGTCATTCCAACCATAAACAGCAAATTTTGAGGTTAGCCAACCAACCTGGGGAGTATCAAAGTAGAATGTTAGTTTGCAAGTAGTTAGAAAATAATTTATATAAAGATAGTACAATGCATACTTACAAATTCCTTGCAAGTAGTTAAAGAATAATGATCACTTGTTTAGCTATTGTAAAATTCTCACACTGCCTCATCTGGGTAACCGACCAGCAAACTAAAGTGATCAATGTGATGCAGCAAAAATACTAATATTTTACTTTCCTTCATATCCATCATATTTGTACCATTCAGATCAAAGGCAAGGGGTTCCGTTTGACGGTATAGGTTCTCCTATCTTAATTTCCTTCAAATTCATGAGTTTGGTAAATTATTATCCTTCAAATTCACGAGTTTGGTAAATTATTATTGGTTATCAATATTCCCGTATTGTGGTGTGTAATACTGCAAAAAATCAATCATGTAGCGGTTATATGAACAGTCCCACACAATGGCGGGTCTGTCTATGCCCCACTCCAATATAGAATCGGTAACCACTTATGTAAGATTATCACCCGTTAGTTTCAATTCTCAATCTTACAAGCACCATTGGTTATAGTATGTGATCACCAAGTGCTTGTTATGATCAATATCTTACTTATGTAGTCAATAAGGGAGCTATTTGGTGTATGATATTTCATCAAACACCTCATGTGCATTAATTCAACCATTGTTTTAGGGAGTATTCAGATTAGAACCCATCTTATTTCATTGGAATACATGGTATTTCCCTTAGGGATTTCTCCCAACTAGCTTATATGTCAAGCCATACCCTACATATGTAGAAGCATCATGCCAATTCCATTCTTGCAGAGTAGAATCTTTTGAATGGAAGATCAAGTGATCAACACAACAGAGAAATAAAAAAAGCCTAACAAGAACATAACAAATAAGTTTCAATAAAAACCCATTCCAACAATCGGATTCGATATCAGAGACACGCACTTAAAAATTGAATTGCTACTCTATCTTAGAATCAATGGATATTTAGCTTATTTTCCCACCCAAACCCTAAACATTTTTATCAAAAAAGACTCAGTCACATAGGTATAAATACAACCAACAACCCCCAACCCAACAAAACCCTCCCTACAAACATGACCCTTCTTCATTCTCTCTTTTTTTCATTCAGAAACTCCCCAAACAGTACACATTTGAAACTTTGAAGAAGAAGAAGAAGTAGTAGTTTAAAACTTGAAGAAGAGAATTAATGAAAGAGAGATACCTAAAAAGGAGACAGTTGATGAAGAGGATCATTCAAGAGTGAAAAATGCATCACGTGGAGAAGAGATGAAGAACTACAGAACTCTGTTGCCGGTGCCGACCGATTGGGAGAGAAAGGGAGAAAGATGGAGGAAAAAAGAAGATGTCGAATAGGGGAAAAGGGTTTTGGAGTCTATTTAAGGTAAAGGAGCAGGGATATCCCTGCTTAGAGAAAAAATTAAAAAAAATACCAAACAGGGCCTTTGAGACTACTGTGGTCTTTTTCAGATTTTGATGGTGCTTTTGGCTTTTGACAAGTCTTAAGGGATTTTTTGGGTAAAATCCTCTTTTTACTCAAATACATAAATATTGATGCTAATTTATAAATGAAAAATAAAATTTTAATTATTTTAAATCTTATATTTTATTTATGTATAAAATTAAATTATATATATATATATATAATTGGGGTGTCCAGCCGTGCCGTGCCAGAGCCCAAGGCTCCCTTGCCCAACACAGCCCATCCTTTGGGTTGTGTTGTGCCGTGTTGGCCTAGTCAACGTGGTCAAAGGCCTGGGCACAGCCCATGCATGGATTTTTATTTTATATATATATATATATATATATGTTGTGCCGTGTCGTGCCACCCAGTTTACACCCCTACCAAGAGGTCAATTTGGTTGGGTTTGGCCTATAGGCCCAATTGTGACATTGCTACTATGGAAATCAAAATTAATTTTTATTTCTATCTTATTTTATTTGGTTAGAGGCTATTTGTAATTTCTATTTCTTATTTGATTAGTATTATCTAGTTTTATATTTTATTTAGAAAGTCTTATTTGATAAGAAACAGTTCAACTCCTCACGAGTTTAATACCCAATCCATGAATTGGTCCAGTTTCAATTTTAGATTATATTCGGGAATCACGAATTTAATACTCAAATCTCGATCAGCATTTACTACATGTAGATCTTGTAGATTCCGATTATGTCCTCCATCATTGTGGTGATTATCCCCACGCCGATTATTTTCTAAATTAGCTAATCGGGTTTCCATCTTGGCAAAAGTCTCTTGAATTTGAACCATCGTTGCAGTTAATTGATTAAGATTTACTGATAATTCCGCAATAGTTTCCCTCAAATCCTCATCGTGTGTGGAGAAAGACTTTACTTCTATACGCTTCTTCGAAGGCATTTTTTTAATACAAATTTAAAATTTTCGATTGACCTATTTTACATATATGTTTTCCATGCGTAGGCGAATACGGATTTGAAATCTGACGGTGGATGATACTAATATCGCGAAAAGAGATTTCGGCCGTCGATTTGGTCAAAAATTGTTGTCAACTGAAATATGTTGATGATACTAGGCTTCTTGTGCGAATGCGTCAAGGCAACCTGAATCTAGCCTGAAATTATGTTCCAGCCAACCAAAGACTAATATATGGCAGGCGTCTTGATTGGCACGTAATTCCCCTATTTAACTTTGGGGCAAAGCTATCATATAGTGGCGTTGTATTATAATATAATGCAGTACTTGGCATATGCAAGTGGGTGGGGCTCACATTTAAAAATTCCAATCCAATCATTGGTTCTAACACCCATCGTGGGATATACATATAAAATATTATTCAAATCAACAATATGCACAATGTTTTTTGTTTTTCTTCTTTTCTTTTCTTTCTTTTTTTTTTCTATCGAAAAGTGTCCATTTCTCCGGGCTGAACTAATCCTTCTGGATTCAGAGGGAAGCCGAGCAAAACTCCCCTGTAGCCCCAGTATGGTAGTGCAGTTTCGAACTTTTAATTTCCCGATGCAAACAGTGATCCTATGCTAACTGAGCTACGCCGTGGGGTTACAAATATTTACACCATTGAATTAACTAAATCCTCAATTCATAATTCAACTTTATTTACTTTCGCTTTCTTTTCTTTTATAGAAATAGAACTTGGACACATATTTAAAATCAACAGATTAATTTATGTGAAATACACTTTAAAGTTATATATACAAATAACAAGATGTGTGTAAAATATGATGGACGGATTTGATTTTTTAAAGGTGGGCACCACCCACATATACACTTGCATATACCGGCACTGCATCATACTGTATGGTAGCTTTGCCCTTAACTCAGCGTCAATGGAATACACAAAAAGGAGTTGAAACTTGAAACCCTTTTATCCTCGGTTTGGACGAGTCGAACATGGGCGGTGGTGGGAGATGGTCGAAAACTGCTGGCTTTCTGACGGCGATGCTTACCGTCGAATCCAGGTACTCCTCTCTCTCTCTCTCTCTCTCTCTCTCTCTCTCTCTCTCTCTCTCTCTCTCTCTCTCTCTTCTTCTTCTTCTTCTCCTTTCTTCTCTCTGCTCTCTGCTCTCTCTCTCTCTTTCTCTCTCTCTCTCTCTCTGTTTTTTTTTTTTTTTTCTGAGTTGGGGTTCTGGACTAGAGAAGGGCAGCGACGGGGTTGCTTTTTCTGTTGGGTTCGATTTGAGTTTGGGGTGGTGCTGGGAGTAGTTAGGTGGCTGGAGGCTCGGAAGGGTTTTTTCTTTTTCTCGGAGTTGGGGGTTGATCTGGCGAGGGAGTTGGGGATTCGTCAGGTTCTGGGTGGGTTTTTTTTTTTGGTTTCGGGGATTTGGATGGCTGTGGTGGTTCCACTTCCTCATCTTGATTGTACTATTAACATGATATTTCCATCCAATGCAGGATTTTCACACAAAGATGTTCCAATTAACAGCAATTGCACGCTTTCTTTCTCTAGCCCTAGCCCTAGCCCTAGCCCTAGCCCCTTCTATATTTCAAATTCCCAGTAGCAGTTTTCTTTGAATTTGGGATTCTCTCGTCATGGTCTCCAAAGACACAGATGGGAAGTGGAATGATAGAACTGATGTCCGATCTAGAAGCCACAAGCATGATAGGATAGACTCGTCTAAGTCAAACCAAGATAGAGAAAAAGGAACGAATGATCAGATGGAGCGGTCCAGACACCACTACAGTGAAAGCAGCGATGATGAAATTCAGGGAAAGGGAGACAGATCAAGAGGTAGAGAGAAGGAATCTAAGCTCTCCTCCACCTCCAAGAGTGGAGACAAGGAGACGCGCAACGGCCGTCGAGATCGGAGAGAAATGGAAAGAAATGAAGAAAAGGATTCTAGGTTTACAGCCAGGAATGATGAAGATAATGAGAGACAGCATGATAAACAAGAACGGAGGGGAAGGGATAAAAGAGTGGGAGGAGGGGAAAAGAATTCTAGGGTTTCTCCAAACAGTCGCGACAATAAGAGATACCACGAGAGGGAGTCTCGTGAGGATTCGAGTAATTCTGATGAAGATAGAGAAAGGGAGAGGAGATCAAAAGAGAAGCAGCATCAGAGGCATAGGGAGGAAAGAAGACTTGATAGGGATGCTGAAACAAGTCCAAGTCCTGATGAAGATAGAGAAAGGGAGAGAAGATCAAAAGAGAAGTATCATCAGAAGCATAGGGAGGAAAGAAGGATTGATAGGGATGCTGAAAGAAGCTCGCGGCATAAAGAAGGCAGTAGACATCGACGTCGGCATGAAAGTTCTGATGATGATAGAAAACATCAGAAATCAGTAGAGAGGGTAAGGGAAGATGATAGAAAACATCAGAAATCAGTAGAGAGGGTAAGGGAACATCGGGGACGTGAAATTCAAAACCTAGAGGGTGACAGTAATCATAAACAAGACAAGAAAAGAGAGGAGGATCGGGATGAAAATAGTCATGCTCGAGAGAAGCCTTTGGAAGAAATGAAGAAAGAAGCTGACAAAATTGATATGGTTGCAAACGCTGGAAGGAGCGGAGGAATCTATATTCCTCCATACAAATTAGCACGGATGATGAAGGAAGTGCAAGACAAGAGCAGCGTTGAGTACCAACGGTTGACATGGGATGCTCTTCGGAAGAGCATAAATGGACTTGTAAATAAAGTAAATGCAACCAACATAAAGAATATAATCCCTGAACTTTTTGCTGAGAATCTTATCCGGGGAAGGGGGTTGTTTTGTCGGTCTTGTATGAAATCGCAAATGGCATCGCCGGGATTTACTGACGTTTTTGCTGCATTGGTGGCTGTGGTAAACACTAAATTTCCGGAAGTTGGTAATCTTCTTTTGAGAAGGATTATTTTACAGCTTAAGAGAGCTTATAAGCGCAATGACAAGGTATAAATCTTGCAACCTTTTGGCCCATTTTTATTTATTTATAATTTTGTTGAAAAATCTGTTGATATCTATATGGTTTCTCACTGGTGCAGCCCCAATTACTTGCTGCAACTAAGTTTATCGCTCATCTTGTTAATCAACAAGTTGCTCATGAGATCATCTCTCTGGAGCTACTTACCGTGTTGCTGGAAAACCCAACAGATGATAGTGTAGAGGTGCGTTTTCTATTTTGTTGTGTTTACATTGTTCTGCATTATTTTTTTTCATTTGCTTTTCTTTCTGGACAAGTTAGATAGATTATGTATGTGGACTCTTTGCAATTTTTTCCTTCCCCCGCATCTTCAGGTAGCTGTTGGGTTTGTCAAAGAGTGTGGCTCGTTGCTTCAAGACCTTTCTCCTCAAGGGCTCCATGGTATGTTGTTCATTTATGTCAGTATTTTTTCCCTTTTAATTTTTTGACTTCTTAGGATGTGCGACAGTGACTCTATTTTTGTGTTGCAATTAACTTGTGCAGTTTTGGCTTGTTAAATCTTTCAAACAATGCTTGTTATGTTGCAAATGCTATTAAGGTAGATCAAAATAGCTTGATTCTTTTTTCTTTAAACAACCCCATTAGTCTATTTCTATGCCATCCAACACTGAAACTGAAAAGAAATGGCCATGAAGTAATTTTATCAGCACTTTGACTTTTTGTAAAGGTAAATTGTGTTTTTCTTTCGTTATAGAAATATTTAACTGTGTATCAACTATCAAGTGAATGTGTTTCTTTTCATTTGTGCCCTTCTAAGTACATTTCTTGGCTGTCCATTGATTGCATATATTGCAGTACTAACTAGTTATCATATTTAGACACAGCTGTTTATGATTTTTCTTTAGCTATGGGAAAGGTGATACCCTAATCTTGTGGCATCTTTTACTCACATTCACTTTGTGGTCCCTATGGGGGGAACATAACAGCAGGCTATTAACAAGGGTCAAGATTGAACTGTTTTTCCTTATAATGGTCAAAATTGAAAGTGGTTTGATAGGACCGGGACTACCACAGAGGAGGCCGGCGATCTAAATTTAGTTATGACGTGGTGGAGTGATGTTGGTTAAAAGTCGAACTGTAGTTAGAGGAGGATTGTGCATTGGATGCTGCCAAAACCCATCTGGTTATAAACTAAATTTTGTTGGATGCTCTGTTTGCAACTTGAGAGCATGGGGAATTGGTTGATTAAACTAAAAGATTGGAGTGCAGAGTGGAACTGGCCTTTTTTTGTCCAGTGGATATATTTGACTTAAATTACTTAAATATGACGGATATGAATGTCCTCCTGACTGACCCTTATGTGTTAGAAATGGAAGGAACAATGCTTGTGGCAAAGATTTGTGATAAATGCAGTTGACTGGGGCAACATGAGCTTTATTCTAGAAGATTGGATCAGGATCGTGAAAATAGGGAGGCGACTTACTTGTGTGACATGTCCTTGGATAATGAGGGAGGTCAATGTGGAGTCTGATATACATGCAACGATTCAAGGACTTTGATACTAGCTCTTGCAGTCTCCCCATCCTTCCATAGAAGGACTTCTTTATTCAGCTTTGTTTTCATATGAAAGATAAATCCATCACTTGACTTTGATTTTATATTGGTTTTTAATGCTGTATAATTTGATATGTGCTAGAGCTAGGCCTAGTATTGTATATTTGAAGTAACCAGGTTGTATAATCGATTGATTTTTTTTTTTTAAATGGCGATTCTCAATATCTATAGGTATTTTTGAGCGCTTCCGTGGAATACTTCATGAAGGAGAAATAGACAGGCGAGTTCAATTTTTGATTGAAGGTCTTTTTGCAATCCGGAAAGCAAAGTTTCAGGTATGGCCATGATGTCCATGGTGCCATGCGTTTACATGATATAATGTTTTTTTTCTTTATAATTCTGGCCTAGCAAGTTAATTTATGGCAATTTCAATGAATTGCACTGAAATATGCAGAATTACCCTGCTGTTCGCCCTGAGCTTGATCTTGTGGAGCAAGAGGACCAGTTTACACATGAGTTATCTCTTGAAGATGAGATAGATCAAGAGATTGGTCTTGGTAAAATTTGGAGCTTAAACCCTTTTGTTTGCTTTCCCTGCTTTATTTTTATAAATTATTTCTTTGTAACCTTTTTTTTTTCTTCTTACACTTTAAAAAAAAAGAACTTTCCTTTTTCTTATTATTTTCTTTGCTCACATTGTAGATATTTTTAAGCCTGATCCACAATTTCTGGAGCACGAAAAGGCATATGAAGATTTGAAGAAAGATATACTTGGGGATGAGCCTTCTTCTGAGGAAGAAGGCTCTAGTGCAGCTTCTGACAGTGAAGATGATGAAGACTCTGATGATGAGGAGGAAGAGAATATGAAGATCAAGGATGAGACAGAGACAAATCTTGTGAATCTACGGAGGACAATTTATCTCACTATCATGTCCAGCGTTGATTTTGAGGAGGCTGGCCACAAACTTTTAAAAATCAAACTTGAACCTGGTCAAGAGGTAAGTTAATACAAGCTGAGCTCAGTAGTTACTTTGTTCCAACATCTGATTATGCATGGAGTCCAATAGAACTTAATCGCAGACAATAGCCCATTGCATAGTGGAAGATGCTCACTATTGCAACCTTGAGGTTGTGGGTTCAAGTCATGTTACCATTACCAAAAAAAAAAAAAAACGCGTTTCTTCTATTAACTTGATTTTATGAGATGGAAATATGTTTTTGGGCTAGGCTTCTGTGCTTGTGACACTTCCGTGTTTGTTTGTTTGTTTTTTTTTTAATTCTTCACTTAACTATATTATAAAATTAGCCATGGATACAAATAGAAGGGAATCAAGAGAAGTTATACTAGCAAACTACAAATGAAAACAATAAGGGGTGATTTGTTTCCACCCATTTACATATTTAAATCATGCACGTGCATAAAATTTATGCGGAGTCACATTTTCTTGTGCTCATTTATGTATCACACCCTTAAATGAGGTGTGAAAATGGTGCAAATGAGGCCATTTTCATATGAAAATTTACGCACCTAAAGAAGTGTGAAAGTGAAAGTGTTACACAACTCTCTGGCTAGAAGAGTGCCAGTACAAGCGAGGCATTTGACAGGTTTAGTTTGAAAACTCATCATCCTCCTCTTGCAACTCATGTGGCCCCAAAATATTAATCCGAACTGTTCGAATTTTTATTGACCTGTTAAACCCCAAAATGTGTAATTTTAAACCCCAAAATGTGTAATTCATGTCTTAAATATTTATAGATTTTGAGATAATGAAAATTTTGGTATGTAATCCGAACTGTTCAAGGTTTACTCTTGTGAAGATGGTGCTCCCTAACAAACATGGTAATGTGTTACGCGTGTGTAAATTTTACCTATGTAAAATTCATATTTGCAAATTTTACATATGTAAATCTGTGTCTCATATCCCATGCATAAATAAAAGACAAATGAGCCCTAAAGAGCGGACCTGCAAAGCATGCCATGCTTCCATGGGGGATGTAAAGAACAGAAGGGAATGTGGATAGTGAGCTGAAGCTAAAGGAAAGTAATGAACTCTTCATAAACCAGCTGCCAGCTGAAGGAATTAAGTGGTCAACAAACCATTCCTTCTACCAACATATAAACAATAAAGTAGGAAGGTTTTTTTTTTTTATTAAATTGTATGGGTAGGTGTTTTATTCAAAGTGGCCGCCTTTGCTCTACAAGGGGCAAGTGACTTCCAATCTGAATTAATGGAAAAGGTAATCGAAGGACATTTTATAAGAACATTGAAAAGGATTTTTCTTGAAAAGCCTCGAGGGAATTTAGGATCCAAACCTTTTGATCAGTCCAATTTATCGAAAGTACGATCTCATTTGGCTCCAAGTGAGGCATAAGTAGTCAATTTCATAGTCCATTAACTCTCTTCTTAAAGTGATATATACCTTACCCCATTTCCATTTGTAGCTAGAAATCATAAACAACCTTCTTTACAATGAATTACAATAATCCACACCAAAACCTCATCTCACTTCAATTAACTTCTAGAGAATTGCTTATTCCATTTTAGAATTTTCCTCACCCATATATTTATATCTTGCTGCAATCTCCTTTCTCCATAAGTGTCTCTTTCTTCCACAAATCTCCACTACCTTTTTCCAAAAGACCAATTCTTCATCATCATCATCAACCATGTTGTGGTTGATTACATGAATTCTGTTTCTCCATTCCAATTTGTCTTGCGCCGAATCCTTGGATTGGTTGCACTTCGTCAACTCTAACCTTACTACTTCCATCCATGTCCTCTTTAGCCCACCCCTTTTCCTTGGTGGGCCATCAACTTACACAGAAAGTCTTATCCTCATCGGCATTACGTTGGACATGTCCAAATCATAAAAAAATGAGTCTCTCTTAATTTATCACTAATGATGCTACCCTCCAAAGTGCGCTCATTTCTAATCACATATTTCCTAGTTTTGCGACACATCCATCTCAACATTCTCATCTTTGCTACATGTATTTTGTGTATGTGTTGCTTCTTAACTAGCAAAAATTCTGCTACATAGATCATAGCTGTCTTGTAAAATTTTTAGTTAAATCTTGTTGTTACATGTCGATCACAAAGTATTCTAGATAGCCTTCATAGTTAACCTCCACGGCATGAAATGAAATTGATTTTCAAATATCTTTTCACTTGTTTTGTCTTTGCTCCATTACTCCCTCTCATATTTTTATAGTGTCGCATAAGTTTAATCCCATGATAATTGGTGTAACTTTGTATATCTCCTTTGTTCTCGTATATGGGTACTATGACACTTCTTCTCCATTCATCCGGCATTTTATTTATTCTTAATATCTTATTGAAGAGCCTAGATAACCAAACTCGTCCACTTTATCCTATGCATTTTCAAACCTCTCTTAGAATACCATCTAGACCTATACCAAGGGCGGACCTAGGTGTTGCCATGCGGGGGGCGACTCCGTGTGGTTCGGGAAATTTCTTAGAAAATACCTTAAAAAATCAATTTTTATTATTTAACCTCTTAACTTGGCCATTGTATGCACCACTCAAATGAAAATGATGTGTCCGCCATTGGCCTATACCCTTTTATGTCTTCATTCTTTCCAACGCTTTCTTCTCTTCTATTACCATAATTTTATAGTGAAAGGTGTGTCCCACTAACAAAGTATTCTCTCATTCCTAAGCCTCATACATAATTTTCATTAAAAAATTCTCTTAATCTTTCTTTAATATCATTAGCCTTCACTAAAACTTTTTTGCTGCCGCTCTTTATACATCTGACATGATCTAAGTCCTATTTTTTCTTTCCTTCGTTTTTGCAAGCATGAAAATATCTCCGCTTGTTCCCAACTTATAATGAAGGTCATCATATGCTTTGGACTTTGTGTCCCTTACTAGTTTCTTAACTTCTTTCTTTGCCTTCTCATAGATTTTATAACTTTTTGTATTCCTAGTCTCTTGCCAAACTATGTAGCAACATCTTTTCTCGTGCACAACTTCCTTAAACTTGATTGTATTAGGGAGTCCTTTTCTTTTTGGCTCTCCAAGCACCTCTTTGCAATCCTTATACAATCAACCATTTGATTCCACATTGTTGTAGTTTCTCCCTCCAAAATTTATTCCACTCTCATTCACTTTTTGCTTAAATATTATTGCCTTTTCCTCTTTCAAATCTTCCACCTTGTTTCAGGACATTTTTTTATTTACTTTCTTTTTGGTATTGATGCAAACATCTAAAATTACTATACTATGTTGTGTGGTCAAATTCTCTCAAGGAATAGCCTTACAATCTTTACTAATGCCAAAAAGATCATTTCTTCTCCTTAATATATATCATCCACCCCAATTTCTCAATTTTGAAATGGTTGCTTAACCTCCTTCCAATTTATCAAATGACCTCCTCTCTTGTCTCCCTTTTGATTTTTTTATTAGAAAAAAATTGATTCAGAAACAAGGACTCTTTGTGATCTCTCTCCTCTTTATCTTCTCTGTTCATCTCTTCTATCACTTTTTCCTCTTGCAAGCTCATTACACACCATGTCAGCTTTTTTGACTGGATAAGTTCCTTTTGATGTTGACTCAATCGGTTGCTTCGCATGTAATGTTTATTTCCACCACATTTGAGATATATTATGATTTATTGGGACAGACTGCATTACGCCCTTTGCCATCACACTTGGGACAAATTATAACTCCTTTGCCAAAATGAGACCCACAAACACAGCCAGAGAGAGTGGGGGATGGACACTAAAACCCCCCGCAACCAGAAATATTAAAAGAAGGCCACCTCCCTCCAATTCCCCAAAATGATGTCGATAGAAATCCAATGAAATTGAGGGGCGATAGACACCCATGAAGCGATGGTGAATTTGAGTTTGTGCGCAAGATCTTCAGCTGGGGTGCTAGAATCCTCAAAGCATCGGGAATTCCTCTCCTTACAAATGATCCATAAAAGTGCCGGAAAGGCGGTTCTCCATAGAATCCTTCCTTTGTTTGATCCAACCTCCAATAACCACGCCTCAAACAATCCACGGATGGACCTCGGGTGGGTCTAACTACAATGAGACCAGCTTAGGACTTCAGACCAAATCCCTTTGGCAACTTTACAATTCAATAAGAGGTGGTCAACTGATTCCTCACCTGCTAAGTGCATAGGACAAGTACTGACTATAATTTTCCTATGCCGGCACAAGTTATCCATAGTCAAAATTCCACCTCACAATGCCAACCAATTGAACACCATTACCCTTGGTGGAATCTTCAACTTCCAAATTCTATGCAAAGGGTTTTGAGAGATTTGGTAAGGGATTTGTAAAACAAAGATGACCAAAGGAGTATATATATTGGATATTGGCTCGATCGAGGTTTCCTCTGCCATTTTCCCAATCACAAATCTGATCAAAATCTAGAATAAAATAATAAAATTAGAATTTCTTCAAAGTTCAATGTTTGATCAATCTATGAAAAGAGAAAAAAAAAAACAAAAAAAAAAAATGAAAGAAGCTATGGATCATCACAAAAACCCCAAAGTAGAATGCAATTTCATATTTAAGCATTTACTAAAAAATATACAACAAAATATAAAAGAAAAGAACTGCCATAAAAAGTTATAACAAAATACAAAAGAAAAAAAAGTCATACCTCTATTGTCCCTTGAATCTATGACAACCAATGCATTGCCGTTTTTAATATTCAAAGACATTGCAATTATATCTATTTTTTAATATCAAATACTTGGATCTTTATTGATCATAATTGGACTAAAACTGTAGCATTGAATAATTGAAATCGAAGGAAAAAAATAAAGTGATAGAAATTTATGGATCATCACAATACCCCTAATGTAAAATGCAGCTTCTTTTAAAAGCAAAATGTAATTTCACTTTAAAACATTTTCTACAAAAAATACAAAAGAAAAGAACTACAAAGCGAAAAAAAAAACAAAAGAAAAGAAAATCATACCTCTACTACTCGTACCTCGAATCTGACTACAATAAAAGGAAAAAAATACAAACAAGAACTACAATAAAAAAATCTATAACAAAATACAAAAGAGAGGAAATCATACCTCTTCGTGAATAAATTAAAATCTCTTGTTTCCCAAAATGGAATAGAATCCATTTCTCTTTGCTAAAGGTAGTATAGATGAAGTAGGTCCAGGTGATGGAGCAGCAAGATATTGATTGATGGGCTCAGTTTGTGGGTTGCATAGATTGGGGGTTAACTTCAATGGGTGGGTCAATAGGTGGGTTGTATAGGTTCAAGTGTGGGTTGGATGTTGAAGGGTTAATGGGTTGAGTCAAGGTGGGTGGGCAAACGGTTAAGTGGGGTTTAGATGAGCGGCTGGGACTCAGACTGTACTTAGGTTCATTTGGTGGGCCAGCAGTTGGGTTTGGTTTGAACACTGGGACAACTGCATTGTGTGGGTAACGAATTGAGCTGGAGAGTGGGTAATGGGTTGGAAGTAGGTTGGTTACTGGGTTGGTGTGTAGGCGGCCAAGTGATCTGAATGGGTTTGTTTGGCTAGGCATATATGTGAGTCGGGTTGGTTGGGTTATATGGTGTTAAGTAAACCTGGGTTTGATCTGGTGAGATCACAGGTGAAGATGAGAATGGGTTCGATTCTGTTGTGCGAAGAGATGACAAAGAGTTGAGAAAGATGAATGATGAGGAGAAAGAAAAAGAAAAATAAGGATGATTGTGAAGATGGGGGAGCTATGTAGATAGGTAGATGCCAAGGATTGGGTTAAGTGTTGTCTGGCTGGATAGATGAGGGGCCTATGGGAAAGTTGAACAGAGGATGGGGAATGGATTGGTGAACTTGCAGATATGTGGTGGCTAGCAGAGAGTGGTGGGCTCGGTTTTGTGCTTGGGACTTGAGTGGGTAAGGAGGAGAAGAGATGGGTTGAGATGTGAAGGAAAGTGCTGACTGTTTAAAGGTGGGTTGATAGTTATTTGGCCATGAGAGTTGAAGTGGGTTCGTGTATGATGCAATAAAGAAAGTGAAATGAAACAGAGATGGCTGTGATGAGGAGGTTGAGATGGTAGAGATTTGGTATGCACAGGTGGCTAGGTTCGGTATGTGGTTGGTGTTAATGCAGGCTGCGAGGATGTTGTTTGGTCATGGGAATAAGATGTGATGAAGATAAGGATGCACATATGAAAGGAGGTGATGTGTTTGGAAGGTGGGCCGTGGGAAGATACGCAATGGTAGTGAAGTTAGATGGGTGAGAAAGAGTAGAGATGAATGAAGTAAAACATGGAAATAGAAACAAAAAGGAACAGAGAAGGTGAGAAGAGAACCTGAGATTTAGAAGAGTGCAGTGACGCGATGAGAGACGATTCATACAGTCGAAGCTCGGATGATGCCGTGATGAGGGTGGTGTCATTGGGTTCTGTGAATGAGAATGGATCTCTAGAGATGAGATGGTAGATTTGGCAGATTCAGTGAGACCGAGGATGAAGTTATGTTTGATAAAGATGCACGCACGTCTGGTGCATCTTATCTTATCAATAATTCAAATTTTAAATGCAGGATTAAAGTTGCGTTTGAAATCAATGGATTGAGAGGATCAAAACTGTAGAGGGCCACACCTTAACAACAAAGTGCATTGACATGGCGGCTCAAGAGAGACCATTAGTGTGCTGACATGTCCCTCTCCCAGGGAGAGACCTGCTGCTTTTATATATATATATATATAATTTGCCCAAATTTCACTTCAACAGTAGTAGGACCTGCTGTTAAAAAAAAATCTTTTGCAGTGGATTCAGTAGGTCCCTGTGAAGTAAATCAATGTTCTCCATGGTCAAATTACACTAAACTGTGTTTTGTTTAGTCATTCCACTCCAATTTGAGTAGAATTTGGGCCAATGATGATTCACCACTCCAGGTTATCCAAAAACGATGATAGTTCACTAGGGCAAAAAAAATGCATGTGTGGGTTGGGGTGGGGTGAGGTGGGGCTGGCGGAACGGTGGAAGGAAGAGGTTGGTGGTGGTTTTGGGCTATGATACGCGGATACTTGTACAAGTCCATTGTATCCGCATCGGACCAATATGATCCTTGTATTCGTACCCAATACTACACCGATACTTCTAGGGTGTAAGTTTAGCATATCCTACTTAGCAAGTCCATTATTTCATTTAGGGGTTGTTTGGTTGCACCATGTTACGTATGACCATCATGTTTGGTTGCACTGTATTTACGCATCACGTATGTAAATTACATGTGAAAATGTGTTCATTTTTTCACATAATTTTTCACACCTCCATAGATGGTAAAAGGAATTACATCTAAAATGGTGTATAATGAAACCACACCAAAAGGGCGCCTGTTGTGGAGTTTTTCGTTCCATCACAGGTACATCCCGGGTTCGAAATGTGCAAACCCCAGATTTTGAGGGCCATGTTTTATCTCCAACACAAGTACTGGAACATCCTCAGAAAAAAGGTCTCCTCTTCCTCTCCAACGTTCCAAACCCTACCAGCGCATGCAGTATGCTTCTTCTCTCTCTCCCCTTTTACTTCTCTAATGTCACCTCTCTCTCTCTCTCTCACCCCACCATTTTCTTTCTCCCCTTTCATGTCTCTCCCCCTTCTCCAATCTCTCTCTCTCTAAAAGAGTAAAAGGGTGTGTTTGGCATTGTTGCTCTGCTATGTTCCGGCGTTCCCGCAGGCTACTCTAAAGGGCTTTGAATTGTGGCAGTGATGAATGAAGGAATCGAAACTCAAAACCCCTTTCACAATTTCTGATGCGATACATCAACCCAGACGACCCAGGCCCCTCTAACTTCTTCATAATACCATCAAACTTATGTTTTTTTCTGATGCAATACATCTACTTACATCTCTGATGCTATACATCAACCCAGACCATAAATACCAGACCCCTCTAACTCCTAACCTCTAACGTCTGGTATTATATTCTATAAGACCCAGGCCCCACATTTCTGATGCTATACATCTACTCACATTAGCTAGATCCGTGGTTGTCATTGCCTTATTCTGTCTTCAAGTGCGTGGCATCCACTGATAGAATCAAAGGCTCCGATACCAATTGAAACAGTCTATGACTGCTTCATACCACAAATGTTGACAACCATATAAACTATATACAGGACCAATCTCTTCAAAGGGAAATTGAAGCCTTTGAACTCAGTAGAAAGACTGTTATCTGCTAGGTTAGAAACCATGATATTATTCATTGCAAAATAAATTATTACTATTTCACAACCATTATTTATACCAGCTGCTCCTACTTAGCCATATGGCAGGACACCCATAATCCCCCTCAATCAAGCAGCTAACGATAGAGAGAATCCAAGAAATAAAAATAAAACTGAAGAGAGTCCTTCCTAGATAAAGAAGATTATGATCTCTAAATCACCTCTAAATTGGCTCGTTCCAAAATAACAAGATTATCTCTAATTTACCTCTGTACCAAATAAGAAGCCTCATGGACAAGAGTATCATTATAGTGAGGGTAATCTTGTGGGTAAATGCAGAGAATCTTTGAAACCATGTTGTATGTTTGCAGATGTAACACTTATTAGTGAATTTCTGACTGTAGTACTAGGATTCACAACAAATGCCCCCGGAGTGGACACCCTCTAGTTTCAATTTCTCTCTCTAATATATCTTTCTGTTTCAATCTCTCTAATATAGCTCTCTCTATAAATCTCTCTAGTTTTAAATATAAACACCAAATTTCTTTCATGAAACTAATGTGGTAAAATGATTCACATGCGTAAATCATGTGAAAATGTTGCTAATTGCCAAACATCGTAAACAAAAATGCATGCGTAAAGCTTACATACTCACCATTTACATATTTAACGTTTATATATGTAATTTGCATTTGTGCATCCCATGCGTAAATGCCAAACAACCCCTTAGTTCTTTAAATTTTCTTACTTCTCAATATAGAAAAGTTAGAAAGGAACACAAACAATGTTAATTTCATTAATCCAAATGTGATTTAAAGGAGAAATTAGGATAACCGTATCCGTATCCGTGTCTTAGATTTCTAAAAGTGTAGATTCGTATCCTCGATCTCTGTATCCGTGTCCATAGTACCATATTCATATATGGGCATCATAGTTTTTGGGGGCAGCAGGGGTGTGTGGATTGAGTAGGTTGGGTTTAAGGGCGGTTGGTGCCCCAATCCATGCCAGATTTTTCTGGGAATTATTGGAATAGATAAGAGTATGATCATTTCTGTTAAAATTTTGTTGGACAAAACTATCTGGGATTTGTGTACAGACATGATATGTTGTGGAGGCATGGAGAACATGGCTTTAAATAAGGACTGCTTTAATCATGTTGATAATTTATTTGCCTTGAGAAAAAGAAATTTAGATATTTATTTGATTTTTATTTTTTTGTTACAGATGGAATTGTGCATAATGCTACTTGAGTGTTGCAGCCAAGAGAGAACTTATCTCCGGTACTATGGCCTTTTGGGGCAAAGATTTTGCATGATTAACAAAGTACACCAGGAAAATTTTGAAACATGCTTTGTTAATCAATATTCAATGATCCACCGTCTTGAGACAAACAAGCTGCGTAACGTTGCCAAGTTCTTTGCCCATTTACTTGGCACAGATGCCTTACCTTGGCATGTTCTATCTTATATCCGCTTAACAGAGGAGGATACAACCTCATCTTCCCGTATTTTTATAAAAATTCTGTTCCAGGTACATTTTTTTTTACTGCCTGCAACATTTTCCTTTTCTTATTTCTAACATCTTCTGTTTCTTTTTCTTTGCGGCTGTTGATCTTATTTTTCTTACTGATAGGAACTCTCGGAGCATCTTGGCATACGCTTACTTAATGAAAGACTCAATGATCCTGCAATGCAAGACTCTTTTGAATCTATATTTCCCAAAGATAATCCAAAAAACACAAGATTCTCTATCAATTTTTTCACTTCCATTGGTCTTGGTGGGATCACAGAGAGCTTACGGGAGTATCTGAAGAATATGCCTCGCCTCATAATGCAACAGCAAAAGCCAGTGCCAGAATCTGACGATTCTGGTAGTTCCGGTACATCAAGCTCAGGTGACTCCAGTTCTGAGTCAGAGTCAGAATCAGAGCCTAGCTCTGATGAAGGTGAAGAGGATAAAAGGCATCGTAAGCGGAGAAAGAGAGATTGATTAAGGATGTGCGGAGAAAGAGAGATTAAGGATTTGTATCTGTTGTTTTCCCTTTTGATGATTCATGTGCATCTGTTGTTATTCAAGGTACTTTTCATGCAAGAAATTAACTGTATGTAGGATTTTATCCCCTTGCTTGTGAGAAATGGTCTATGCTGTTCCATGCTGTTGACTTCAGTTGATACATGAGGGGTCCATTGTCGCTTGATCCAGTCTATTCAGTTAAACTCTGATGCCGTCAATATCCTAAGGATAATTTTTCTTTGCTGTGTTGTCCTCTGACCAACTTTTGAAAACATAATTGTTTTGTTTATTTTCGTCTCTCTGTATTCTGATTTTGTTTTGGAATTAATGTTGTTGGGCTTTGTTTTATAAGCTTAATGGATCAGTAAATAAAGTACAATAATATGCCCTGTTTATTTCCCATTGGTCTTCTGTACTAGATCAAATGCTTTCACATGTTCTCACAATCCAACTTTCGAGTGGAAATGAATAATTTGGGATTGATTATGAGGTCCTGACACAGATCATACATGGACTTCCACACCTCCCAGCTCTGTAGATGTGGGTTCAGGTGACTTAGCGATCCACTGTTGCGACAGTTGATAGATGTTGGCAACGCATTCCACTGTATGATTTTTGTGTACTTAGTGAAAGTGATAATGGTTTTCTGTGTTACCTAAGGTGTCTTCTGGAACATGCATTAGAGACTGATTTGAGGCATCTGAATGCCTGGAAATGAAGTTTAGTACTGCATGTACTAGAATGATGAGCATGTGTAAAGTGTACGCCATGCTGGATGTTTTGTTTTTCTTTCAAGATTTTCCATGGTTTCTCATTCTGCTACTATATTTGATAATCCTAAGCTCTGTATCACCTCGTTGTTATTGATAACATTTTCCTGTTATAAGTGCGACCCAAAAAAAATTAAAAATAAAGCCCTGTGATCATTGCAAATGCTGCTTTTGCTTTTAAGGGGGTCTGTCATTTGAGTTCCTGACTTCCTTTGCCCCTCTCTTTGCCTTTTGTTTAGCTAATGTTCAAGTTTCAAAGATCTTGACCTTCTTAGGACAGGTAATGTTCAAGTTCAATGATCTTAACCCTTCTTAGGACATGTGTATGCTATACTGGAAATCTGCATCTGTGGTGCTTTATAAACCCATGCTCCCCTTTGGAAATGGTTTTCCATAGGTCTGAGTAAAAATTGTTTAATTTTTTTCTCCTTTCATGTGCAGCAGTGCAAAAGTGCTGCACGAGACTGCAGAAAATCGGAGACTTTTCTTTACATTGAGAAACCCTGGGTGCTACACATTCGTGTCCTCAGTCTCTGGCTTGGAGATATAGATGATGGAAAGTCTCAAAACTTCTGAAATGTTTGTTGATGACCGCTATCTTTTAAATCTGAGCCAAATTGGTGCATCCTTCATCATCCATAAGAACGGATTCAACAAATTAATGGTCCAGACCACCAAATTGTTGGCCCCACTTGTATTAAATGAGTGCTACAAGATTTTGTAACTGCTCTGATGCATAAGTCCTTAATATTCACTAGTTTTTGCCTTGGTCATTGGCCAATATTATCTGGGAGTCGTTTCTTTCAACATTGTAGCCCTTAAAACCAACTCATGGGTGTCGATTTTGTTCTCTGAAGTGCGAAGGTGATAATACCCTTCTCAAGTTGTGTTGTAACTAGATCATTAGTAGCAGATGAATGTGTAGTACTCGACGATTTCATAAAGAACACACCAGTTTACTTTTACAAAGTTTATTACATACTAGTATTAGAAACATGGAAACCACAAATCTCAAATCATATCAAGCAACTTATTGGAGTAATGACATAAAAAAACAGGGTGAAAGGAACTCCTAAAGCTCTTCTGGACTTTTGTGTGACATTTACATGACCATACATGTATTAAGACCATGTCCCTTTTCCCCAGTTCAAAAGCATTCCTCGCATAGCCAGCAGCAGCAGAGAGCAGCAATACTGCAAGGTGAAGTCAAACTTTCAGAATCACTTTAGACTTAGAAGAAAAACAATCATGGAAAATAAGGGTCAATGTGCAAAAGTATCTGCAGATGTGGTGCTTCACGATTGATATTTTGGTTTGTTTCACTACTATGTTTTCTTCTGTCTATAACCTCAATATATTTCTTTGTTTTTAGACTATGGAATCCAGCATATCCAATAGAGATTGGTACAGATGAAGGTCAAATTCACTGACGACGCAACAAGATTACTTTCTATTCCAAGGCTCATGAATATCTCTCTCGTTTATTTTGTTAAGTTCTCATGAATCTCTCTCTCTCTCAATTTGTAAAGTGTGCCGATATGTGATCATTCATTGTAATATAAATTATAAATACAATAGACAAAATCACCAACAGATGCACAGTGGAATACTCAACTCAGTTGATCCTTATATAGACTGAATCCATACAAAACCGAAGTTGGTCATGACGAAAACCTTTCTCAGCACCAGACAATATAAAGATTTGGGCTGAATTTTATTTCGTTCTGTTTCTTTTTTTGGTTGCAAAGGAAGGATTTATATTCACACAGAAATGAGCTGAATTTCTTTTATGTAAAGAAGATTTAGGTCTTCACTTACAACACTTCATGAGTGAATTTATGTACAAACTGACATAAAATGAGCAGATGTAAGGAGGAAAATGCAGCAGAAAGATTAGGATGATGAAGAGAGCGAATACATACCATCCCTCTATGAAGCCTCTCTCCCCTTTCTTGGTAGATCGTGGTGGACAGCATTTCTTCTTTGGAGGAGGATGATTTTCATTTGGGTATCCTAAATCAAAACCATACACATATAAATAAATCCACCATGAAATAAGGAAGCAATATAGTGTTTGATGCATACACTCTTTCTAAGTTGTCAAGGACAAAAGGAGAAATGTCGTGCATGCATGAAAGATTGACACATGAGCCATATTTGTGGGGGCTCTCTAGCTACCATCATCCCCTCTATAAATCCATGAAATGCTAGATCAGTAGAAAAAGAAAGGAGGGGTCTTGATCAAATTTAATTATTTCCTTAAACAACCTTCGATTCTTCTATTTAGGGGCCAGACAAACAAGCTAAATGTCAGATATGAGAGAGAGAGAGAGAGAGACCTGGTGGAAGCTGTTCCTTCCTCTCATTTCCTTGTGTTTCTGACTTGGGCATTTTGATATGAGAAACTGAGAATTTTTCTGGTGAAAGAGAAGCTGAGAGTTATGAGATGTGCTGGGAACATATCTCTCTACCTCTGTGTATATATATGTGTGTGAATGTGTAAGTTAGGAAGGGAAAAGCTATGATTTTCCGTTACCTGGTCGGCACCGAAAATGTCTATAGTATGCTTTTGGAATGTAATTCTTCTTGAAAGATAAAGATGCTCTTCTCTTCTTTAATCCATCTATTTAGCCAACTAATAAAATACATGCAAGTGATGTGCTGTTGTGATTCTCTGACAATGCTTCCTTTGTCAGCTCATGCATGGCCCGATGTATTACCAATTGGACCAGTGGTGGGACTAAGAAATTTTTCATAGAGGAAGGGGCCTCTTAGGAAAAAAAAAGAAAGAAACAACGAAAGTTCTTGGGAGATTGTTGAGGTCAACGTCCACTCTGGCTCTTGAGCGGTTATAATTGTGGTTGAGCCCTCGCCCTCGCCCTCACCATAAAACCATTGTTGTGCCGTGTCTTATCACCAATTAGTTTTGGGATAAGTGGTAGCTCAATGGAGTGTAAGATCCTATAAGTGGTATCAGACCAAGTGGTATCAGACCCTGGTACCATTGTTGTGCCGTTTCCCATCACTAATTGGTTTTGGAATAATTGGGAAAAGTAGTAGCTCAATGGGGGTGTAAGAAAACACACAAGTCACGTTTGGTAACAAGATAGGAATCTACGGGATCTAGGAAAGGATAATCCTTGCTAAGGATTTATATAGCTAAAGATTTCTTGTATTCCACGTTTGGTTGTAAATGTGGAAACACTGATGCAAACATTGCATCCATATGGTTTCTAAGACTCCATGAACATGCACACACATTTCAATTGATTAATTTCATATTTAGTAAAAATTTTAAGTGTCTTCTCATTATTCTAAAGGTTAATGTTGACCAAGTTTTTTATTTTAGAAAACAAACACTCCATGAACTAGAGCATCTACGGGAAATTATAACTAAAAAGGAAGCATCCATTGAATAAAAAAACAAAAAAAAGAAGTCTTCAACAGGGTCATTATAATCACCTTTCATTATTTATATTATATTATCTGAATCATTTTGTGAGTTACTTTTTTAAGTCTAGATTGATCCAATCTAATTAATTACATATTTATGTATGCGAAATCGAGAAAAAAGATAATCCATTCTACTTGAAAAGATTAATATAAATCCATTCTACATGAAAAGACTAATATAGCTTATAAACTTGGATAAAATTTGAGAATAAAATAATTGATCCATTATTATCTACATCATGGAAGCCTCATCCATTTGTTTCGGGTTGGGTGTATGAATTTTTACTTTTTTCATTCAAACCCTATTAAGATCATGTTCTAAGATTGCAACATGAAAGTCTATGCGTCTTTATAAACCACTTTCATTAAAGATCTTCAATATTCTCTATTGTTTTATGTATGTGTCTTATGAATGTGAACTCCAATATAATTGGGACAAGACTTTGATGATAATGTTGACGACAATAATGATGATAGTACCGACTAAGATTGGTGGGATATTAGGCAACAATAACTGCAACTCGGGTCCAAAACTAGGCTTGCTCGATCGGCCAACCAGGCCAATAACCATCCAGTTGCCTGCGAGGGTCAGTTTTAAGAGGGTCCATGACATGGATCAGATTATCAGAAAAATGGGGCTTTTATAAATAAAAAAATGCAGAAGGCAAGTGGGTATTTACAATTTTCGAATAAAGGTAGCTACATGTAAAAAGCCTTGAATTTACCCACTTCTAGCAACAAGTATAAGAATCTAAAAAAGATAAGAGCATTACTTTAAAAAAAGTATATATGTGTTTAATACATTAATTGTCAATAAGAGATACTATTGAATAATAAAAAGTTGCAGTGGTACTTGAAAGAAGACTCAAAGAAGGCAATATGAAAGGAACATGCTGTGATGGAATTGTCTGAAGCCTAAATCTGAATTTTCTGTGAGCATCAAACATAAAGTTCTAAGCATGCATCCATCTAAAAGAATCACTAGAGCCCATTTTTTTAAATCCAAACTGCTTAAGAAAAACGCGCTCCCCTTTATTGGCGGTACTGAGCCAAATTTAACTCTTAACAGTTAAAGAGCCATACGAACATATTGAATTTACTCTTAAAAAAAAAGAAAAGAAAAATTGTATGTTTGTATGTGATCAATCTGACAATGAATTATACTTTTTAAGTGCTAAATCGGTTCCACTATTTGTGCGCTGTCCACTGGTAGGATCTGGATTCGCTTTTGATGTGTACGTCTTTGGTTTGATTCCTTTTAGTTGGATGGTTCTCAAAGCAAATGAAGAGAAATCCCAACATTCAACTCCTTTTTCTTATTCTCTTGGAAAGAAGAATATATGATTTGGTTCCACTAACAAGGAAACCCTGAAAATGCTGAACAATATGCTGTAGACCCATTCAGATTTGTTCCCATCAACACTGAGAGTGAGACTCTTTTTTTTTTTTTTTTTTTGGCTTACTTTAATAATGATTGATGCGCATTTCTAGTTATTATCTATAATTTCTTGTTGTAAAGAGGAAAAAAAGTTGCTCATGTCTGACTCAGGTCATCCTGACGCAAGAACATGTAGTATTATGCATAATTTGAGTTACAATTGATCCAAATATACTATGTGTTTCATTTTGGGGAATATTATAACTTGGAATTCACATCCCATAAGGTCAGGCCTCATAGTATTCGATTCTACGATATAGCCTAGTGGTTTTGGCACCTTGATTTACTGAAACACCCAGGGACCCATCCATGGGCCTATAGGTTGTAGCGTCTCACCTGCCAAGTATAGGAATAGTAGAAAAGGAAAAGAAACAAGGTCATTTGAGTGGTCCACTTCTTAAATCTAAACGCTCGACATCATGTGCTCCGTATAATAACAATGGGCCAAACTTTGCTTTACCGATGGGGCCATCATCGTATTGATCACATTTTAAACATTTGCTTATAATATGAAACTAAAGGGAGTGAAGACTGTCTAAATCATGTGCTCAATCTGATAGTGGGATTAACTCGGCGGGCATGAAATTTGGCACAGTGCCAATAGAAATGCAAACCCTGATATTGACCAGTTTAGTTTTATGAGCTTGTCATGCCCCTTGCTCTGTTTTTCTTTTCTTTAAACCTTGGGTCCTAATCTCTCGACTAGGCCTTAATGGCTTAAGCCTTACAATCGCCCGAGCCTGAGTTCTGATTCTAATCACAGTACCATCGCACACATTGCTATGGGCCTTGGCCCACTGCCTTCCTAAATTTCATCCTTAATGAAGGGGCCTACCCTTGGATGATGAGCAGAGGTCAGGCGTGATTAAATCCAGTCGATTTGGACTAGAGGAGGTGGGCCTCTCTGACATTGATAGGGGGTGCAGCCCACTGAACACCTCGATCTAGCTGTATATGAGGGAGATGTTTAACAAATCTCTCTCTCTCTCTCTCTCTCTCTCTCTAACAGCTACAATTACCTATCTGATCATTAGTTGGTCTTTACTATGATTGGATCAGGTCCCAAGAATTTAATGGTTAAGAGGAGATTTTATGATCATCTGATCATGGAATCATTCACAATTAACTTTTTTTTTTTTTTGCTATCCGAGGGTTCGCAACCCTGTGGGTTGGGACTAATCCCTTCGGGTCCAGAGGGAAGCCGAGTCCACAACCTCTGGGTGCAAACCGTGGTCTTCGGTGAATTGAGCTACCGCTTGAGATTATTCACAATTACATATTTCTAAATTAGAAGGTGTCCATTTCATACACACCATGGATACTCACTCCACTGTTTGAAAGTCACAAATGGGCCATACCAGTGTCTTTTTTTTTTTCTGAGGAGACAAAGCTTGGAGATTATGATCCAACTGGATCCACATCCAAGCAGCGGATCAGCTGGAGATCAACATGTTGATGGGCTGGCCCAAAAACCTAGTGTGTCCACTTATCTGATGATCCCCATATGAATTGGGCATCGGCCCTATTTTATCCATTTATATGGTCCTGTAGGTATTTGGACCTATCCAACATCTCTTGCATTTATGCATAGTGTGATTGGTTCGAGCTGTGTTTTGAATCGGTCTTGTTTTCCTAATATTCACCATGGGCCATTGTAGGTCCTAATTTTTGGTCTGTGGACCATTAATTGTTGGTCTACTTGTTTGTTAAGAGAAGTGTAGGTACACATCTCTCATTTCTGTATACTCTTTGTAAAGGGGGTGACCCCACCTTTCTAATGATCCCAACCAACTATTTTGTGGGCCTTATTTACTTACTGTAGTTGTAGGCCCGTACGGGCTGATTAATATTTGATGAAGTTTCTTTCTAGATTGAAATAGAATTACGGGGATAGAGCTGATAGGCTAATCCACATACTAATACGCAGTACAATTCGGTCTTTCACCCAGCTAGGGATGTAAATGGAAAACCGATTCTCTGATTACCAGGGGGTTCTGACCCGTTAAAAATCGGGTTTGGGTCCTTATTTAGACCCCGATAAGTAAATGGGTCCGGATCCAGTTCCACCTTGGTTCGGACCCGTGGACCCGAGACCCGACATATTACCTTAAATTTCAAAAATCTCCCCTAAAAACCATGTTTTTTTTTTTTTATATCATTCTCTACCTAAAGCTGGACCCGGATTTATACCCGTCCCATATATGTTTCTGGTTCCGATTCTAGAACAGTTCCTGGTCAGGATTTGGTTCCACATTTTCCTTAACAGTTTCGCTTCCGGGTTCACCATGGACCCGGACCGGAGCCGACCCGTTTACAACCCTACACCCAGCCAATATAGATCAAGTACCAATAATAAAGCCCATGCAACCAAGTGGGCTTGAAAAGAAATGGTTGAGAGAGAATATATCGCCAAATACCACTGACGTGTAATGGAAAATAGTGGAACTTAGCTTGGCTGGACCCAGCCTTCGGGTATTTGAAACGCCTGATTTGGGTCTGGAATAAGGCCTCCAGTGTTTGGATGGGCCTAGTCTAGACCCACAATGTGTCTGGGAATTGCCCAGTGTGCCCAGCCCATGAACTTCTCTAACCACTGACAAATTCTAACCAATTAAGTGGGTTAGGTTCTGGTTGACTCCTCTGTGTTAGACCTATCAACCTAACCCAAAACTGACCCAACCAGCTACTCACTGCACTCTAAATTGAGAATCTGACCTGAACCTTTATTAATAGTTCAATGTCTGGGTTGGTCCTTTCAACTTCCTAGTTGGGCATGGGTTGATATTTCCAACCTGATTAAGAATTAGGCAGGCTCTCTGCTGACCCATGCATCTTAGCTACAGTGATCATTGTAACTCATAGCCCTTAGTCAATATTAGTCAATCACCAGGCCTTGATCCAGGAGAGTTGCATTTGTGGTGAAGCCTGCCCAATTATATATCTTTTGATGGCTAACGTTTTGAAGTATATTTTTCTTTTCTTCTTTTTAATAGGTAACAGTAAAATTTCATTAAAACTTAAAAGGACCTGTTCATATCTATATTGACTCATTGATCACATTCCTCATGAACAAACAGTTTGCTTTTTGAAGGACTTGACGTTTAAAGTAATTTTAAACTTGACTTTTTTCCACTTTTGTCTTTTTTTTTTTTTTTTTTTACTCTCCATGAGATTAGGCCATTAAAGTTTTTTTTACTCATATGCCTGGGCCTCGAACCCCTGGTAGGTCAGCTCTTCCCGCTTGTACGGACGCCTTTCCCACTTGTGTGGGCTTTTTTCCGGTTAGTACGGGCCTTCTCCCCTTGTGTATGCTTTGCGGCACGACCATTTAAAGACATGGGGCATCAATAACATATTATCCCTTTTAGGGCTTATAGCATCATCATATTTGGGTTAGAAGGATTTGTTCATAAGCTAAAGCTTACAAAGGACTTGATCATATTTGGGTCCAAAGGATTTGCCAATAAGCTCAAGCTCCTAAAGCAAATTGGGCATGCATATGGTCCTATAGGCAAGCTGTTCAATTTCTACTGATTCTTTTCCATGTTCTACGTGAGTACTACAACGTCACTCATTATACATATGCATGCACACCCAGTATTTCTAATATTCTTTATTGTTAGATATGAACGCAATTTCATATATATATATATATATATATATATATATATGGTTCATAAGCAGAGCTAGGATTGCAAATGCCAAGTTTCCAAGTCATCGTCTATGTAATTCAATCTTAAATTTAAATTGTATAGTTCCAACTCAAAATCGAGATCATTAATTTCACTGGGGTAATAAGAAAAGGATGATTTTTATTATGTCTTTAAGTAATTTCATTTGTTAAGAAAAAAAAAAAAAAAAACAATTCCCTTTTACTAAAAATCTTGGTTGTTCCTTAAAATTCTAGATTTTTTTTTATTAAGTGTTGAACACTTCTAATTTGAAAAACATGATTGAGAACATTGGTAGTGGTTATTGTAACCATTGAGTACAATAAAGCCTCAAGTTTTAGCAGGAATGGTTAGCTAAAGAGATTTAAGAGTAACCTATTGCAGTCGATCTCCTTGGTGATCTGTTGGTGGATACCATATATATATATATATATATATATATATAAAATCTGATAAAAGTTGGGCAACACATAGAATTTCTAATGACATGGTTAGACTTAGTGGTGGGACCCACTACTCCATCACTGGATGTAGGCTCTAACCACTCAGAGTACAAAATGTATATATCCACGATGCTACAATTCTGTGGTGCGACGGAAAGCAATTCCTACCCACTTCCAAAGGACATGGCTTCCACGAAGTTGAAAAAAAAAAAAATAGTTCAAGAATTTCTTATATAGAACGAAAAGCACTAAGTAAAATGCCGAAAAATGGCAATAGTGGAAGTACTAGAGGCTCTTCCTTACAACAGAGTATCTCCCCATTATCCAATGCTCAATGGATTATCTCCTTTTGAGGCTTATATATTATAAGGAGGTGAGGAGGAAAAGGAAGATCACTCCTTACATCTTACAGTATTCATTTTGTGGGTTGTATGATTGAATAATCTAACAAGCCAAACAAGCTCATGGAAAAAAAAGAAGAAAATACTTCATCACCTCCACACAAAGCCCACAACACAATATCTCTGGATAAAAGGTTCGGAAGATAACCATGAATTATGCCTGTTTTGCTCGTGAATATATCAGGACTGGAGAAGAGGAAGGAAATAATGGTTTGTGCTCTCTGCATGCAAATGGTCCCCTTCCTCCCTTTTTTTTTTTTTTTTTTTTTGTCATTTTTCCTGTATAGTAGAACTTAGTTTGGTGGACATGTTCATATCTCAGATTTTCGCAGGCAACCTCTTGTCAACTGTGTGAAGGGTCAGTTTCTCATCTAGTTTTCCAATTCCTCACTAATATTCCAAGAGTGAACCAAACAATTTCTAAGGGCCTGTTTGGATGTATGGTGAATTGAAGTATGGTGATGTGAAGCATCAAATCAAAAGAAAATAAAATATATAGAGTTATGATGGTGTTTTGTTTTTAGTTGTTTGGTATGAAATCTTTTTGACTTTTTTTTTTTAATAGAAAAGTGGAGTTTTTTTGTCTTTCAGTGGAAAAAGGAGATTGCTTTTTAGACTTTTTATAAAAAATTCGGAGGAAAATTTTAAATTATGTACTTTTGATATGACCCCTTGTCATTTTTTGTCTGGATTTACTTTACTTTACTTTAACTAGTTAATTGCCAAACACGCTCTAGGAGTTTCAATACGCGAAAGCTAAGTACCTCTCAGTTAGGTCTAATGAGCTCATGTGGTCAGTAAGATTTGTCATATATACAAATAATCAAGGCTAAATAATCTATAAACTCTCTCTCTCTCTCTCTAAAGCTATTAACTCTCTCTTGCTGGTAACAGTTTGCGTTGTTGCTCTGCAGGTGAAGGAAATCACCAAATGGAGAATCAGATTACTAATTAATATAGTTGAACTTAAGCTGCAATACACACAACTAGGATACCAGCAATATCTTCCACCGTGGAAACATTTCAATGCATTTGAAGCTTAGATTTTTATTTTATTTTATTTCTGTGAGGGGGCATTTCTGGAATGCCAAGAGAAGCCTTAGTTTCGGTTAAAGTACCAACTAAGTTCATCTTGATCTTGGTTTGCTGAAGCTCGGTAATAGTACCTCTTCATACCGACTTTGAGCCAGCTTTGGTAACAGTACCAACTGAGCTCGTCTCGGCCTAACACAACTCGGTAATGGTACCGATCCTGCGCAGTTCGACAGCAATACCAAAATGCATCTGCAATGAAGCTTTCTTCCTCACCTCAGTACGATTAACCGATATGGGTACTAAATGTCAATCAGCATTAATGTGAGAATGACTATATTGCAGAATGTACTGACATATGAGACGTGCGCCGGATACAGATAAGGAGTTGTCCTTATCTAATAGTCACATTAATAATCATGCAGGAAGTCAGGGGATGGTCCGATGGGACAGTACCCCCGCCTATCTCTACTGAGGGAACGAGGTATAGTCCAATAAGACAGTATCCCCACCTACCTCCACTAAGGAAGGATTTGAGGTGACCACTACCTATATATATATATATATATATACACACACGAGAGGTAACCCCAGCAAAGGTATGCAAATACAATACACTTGTAGCTCTCTATTCTTCTCCACTCATTCACCCTTTGTTGAGTTGTTGAACTAACTTAAGCGTCGGAGTGCCTTTAGCTAATTGTAGCCAGGGCCTCTAACCTCCTTCTTTCCCTTTTCAGGCTTCAGGAGCTACTATCTTTCCCAAAAAGCCTCACAGCAAATCCTACTTAACTAAGTCCGTAATTTTTAGGCACTTACAATTTCTTCCCAGTAGAAATGAATGACAAGCATTTTTAACTTAGCCTATACTCTTCACTTGGAACTAGGTTGACAAACTCGCTTGAAACAACAAAACTATGCAAGCATATGGAAAACATTGAAGTAGTATCACAAGAGCTGTATGAGCAGAGTTTAGGCTGTGATATTAATGGCACCATAGAATATAGTGATGATATTAACAGCTTACCAGTCGAAAATAATTGGCTATCAACTTGCATAATCGATTATGCATTTATACCTGGTAGAGAATTTTGTACGGTAAGAAAGTTATCCAACCTTCTTATCATACAATGCTCTCTATCATAATCATAAGTAGATCAAATGGCAGAAAAATTTAGTGTTGGAAAACTTACTAATGTTAAAAACCATGCAATCATTTGTTAATTTCTAAATGTATCTGACCTGCACAACCTTGTTAGAACATACGTTTCTGACATGCATATGCAATTCCACCAAATAGCCATTGAGCCTACATAAATGTTTGAGTATATTCTCTATTACTCAATGAAAAATTATTCCTTCTATCACATATATAAGTTTAATGAATTAAGATAATGTTTCCTATGAAACACTTCACTCTGATATCTATATATCAAACTGCAAAAATAAAAGGAAAAAAAAAAAAAAGAAACAGCATATAGACGTGACATAGATGGGAATACATGCAACTTTGTTCATCAAATAAAGCTACTATTGATCATCACATACTAGAATTATTGATCAGTCTAGACTTTGCTTCATGTTTCAGTTATTGTATTAACAATTATCACATTGTCAGTCATTGTGTAAAAGGAAATATAAGGGTAAATCAATTTTCAGAAAAGAGTTGTAGTGTCCACCATGTTTAGCACCATCACAATCCTTTGTGTCAAGGCAATTTAACACAACTACGGTTCAAACTGCTTGCAGAAAATTATAATTTTTTTTTTTTTCATTTGTTTAAGAATTATGGCAAGATGATCTGCTTCGCCAAAAGGTTTTGTGTGATAAGCTTAAAGCAGGGAGAAGTGTTACTTAGGGTGTTTTGCAACTTGTATTGGCCCATGTTCAAGATAAATGTCAATCAGCACTTTGTCCCTGAAGTTTAAGGGATCGTGATAAATAGGAATATAGCTACAACTTATTATGTTTATACTTTTAATAAGAATACAAGTTGGGTTCAAATGTATGAGTTAGGGTTTACATTCCTTTCTTTAGACTAAGATCTCTTAAGGGCTGTCTGTGTAAAAATTTATGGACTGCATTTTGGTGAATCTATCATTTTTTAATTGAGAATAGCCAATGTTTGTTTATAAGAATATAATGAGTAAAATCAGAAAAACTAATTGCACACATAATAGGAAATCTAATCACATAAAAAATAGGAACTTATCACAAGATAACACTTTCCATATATGACCCAAATCTAATATTCATAATCAAAGATTAATGGATCCTTCCCTTCTCATAACATATCCAACATTCTTTAGAATATCTTCTATAACTCCCCTGCAATCGCATGACCCTTTAAAATAACTATTTGATATTGATTTTTATCTTACCAAAATATCCATTATGCTTTGCTGGTGATCACCACATGTCTTTAGAGCTCATTAGTGTTGCATCTTGCTCTTTTGAGCTTGTCAAAGCCGATGGTTTACTAGATCAGATAATTCTCCTAAAGCATAGAGCATGAAAACTAAAAGGATAAGATTGAAGGTTTTGTTGAATTTGTAAATGATTATAAAGAAAATATCTTGACCATCCTTCCAAAGCATAGATCAATGTCACCATGAGCATGTTGGAATTCTATTTTTACAATTTATTTTTGCTGAAATTCTCAAGTGATGAGATGTCCGTGGAATTGTGAAAGTCATTCTAATATGGAGAGAGGTATTGAATCAATATTTGCATAAAAAATAACCGATACTTCACAGAACTCACAAACTAGACTTCTATTGATCCAATAGTACTTTCCGTGAGGTCACCTATTTAGATGTTTGCAACAATGACAATTTAGGATTTGTATGATCCTACAAGATCAAAACAAAATCCACTAAGCACAAAAATAGAAGTAGAAAAAGAAAATCAATTCAAAAATGAACATGTTAACCTACCAAACCAGGAAATGGTCACAAGTCCCACTCATTAAGAATAAAGAAACAACTCCACCATGAAAGCTCTGAGCTTTCTTCAAAACACAGTCAGTAACCATTATTGCATATATAGCTATATGATATCTCAATAATAACAACCCTAGAATAAATCTCAACTATCTAAAGCTACAATAAATGTATGGTGATTGGTCACCATTGAAATATGATAAAATAGTGTGTGGAGGTGTTTCATAAACACGGGATCTGACACATAACCCGGTTAGGCACGTCCCGATCTCAGCTATTGGAGGAGGGCTCACCTCGGCTGGAACGCTATCCGTCTGTGCACCCCGGTAAATGCAAATGGATGCTCAGCTCAGTAGTAGTGCCGAGGTGAGGTAGATATAAGCGGCTCGGCTAGCTGAGGTAGGTATCCTGTCAATCAACAATTAATGAGGTAATGTCCGGGTTCAAACAGACAAGATGGGCGTCGGATACAGGGAAAGCGTGGGCCTCATTCAGCCGTCACATCAGCAATCATGTGGAAGATCAAGGTATGGTCTGACAGGACAAAGCCTCTACCTACCTCCACTAGCGGGGAAAAGTATGGTCCGATGGGACCTTGCATCCACCAACCTCCACTCAGAAAAGGTCTGAGAAGGCCAACACCTATAAATTGGTACAACGCAGAATGAGCAAGGGTAAGCAATCCTAAGTCCTCTCTCCCTCTCCATTCACTCACCCTTTGTTCAGTAACAGTACTAACTTAGGCGTCGGAGTACCTTCGGCTCTTTACAGTCAGGGCCTCTAACCCATCTTTTCTCTCTTGTCTCAGGTCTAACGAATCCTCCCTTCATCAAAGGCTCTTCAGTAGCCCCCATTAAAACAAGCCCGTATTATTTTAGGCACTTACAAATAGTACCCTTGACTTCCTCAATACCCCACATCCTATCAGAAAATAAGCCATAAATTAGTAGGAATTCGACAACTTGGTTCCTTGGGGAATCGATTCAATGAATCTTCTCAAGGATAAAGTCTAATGTCATTTTGGACATCATTTGAAATATGAAAATACCCATGTATTGAAAAACTATATATAAATTTAATTGCTTCCTATACCATTTGTTTGTTTTAATAAATTGCCTCCTTTAGAGAAATAAACATGAATCAATAATTTTTTTTTTTTGGCTAAAAGGTAAATTTGTATAATAAAAACTAAGAATGATTACTTGATTAAATAATTAAATAATTAAATATTGAATCAAAACAATTCGAAAACATAAACCACTCTACTCGAAAAACTCGAATTTGACAGTGCAAAAGTTTCATAATGGCGTAGCGTAATCAAACATATTATAGTTGCTGTTATCTTTTTATTACAAAAAAGATTCAGGCTTTTTCTGATACTGCCTTCTATGCATCTAAAGAAATGGTGGCCTTTGGCTCTGTGATGTTCTGTAATATTCTCTCTCTCCTTTTGTTTTATAGAGGGTTGTTTAAGGCCCATGACAATTTTCCTCCAAAAAGAAGCTGAAGCGGGTGCAATCATTTATGCATTAAGGTTGGATAAAGCTAATGGGGTGTCTAGGATTAACAAAAGTTTGGATGCCCATGAAGTGGTGAAGGACATCAAAGGAGAAAGTGATTGGGCCATTGAGCCAAAAATTCTGGAAATTTTGGAAGAGGCTATGGAATTTGATAGGGTGGAATCTTATTTTGTTCCTAGATCCTTTCACGTTGTTGCACTCCAGCTTGCCAAGGTAGGAATATTTCTATCGAGAAAGGTAGCGTGGGCTAAGGCTTTCCGTATTGGCTGGCTATGTTGATGAGTTTATGTGTTGCTTTCCTTGTATTATCTGTGTTGTGTTTGTGATTGTTATTAATAATAGCAGAACAGTATAAAGTTGGTTCGTTGGATAACTTTTTGATGGATACCACTTTCTTGACAATAACTAGTCAAATCATCATTGTGCTATCGAAGGGTACAAGTCTGACACGAAAATAGGAACAATTTGGAAATTAATTTAGGTTTTTTCTCTTTAAAAATTAAAATCTTTATCAGTTAATTAGATCGTGAAGGGTTTAGATCAAAGTAGAAAAGGTGCTAAGATTTACTTTAAGCTTTGGGAGTTTTGGGGATCAAATTGTTTGGACAATACAATTGCTTAGTGCATGTTAAATGGATTGGCAGTAGGCAAAATGATTTAGGGGAGAGAGAGAGAGAGATTGTTTCCTAAGTATGCAAGATCCAAAATCCAAACGCCACATCATAGTTGAAAATAGGGAGATAAAGGAGGAGAGGAAATCACGAGTTAGACAATGCAAGGTAGGGAAAGTAGAGACAAGTTTTTGTTTTTTTGGTAAAAGGAATATTTCATTCAACGCAGAAAGGAACAAACAAGAACATCATGTGAACAAAACAAACATACACACTACAACTTACATCAAAACAACATTAGGACTATCTATGAAAGTCTTCTTAGCAAAATTATGTGCAATCCCGTTGAGAGAACTTGGAAAAGTAGAGACAAGTTAGCGAAGAGTGATTCACTCTTCGAGTGGCTTTATGAATATAATGATATTTTCGTATGATGATATTTAGCCCTCTTTGTAATAATTTCAAAATATTATGACGAGAAGATCAACAATTTTCATGTGGCTAAGACACAAATGCTAAGATGGGTGAATGGGGTAACAAGAAAGGATGAGATTAGGAATGAGTAAACATGAAAGTTGCAAGTGGAATTGAAAGTCAGAACAACAATATCTTAGAATGGTTTGGGCATGTACATGAAAGACTAGATGCAGCAGTTATATGAAGAGTTCAAATGTTACAAGTAGAAGGAACTGGTGGAACTGTGAGCCAAATAAAGACCTTGTAAGTAGAAGAAAACGACTGTTAGTTATAAGATGGCATAATAAAGTGATGGGAAACGGCACAAAAATAATTTTAAGGTGAGGGCGAAGGCTCGACCATCATTATGACCGTTCATGAGCAAGGGTGGACGTTGACCTCAAAATCCCTCCCTCAACAGCACACCCGCCGCGACTCTTGCTGCGCAACTCGCAAAACGTGTGTCCCATGACTCCAACATCTGACCTACTAGGCTTTGATACCACTTGTAGAATCTTACACCCCCATTGAGCTACCACTTATTTCAAAATCAATTGGTGATGAGAATAGTTTTATAGTGAGAGCGAGGGCTTAACTACAATTATGACAGCTCAGGAGCGAGTGTAGACGTTGACCTCAACAGATGAGTTCCCTATAATTCATATCTTTGCTTATCTAGTATAAATTAGTATTCAAAGACTTTAGACTCAATTATATATCCATCTTCCAAACTCTTGCTTTTTGGGACCCAATTGTGTACAACTCTATTACTTTTGACCCTGATATGCAGTAATAATGAAATTGCGAATATTTCCGGAGAACATTATTAAAAACTAAAACTTAGATTGAGAAAAGAGAGGAAAGATTGAAGTTTAAAATTAAATGAAATTACTATATATCGATGATGCATGTATGGATACTTAAAAATGGGCAACTTATCGTATCATATTATATCAAATACATCACTTTTCACATGTAAAATTTGTGTCCCTCCCATGACCATAGTGTGTCCCTACTGCATCCATGTTGCATCTAAGCATCATAGATTACTATAAAACTAAGTTAAAAAAAACATTTTGTGTAAATAAAATCTAACTACAACATCAAAACCAATGGTATAGAGATCTTGAGCAAATTCAGCCATACAAAAATGGGGATATTAAATATTACTCTGTGGGTTAAAGTAACTTGTAATTAAAGACAATATAATCAATACCATTAACATTGTAAGAAACCTCGTGTTTTATAGTAAGGGTGGTATATGTGGGTTAAAATTACAACATACATGGAAAAGAATCAATTGCAATCTATTATTGAAATAGAGGAAAGAAGTGTCAATCAACAGCCTCGTAGAGTCTAAGGAGTAATGAGACATAAATGAATTAGAACTACAAATGCATCTAGCTGTACATTCACTAATAAATGCATTAACAAATGTGAAAAGAGCAACAAAGTATTTTGACAATGCACATGTGAAAACCCCACAGTATTTCTGTTTCAACCCTGTGCATGCATCTCAAGAAGACCCAATAAATAAAGCAAAGGAAGACAAGAACAGGATCACAGGCAACAAAGCATCCACATTAGATAATACACATCTACTAGGGTGTCGTGTAGTCACATTCATGTTGCATTCATGCAGGACAAGAGATTGATTTGTCCCATACCTAAATGATTTCATTAGAAAATCATTTAAGTACAACCCAAAAAAGAGGGTTATGTTTTATGGAAACCCATGCCAAGAGAGGAGAAATTATACAATGTAGGGGCCATTAGGAGTGGGGACAGCTCATTTCCTTCTATTAAGCTATGAAATTATAGAAGCCAAACCCCATGTCCAAACAAAGAGTCAATGAATCCAAAGACAATGAAGAGAAGGCCCCCCCCTCATTTACATAATTAGGATGGTTTTCCACCACCAATAGTGGTGGAAGCAGTAGTAGGAATAGATAAAAATATTTAGATGAAAAGTGGGAGATGTGGAAGACAAATGGAAACAAAGACAGTCTCAATAAATACTCCATGATATGAGATGACAATAAAAACAAAAGGAGTAACAAACAGGCCGAGTGAAAAGATTGACCTGCGTCTCCTCCACCATCCCAAAGCCAACTTAGATTCTTGCTGTCTCCTTTCTCCTCAATCACCATATGCTTGGTGAGAAAAAACCCATGTCCCAGAAGGCCCAAATCCTACAAAAAGAAGACATCCATAAAAGAAGAAAAACAAGATCTCTTTTTCATATCCATGAACTTCTCCCTTTTTTGCCTGCATTGTCATTCATGGGTATACTACCTAACAGGCCAAGATGCAAATTAGCTAGAATTCATGAGAAAACATAGATGTGTCACAGCCACCTTGAGACCCATGTCGACTCATGGCCTCCCTCTGGTTACTGCTACTGTTGCTATCGCGATCGCTACCATCGATTTTGCACCCCATTTGGGAGGCGGCCGCAGCCCCTAGATTGAGATAGACCAATCTTGAATCAAGGCTAAGGCTAACCATGCTGCTGCTATTAGAGTCACTGTTCATCGCCAGCGGATAGATGGCGGTGGGGGCACCGCCGCCATTGCCACTGACCGAACTGGCTCCTTCCTCGCGCGAGAGGACTAGAGCCGCTGACTGAACTAGCTCGAGGCAGAGTCGGAGCTTGTTCGGCTCGATGTGGTTGAGGCCGGGGACTGCACCCTTGAAGAGGAAGTCGGAGGTGAGTGTGCGGAGCACATCAAGTGGGGTGACTCCATCCACCGTCCGAATTGTGGGGTCCGCGTGGTGGTCGAGGAGGACGGCCACCATATCGGGGCATACCATCTCGGCGGCGACGTGAAGCGGGGTCTTGCCTGCAGGGCCGGCCGGGTAATTGACGTCGGCTGCACCGAGCTCGAGCAAGGCCTTGACAACCTCCCGGCTGCAATTCTCAACGGCGTAGTGCAAGGCAAGGGCCTCGTCGAGGTTAAGGCCTTCGCCCATGACCATTAGCTTGACGAGCTCCACGTCGGAGGAGTCGAGGGCTCGGCGCATACGACGGATTTTCTGATCTTCTAGCTCCATGGCACCGAGGTCATGGGGGTGGTGGTGGGGATGGTGGGGCATGAGGGAGCGGCGTGCAAGGGAGGACTTGAGGCGGAGCTCTTCGATCTTGTTAACGACGTCGATTGGGAGGTGTTTGGCGAGGACTTCCGGCGGGAGGCCGGATTTGGCGACGAGGTGGGAGCATGTAGTCCACAGCTGGTGCATGTCTTGTTTCCTTGATGCCATGAGCACTTTCATCACATCTTCTATGGAAGCTTTCTCCACCATGCTTGCTAATTGCTTCTGCAAAACAAAGTAGCATATCGTCAGTTCATCTTATTATTGCTTCATTTTTTTTATTTTTTATTTGGTTTGTTGCTGTACATGTTGTTTCTAAAAAAGAACTAAAATAAGAGTAGAAGGAAAATGGGGAAAGAACCATATCAGCAACTATATTTAGAAAAAGACAGGAATGATCATGTGTACATGAGAGAGAGAGTTGAAACTGTACCAAGATAAGAGAAAAATGAAAATTGGGAGAAAATCTAAGCAGCAGTATATTTAGGAAAACAGACCCGTGTGTGTGTGAGAGAGGGGGGAGAGAGAGATGGAACTCGTAAATGTTGCATGAAATGAAGATCATTTGTGTTAGTTATATGGTAATGAATGAAGATCATATGCATGTGCAGCAGGAACTACAAGTCTCCAAGTTTTCAGTTTAGAAAATAACAACAACCTTGAGCTAAGAGAAAGCTTTTGATAGAACCAACAACAGCAAGGGAAGAGGATAAAAGGTAAAGAAGTTTTGATGATAAAGACAGACTTATTTTCCCCAAAATCTCCTTCTATTTATTCTAAGAGGATAAAAACACCAGTTCAGAAATCCATCTGCAAAGTGCAAATAAAAGGAAGAAAGAAATGGAATATGATACAGAAACTCAAATGAATGATCTAACTACAGCATACCCATTTCACCAGAAGAAGACTAGGAAATCAAAAACGAAGAAAAATCAGAAGACTATAGAGAAGCAAAAACAAAAACCCACTTCAAAAAATCTCCAAATGCACTGCTTTTACAACAAAGAAAAATCAAGAAAAAACCCATAAAACTCAGAAAAAAAAAAGATTAAAACCCAAGATGCCCATTTCACCAAAAGAATACTAAAAGAAAAAAAAAAAAAAAGAAGAAGCAACCAAACATCAAAATCTCATCACAGATGAGCAGAAAGCCACAGCCGGCCACCTGCGTCAGCAATGCCAACTGTTCGACCCCAAACGATCTAGCAGCGGCAAGCGTGTCGAGCGCAAGATCGACAGCTGATGTGCAATGCGTGTGCCAGCAACCTCTCTCTCCGCAATTCGGCCTAGGCTCATGCTTCTGCGGCACGATCGAAACCTGCCCACTATACAAGAACTGCAGCAGCAGCAAGAACACCTCATATCCAACTGAATTCACTGGAATAACCTGCGAATTGCCTGTCCTGGGCGACGAACAAGGCGACGACAACCGGGCCCCAACCGGGTCTAGGCCCGCCGGGGGATCTGGGCTGCAGAAGAACTTGCGGAAGAAGAGCGAGCGGGCGGCAAGGATGCAGCGGTGGGCATGGACTATGCGGCCCTCGACGCTGAAGGAGACGTCTGAGAAGGCCTGGCCGTTGATCAGGAGGTTGAGATAGTCAAGAGAGAGGGACTTGAAGGAGTCTTCCAAGTTCATGGTTTGGGTTTTTAAGATGACAACAATTGAATTGGATTTGTGTTTGTGTTTGTGTTTGGGTTTGCGTTTGTGTTTGTGGGGTGGATTTGTAAAACAGGATAGTAGTGGTGGATATAAGGGTTTCTTTGTGAAGTTAGGGTTTGTGGGTGAAGAGGGAGGGGAGTGAGATTAGAAGAGGATGGAGTAGTGGAGAGACAGAAAGGCTTCTTCCTCTCATCTTCTTTTTCTTTTCTTTTTTCTCTTGGTCTTCTCTTCTTCTCCTTCACACCTTCTGGTCTTTGTTGTGTAGATTTTTTTTAGGGAGAGGGAGTGTAGAGAGAGCAATTTGGGTGGCTGTGCTGGGCGGCTGTGACATTTAAATAATAGGGTGTCAAAGAAAATGGAAAAAAAAAAAAAAAAAAGAAGATGTTAGTTTGGAAAGCAGGCTTTGATTATTGGAGAATTACACTTCTGCCTCATGACTACTTTCACAGTATCTTATGCTGGAGTGTGGGAATTTTCATTTTCATGGATGTGTATTTTGAGTTCTGATGATTTAATATTAAATTGTGTTTGGGTGCTCACTTTTTTAGTGGATACTATTTCATGTCTACTCCATTTAACTTATTAATACTTGTTTACTTTAAAGGAGAAGCAGCATATTGGAATCATCTCTTTGGATGCTTGGGTTTTCATGGAAATGATTTTTTTTTTATTTTCGGAAAATAAAGTTTTTTTTTAATACAAAATGTAGATTTTTAAAAACACTATTTTCTTTGTGATATTTTCCTCCATACGAAATAACTTGAAATTGGAATCCAAAAGCTCCTAGTTCTTTTCCATTTCATGAAAATAAATACATTTTTATGGAATTTGCCTAACTAATTATTGTAGTGGAAACGACTTATTGTACTAAACTTTTTGCACGAAATTGTAGCTTATCTTGAAGTAATACAAGGGATACATTACATGGAAATCAAGCGCCTTTGAGGGCTCGTTTGGTTGCTAAGTATTTGGGGATATGTTGATGGGAGAATTCAAAGAATTTCAAATGTTGTCCCCAAAAGTAGAATTTCAAAATGTTATGGCAAAAGTGCATTATAAATTCCAAGATTCAGAGAATTCATTTGCCATTTGGGCAAAAGTTATTTTTCAATTGGTCGGCTTAGCAAATTTTCTCCACCTAAACTCAATCAAACAATGAATTCAAGATTCTTAAATGCAACCCTTGCAATGTTGACAAAGGGAGCTCCTATAAAAAAATGCTTGCAACCGATTAGGCTCTGACTTGGCCGAGACCTTTTTTTTTTTTTTTTTTTTGCCCAATTAATAAATATATTCTTGTATGATCCAAGTCGAGTCCATACTTGAATGCCAGTTTATGAATGTGGGACATTATATCCTACATCCACTCACTCATGGATTTATATAATACTATAGCCAACCCCACTAATAATAGTACTAATACTATTAATTAGTACTGCCACAACAAGAAATGAATATTAGAAAAATAATAGAACATTATTATTATTATTATTATTATTATTATTATTATTATTATTATTAGCAATGACAACAACATTACTTTCAGATAAAAAATTAGGGTCTGTTCATTGAGAGAATCTCTGATTGAAATTTCCTTTGTCAGAAATTATTGATAGAATTTCAATTACCCTTTTTTATTGGGTTTGAACAGTGAGAATTACCCAAGCTGGCCAGAGGAAAAATCACTTTTGACTAGAAAAACTTCTCTGAATTTTGAATCTCAGAATGCTGCTTCTACCTTGAGCATTTTCAATTTCTACTTTTAGGGGCACAACATAAGAAATTCAATAAATATTATAGACAAGATATCCCTCAATGCTTGCAACCAAAGAGGCCCTAATAAAGTCTATGCTAAGTCCAAATTTTGAAATTAAGGATCTTGTGCAGGAGACACCGTGGACCTGAGAATAGATCCTGATCGGTTCACAACCTTGACGGCCATGAGTGCATGATGATCTATAATATGATGAAGGTGTAGGTTCTTCCACAATCTGTTGGCCAATCGTTCAAAACACTTATAAATAAACTGAATATCTGACCACCCAAGTGCAAAATATCTGACATCTATCATGTAGTGGCCCACCTATCGCCATTCGTATCATTGATCAAGATTATATAATGGATAAAAGTCTAAGATGTTTGCTAGGTGCACCATATTTCTTCTCTCAGTTATAGTTATAGAATTCTGTTGAATGGCTGTTTACTCTCAGTGATATGTGGGGGTAGATATGGTCATATGGAGTGGAGTACAGTTATAATCAGTTGTTGTAGACATGAAATTAGCAGTGGCAGGAGATTCTTGCATAAAGTACACACAGTAAATTCTACCCAATTTGGGGTTTTATTATGCTTGTGAGATCAAACTTAGGATATGATCTAATGTTCTAAGTATGGTCATTGGACAATGTTGTTTTGCTACAGATGTGGGTAGTCCCGTCGCACCATCCATTGGATTAGTATTGGATGGTTAGGATTTCAACCCATTGAATGTCTGTGTGGTTGACTCATTTCATACCACACAAAAGAAAAAGGCACAGAAATAGTTCAAGAGAATTTATTCAGTGTGGAAGTACTGCAATTAAAGTTTACTAAGTTTACTTTTCACCACTTTGTGATCAAGTTAGGGTGGTGATGGAAAAGTAGGTCCCTCCTGATGTAACTTCAGCTTAACAGTGAAAATGGTGAGGCCCACTCTCATAATCCTTCCAATCCACCAACCATAGTGAGGTTATAAAAACAATAGTAAACATTTGATGGGTATTTCCACTTTGGATCTCTAGAACTTTTAGGTGATTGACACACGTCTTTAAAGGCCTTCCAACAGAGAACATCTTTTATGGGAAGGGTCAAGTGTACTTTTTGGTTGCGTAAATCTCAGCCATTCAATCTTCATCACCAGACCCTAAGTCTTTAATTATGATTATGAGGTAGTCTCCTATGACCAAATCCAGTTGTATCTTACATCTGTAAAAATAGCTTTAGGCTTCCCCATAGGGACAACAATTGAATAATTGAGACACATTTAACTGAGGATACAATTATCTTTGTGGTCTGTTAGAAGTTAAAATACTAACCGGGCCAGCACATTGCAACAACTTAACCACAAAAATCCTACATATAAATGTAGATCAGATTCAACAAGATTACAAAGGGCAAAGACTTCCTTTTGAAGATTTTTGGTCTAATTAGCAAAGTGGGTCCAAGGCACTCTCAACAATTTGATGCTTATGAAGATACAATTATTAGCAAAACAAGCTTCTAATCCCAATCGTCAACAACATTTGCATGAAAGTATTCTTGTGCTTTCTTAAATAGAGCACTCATTATATGTTTATCGCGACCACCCCACAAATTAAAAAAGGCTTTCTTGATTAACTATTTGTAATGATTCGGTTAAAGGGATATTGCTATCCATCGAATCTAAAAGCAACATGGACATTCATTTAAATTCTTTAAAGCAATAGTGAGAATTACCAAAAGAATGCGACTGTTTTATACATCGTTCTTACTTGTGGGGGTATCAAACTGTAAGTAGCTAGAAAGGAGCAATGGGGCTATGTTGAAAAATCAATCAAGCTAGGATTAGAATATGATGAGAGGTCTTTGCCAGTAGTGTATTAAGAAAGAAAAAAAGTACGAAAAAGACCTAATATTTGGTGGGGCCAGAGACGATTTGGTCATGTGATGTGCCCTCAATTCCAATTGGCGGGGCTTGCATTAAAAATCCAAATAACTCAAAATCAGTAGCAAAATAAGAGAGGCCAAGCCCCAAAAACTAAGAAGATTTTACGAACGTACACATATTCCAAAATTTTTAAATTTTTTCCACATACTGGCTCTCCCAAGGCAAAATCCCAAGTTCTGCCTCTACTTGAGATCACTTTTGTGGCTAGCTAGTTTTATCATCCTGTAAAATCTTACTTGATTAAAGTTATATATATATATATATATAAATCTCTGCAAGTAAAACACATGATTGAAAAATTAGATGAGAAGAAGAGGTCATATCAGTTTTTAACCATCTATTGCCTTCTCATCCTCTTCTCTTGTCACTCACTCCCTTGGATTTTGAATCAAGGAGAAGGTGGTGTACTTGGAGGTGAGTTGTTTTTACCCCGCTAGAGAAGGCTAAAAAGCCCCTCTCCTTCATAGAAATTAAATTCACACTGCAGGGGCTTCTTTTGGTAGCCATGGGGGACAGGGTTTCAACTTTCAAGCCATGGGGAGTCACGCCGACAGCAGTGTGCATGCACGAACCACTCTCCCACGTGGACGTCCTACACGCACGTGTGGAAAGGTGCTGTTCCCTCCCCACAACAGAGAGAGATCCCATCGATTGACACATCACTGACTGTCTTATGATTTGAACCACATCGACATGACCATTGACTAGTCATTCCCATGTCTCTCCTCTCTCCTTCTCCTTTTCTTTCACTCTCTCTTTCTCTCTCTACAGTCTACAGTATACCACACCTCCACCTGTATTTTTCTTTTTACAATTGTACATTTCCTCCACCGTCCATCGTATGGACATACAGTACCAGCTTCAGATGATGACGCTTTCTTTTTGTACACATTATTTATTGGTCTTTTGACCTTTTCGAGGCCGTATTAAGACTTTGCTTTACTAGGACATTATTTATTAGTACATGTTTGTGTACATATCTTTTTCGTGAAAAGAGAGGATTTCCATGTTAACGGATTTCATAGAAATAAAAACTCAAAAAAGAATTTTTTATGGAATTTAGGAATTCATATTTGGTGCGAAAAAAAATTTTCTTGCTGAATTGGTGCTATTGTTGCTTGGTGCAAGTGTGGATTTTTTTTATTGAAAACCAGATTTTTTTATTTTTTTTATTTTTTATTTTTTATTTTTTGTTCTGGTGCAACAGTGAATTCCTTATTGAAAATCAAAATGCCATATGGGCATTGTAATTTGTAAAATGAATGGTGTAAAATGAGTGGGAGGAGATGGGGTGGCTAGGTAGGGTGAGATTGGGACTTTGCCAGAGGGAAGGAGAGAGAGAAGAGCATACATGTAGGCGGTCGACGATGAAGAAAGGGTTTGGTGGTTGCTATGATCAATGTAAGTGTATAGGGTTTTGAGGTTAAATTGGAAAAGAATGAGGAAATGAGATTAGATAAGAAATTTTCTAAGGAAATGGAATTTCATTTCTAGCATTAAAAGGGAAAATGTTGACATGGCAAGAAAGTGTTTCCATGTAATAATTTCACATCAAACGTATGAAAAATAGATTCTCCGTAGAAAACCATCCCTTTTTCTGCATAAAAGTGTTATACAAACATGCCCTTAATGGTTACAAGTCCAGATCCTCAGATCCTCTTGAGCTTTGACTTTGAAATATCATTTTCAAGTTAAAGAAGTAAGTGAAACTCTATAGCCGGGCTCACATGTTGAAAATCTAATCCGCTTAAACATACAATCTTCTTAATAAGAGTTTGTCTTGGCATCTCACTGTAAGATGGTTTATTTAATTAAAGAAGTGATTAACAATCTTATACATTTTCATTAATAACTTTTTTTTTTATCAAGTGGTCAACTTATAATGGGACCAACTCTTATTGGAGCAAAATTTGGAGATACCCCATATAATGGGATATAATGGAAGGGTGTTTCTTGTGACCTGCTTGAATTTTCAAGAGATGGGCCTGACTAATTGAGTTCTACTCAATTAACTCAGAATTTAAATCAAAAGCTCATAGGATCCCGACTCTGTTTCATATATAGAGTGGACCCGAATGCAGACACATAATAGACCTCAACTTTGTGGAAATGACCAATGTTATTAGTTCAATTATTCCCCAAACATGTTGGCAAGTAGGCTGCTGAGGCCATACATGTGGTTATAAAAACTCATGCGCTTTGTAGACTTAGTCTACATAAATTTGTCCTTTGAGTTTCTCCTATCATGCATGCGAAGAACCATTTTCATCCCAAGCAATGATAAAACCAGCTGTTACAGAGTCCTTATGGGAGTTATTTTTCATAGGTCATGTAAGATTGGTTTTGTCTTCAATCGCTAGCCTCATGGCAATACTCTCTCATCATGATCATATTTGGGAGTTTCTACTAGTGGTGTCAGAGCTCTGATTCTTTGCAGCACTAGGTCATCTAGCACTAGCTCCTCTCATGCTCGCAAAATCTTTAATTCAAAGAATTTGTTATGATCAAGATATGGACCTCAAATTTCAAGTGTAAAAGACACAGTTTAGTGCAATGGTGTAAACAGTCTTACTCAGAGTTGAATTGAATGAGAAGGCATTTCAAGGCAGATGGTGGATGCAATTAATGGAAAGGGAGGTGTGTCTATCTCATCTTGTATCTTGGACATTAAGGATTTAGTGGCTCATTTTGTTTCTGTTAAGTTTTGTTATATTCCTAGAACTCTTAATTTGGTTGCTCATAAGGCAGTTAAGTTTGGCATGTCTTGCAAGGAAAGTATTGGGTGCTCTAATCATTTCCCGAGTTAGCTGTTGGGGAATTCTATGGTTTGTAATTTGGATGGTCTTTCTCCTCTTTGTGGCTTTTAATAAAATCTCCTTGCTACTAAAATGAAAAAGGAAGAGTAGAGAGTGAGCTCTATTCTTGTTGAATTATAACAGCTATAGATCTAAGAAGCCAAAAAGATATGTAATGAGGTAAAGTTAGGGTGATTATATCCAATGCTCAGTATGTCCCAAATTTATGACCAACATTTCCTTGTGAGCCAGGATTGGGCGTGAGGCCTAAAAAGATGAAATCAGTCTACAGTTTTTTCAATACCGCCATCGAGCACCTAGTGTCAATTCGATGCTAACTCTCCTTCTTTATCCGAGTTTGAATTCATTAATGCAATACAACAAACAACATAGTAGTAGTTAAGAATCTCACTTTACTATAATCTGTTCTAGTAGCCGCTAGCAAGGAAATCTATCTACTATTCGAGATAAGGGTTGTACTGAAAAATTTTATCTTTTAACTCCTCAATTTATCTCTGGTAGATGAGCTTCAGGGGTCAATATGGGTGAGAAGAACTCATATAAAGTATCTATAATATGGCCCACAAATTCAAAGTTATAGCCTTTTTTTTTTCCTTCCTCATAATAGCATCTACATAACATGCCACTTTTACTAGGATAGCAAGCTTTCAAAAAAGAGTTCACGTGAGCTAATGACCATCTTACATGCCTAGGCATAAGATTTACTAGAGGTTTGGTGCATGTACACTTCTAGGAAATAATTGTATCTAGTGTTTACTACCTTCTAGGTTACAATATCAAACAATCGACATTTTCTTGACTCGAAACTCAAATCTACAGTAGATTGAACTCTTTGATCCTCATAAATTGTGATCCAAATTTTTATTAGAATCAAATCTAGGTCTACCGTATCAAGGGCTTGAAAATATAAGATCTAAAAACCCATTCATCCAAGGATTCAAACAGGGCTCGAGGTTGCAATTCATCAATCATACATAAGTGAATTCAGCTCAAGCTGAACCTGAAGGTTTTGGGTTCAAGTTGACGTGTTTAGTCTTCTGGGTTTAAGAAAACCCAATTGAACAAAATAGTATGGGGTTTGGATTCATTTATATGGCTCTATAGGTCACATTATCCAACTTGTTGAATCCGACCCCAAAATATATGGCTCTTAAATAAAATACTATCATGTCAACAAATAACAATAACAACAACATTTTGAGGGACCTTTTGCATTTCTCCCCAAGTGGTTGGGGCCCATGTCTGTTGACTTGTTAGTGATCCTCTCTCACTGTGGTCTTGGATTTTTCAGCCCTCAAATGATATTAGTTTATACAATAGACTAAACCTATATACTGTATAGAAATATGAGAGATTCCAAGTTATACTCAGCCTTGTTTTTTCCTTCACGTATCTGGGTACGTATTACAGGGACCCCTTGTAATCTACTGTTCATTTCAGTGGGGCTGATGACCAGGACAGGATTATAATTACATGACACCTGGTTCGGTGTATTGCTTTGCAATGACAAGAACATGTACATGAAAATCAACATACCCCTATAAAATATGACTATGGTAGCTATAGCTATAAATAATGAGAATCTAGGCTAATTATATAGCTTCACGAGACTTCGTCTGGGTGATATAGTTACTGAGGAGACAATGGACCAATTGATTACAAAACTTAGCAATTAATTATTCAGCTCTTTGTTCAAGACTGTCCAAAACCCTGATTGAGACTAATGATTGGGTTTCAAAAGAGTCTGCTTTTTCCAGCAGTGCCCCCTTTCAACCAATCCACTTTTCATTGACAATTATCCAGACATCTCATGTCCAAGTTAGTTACAACGAGCTACTGTGCACCTTTTGATCATGGGGCCCAGTGGTCTAAACTTGGGCCTTGATAACCCAGTAATCAGATGGACAGATGACAAGTGCCTTGCAAGTGTAAACCATTTATTGGACCTTTTTTTTTTTATATTACTATGCATCCATATGATAGTTGCCATAAAACAGATTTGAGTACTAGGGATTTATGGCGAATAGGACGCGCTTTACACAGGCCTGGAGTGAACCGCACTGCACTCGGGAAAGTGGACCTCTGCAGATACATGAAAAATAACCATGGTTGAGACTTGGGCACTTTGGTGAGAATGGAAGGAATTCCCAACTATATCTTCATTCTAAAAATATAACTTTTAAGATCAGGGTGGAGGGAAAAAATGTGGCTTTGGGGGTGCACTTGAAAAAATAAAACTCTTGGGGTGCCAATATGCAGATTTTGATAAGCATACTATATTAAACTGAAAGGTTCTTTAGGTGATTTGGATTGTCGGTTATAATTTTGACGGTAATTAAGTTATTATCTTCTCTTCCTTTATCTCTCATAACTACTTACTTCTTATCTCATGCAGCACCTATTTTATCTCATATAACTATTAATGTCTATTCCTCACTTTCCTCTTTTGATTGTGGTAAAACCCTTTTTTGCTCACATCTCCTCCTCCCATTTTGTTCTACCACACGTTTCATATCCTCTTCATACTTTACCTATTCTCAATTGTGAAAATAGGTACGGTTATATGTTTTCTTTTTTATTTTATTTCTAAAAATTTGATATTATACATTGTATTTGAACTGCCGTTCTTATTTTTCAATTGTATGAATATTTGATTTGCATTGTATGGGACATACTCACGCTCAACACGGATTATTGTGCTAGTTTTTTATTAAAATTAAGTGGGGTTTTGAGGAAAACCCCCCCATATTTAAGTTTATGAGGTGATGGACAAGCAGTCATAAATTGTTTTTGACCACTTTCAACCTTTTTATGATTGAAAGAAAAATTATTTTAAATCCTAACAGTTCAATATTGATTGAACAAATGGGCCCTTAAAGTTGGTAGAGTTGTCTATGAGAAAAAGTAGGAAAGAACAATGCAACACAAAATTTCATAGTCTTGGTATAAAATATAATATTCATAGCAAGGTAGAATCAGTTTGTCCTCCTCTTGTATCATTTACTTAAACATGTGAAGAAAAACATTCAAGAATTAATAAACCTAAAGAAAAGGAGAAATCAGAAGTGAATGGTTTAAACGAAAGATACGCCTTTCTCGTCCATTTGGCGAAGATCAAGATAGGTTTAAACTAGATTTTCTTCACTATTATCCCAAATAATGAAACTTTTTTCTTTCTGAATTACGAATAATAGATGATTAGGTGATCTCGGTGAAGTGCTTGGATCATCTAGGACTTAAGCATGTCAAGAGGGGAGAGTAGAATGTGGGGGAATTATCTGGATGGAAAGTGGTTGAAGTAATTTAAAAAAATTTATAATTTAGAAGCAAATGATGTTTACTTTAAAGAGTTTTATCCTTCTTATAGTTTGCATTAGCTAAGTTATAAAATAAATGTTTACTTAAAGAATTCCCTATTTCAGAAGTAGTATGCCACTGTCAATAACTTTTGAAAACATGATATTAGTGGCAAATTTTGTGAAGCCTACATAGCCTTTGATATGATAGAGCTTTGAAATTTAAATTTAAAAAAAAAAAAAAAGGTAGTTTCATTAGACGTTTACAGCTCCATCAGCTAAAACTGAAAAATGAACAAGTTACTGGATAACGGCAAAGTTTCTAGTTTGACCGTCCATTCATTACTTTAGATTGGATAGTTGAAAAACTCTACTAAATACCGTATTTGTTCTCCAAAACTTTCAAAATCCATTAATTTAAACGTTTCTATGGATGTAAACCATTTCTTTGGATGCTTAATGAGCTCTTTTCGACTCTATTAGTTATGACGAAGTATGCATGCCTAGCATATATGGAAAAATATATCTTTACATTTCATGGGCCCATGCAGAGTGTGCATCCTCAAAAGATGTCCCCCACCAAGTTTACATATGCAAAGATTTCACCATATAAAATACGTGGGCCATTATAAAGTAATTTGGAATCCTCGATTTAAGACTCATAAACTGTGGGTAGATGATTTGGGCTAAAAAAAAACTGGTAGGTTGTCTAAATTTTCCCACCAGCTTGGAAGTTGTATAGAATTTAAATTTATCTCTAAAATTGCACAATACTTGAAATGATCGAGTGCTGTAAGTTTCATGCTAACTATAATTGCAAAACATTGAGATCTCAATTCTCAGCAGAGATGAACCATTGAGATGAGAATGATAGTCCTACCCTTCAGTTAATTACCATAAAATGGCAATAGCATTCAAACATTTATAAGCATTATAAGAGGTCCCTTGGACTTCCTCTCTCACTCCCAAATGGGGTTTCTTCTTTTGATGAGGGAAAGTGGGAAACCAGGGCAGATAAGGTCATTTCTTAAGAATCTGTTGGTCTTCTTTTTATGCTTTCAATTGAGAACCATCATGACTTTATTAGACAAATATCTACCTTTCTTTTCAAAGATATGGGTATTTTAATGAGGCAGTTATTGAAAATCCCCAGGAATTTTGCATTAGCTTTTATTTGAAGTGAAATATTAGTGGTTTGCCTAGAAGCTCTCGTCCACAAAATTTCCTTATAAGGGAAGTGGGATGAATCATTTTGGGGTTTGTGGAGGGAAAAGGTCAAAATGGCACCATTGGTTTCCATTTGTGGTGGTGGAAACGAGTCATCTCAAGACCTTCCCCCCATTCATTAGGGAATCATCATGCTACCCACCATGGTTAGGTTTGAATTTTTATTTCCTTTATATTGGACTTAAGGTCAAGCCATTTGACATGAAAGAAGATTGGGGCACTAGGTGACAAAACATGGGTTTGACAACTCTTGGGTGCCCCTGCAGATATCTGCCAACAGCCAAACGGCCAAAAACCTAGGTTTAAATTTTTTTCAAACTGTTCCTAGTAGAGAAACGCTTGTTTTATGTCACATGTGACGTTTGGAGATGTGTAAAAAAATAGGATAACCTATATGCAGAGGGGCCAGATGGTTTGTGCAAAGGTTCCAAGGTGGTGTGGAAGCATATATATATTATTTTATAGGCAAGGTGTGATACCCATTTCACAATACATAACATTAATATAAAATAAGAGACCAATAGAAAAAAAATTGGTTATGAACCGGCCACAACTTTAAAGTTGGAAATCAGTTTTCAAAAACCTATTTTTAATTTCTTTTTTTTTTTTTTTTTTCACAAATGGGTCCTTTAGAAAATTTACACTGTGCTCATTGCTGGATTAGAAGATCTTAGTGTCAATCAGGATTTGTATGAAATTATTAGGGGGAGATGATCGTATGAGAGATATCTCTCACCTTAAATGAGAGATTAGGTGGGGGCCTTTACATCCATATCTAATGCCAACAGTTTAAATGTAAGGGCCCTCACTCTTATCTCTCATATAAGATAAGAGATATCTCTCATACGAGCATCTCCCATTATCAAGTTTCAATGAGCAAGACCACCTATTTATATGTGTGTGTATTCACCTATAAATCAGTTAGATTTGAGGGCTTTTAGATGGATGGTTAAAATTATCTTATTTTAACCCCCACTTTGATTCATGCTAATGCCTTGGATCATATTTTTATTAATAATTGACGGGCACCAATATAAGGTGGGTCTCACATATCTAAATCTGCAACTTTAAAAGTTATGGTAGTTACAGTGCTGAATTTCCTTCCATCCATTGATACATGTTCATGCGCTTTAATACAAGTGGAGCACTACTTCTAACATTGATGCAGACGATTATGTTGATACTGAGGAACCGTTTGTTTGCATAGATTATATAGGATTTGAGTACTTAGCAGTTGATGCTCTGAGTGGTTAAAATGAAGATCAAAGGTGAACGTTTAAAATGAGTATCAAATAACATTTCCTTTTATGAATATTGACCGAGTCAAAGATGAGGAATAGACATCAAGCCATTACCTTAGTAATAATACAAGTCTTAGGAAAGTGAAGGTCCTATCTACCTACGATGATATACGGATATTTCAACATGGACAAATATGTATTGTTTCATACCATATACGATACTTCATTTTTATGTGTTATCTCCATGTTTTCAGCTTGTCAATGATATGTATGATCCCTGCTATATCTTAGTATCATAACCATCTACATCACTGCTTTATATCTTTCACCATTCACTTCATATACTTAATCCCTCCCATATTTAATAAGGTTAAAGATGAAGATTCAATTCATATATGTATTCTATGCAAACAGGCCCTTTTAGTGCTTTTTCACACAATGAAGCAGATTATGGTTAGGGTCAAATATGAAAATTAAAACCATGAACACGAAAACCACAAGGTGCACAAAGGGTTGATGAAATGGCATGAGCCAGTGTGCCACACACGGCCAGGTATTTTCCTGGGCTACATGATTGCATGGCTTCTTACCCAGTCTCTGAGTGTATGCCAACTCACCTGTTATGTTGGATAGGACAATGGATGGTCTACTGCAGACTACCAGATCACACTAATTCTAGAAACTGCTATCGTGCACCTCGATGGGATGGTGCACCGGCTGGCTAATGGGTCAAACACAAAAGTTCCCCCCATATCAGTGAGTGAATCCACAAAATGGGGTACGTGGACCATTCACTTAGATTGCCCACAATCTCAAAAATTTCAAATGTCCCATCCACATGGATTGACTTGCTGTCACATGAAACTTTACACAATTTCACTCACATGGTGAAACTATTATCATCCTCTCTCTCTCTCTCTCTCTCTCTCTCTCTCTCTCTCTCTCTCCATGTACATATTTCTCTTTACATATACATGTATATATAGTACTTTGAATACAAGAGGAATACTATAAAACTTTCCCTGGTTTGCCTTTTAAAAGTATGCCCCTACTCTGCTAGGGCCGACGTTGGTGCATGTATTTTGTTTTTCTTAAGACCTTGGTGCTCCTATTCATATGGGCAATGGTTGAGAATGGCACCCTTCATCTACAATTATATTTAGTGCATCTATTCTGATTTTAACCATTGATTTTGAAGGTAATAATATTGAACATTATTGGACAAATGAGTGTCTAAATAACTGAGGTGGGTGCGTGTGAAAGGTTTTGAATTGATCATGGTGCCACCTAATGCACTAATTGTATAATCCTATTTGGATATACTGTTAGACGATTTTAAATGTTAATCCAATCCTTCAACTTTTCCTATGCCACAACAATGAGAGGTGGGCTTCATGTGGCTGGATATGAACCCCAAAAGGTGGGGTTGCAAATGGGCATCTTACTAATATATATATATATATATATATATATATATATATAGATATAGATATAGATATAGATATAGATATAGGTGGTAAGGGCCTACGTAGCTTGAGTCATATTGATATTTGAGAGTATATTTATCCTTAATCCTACACTATTTGGTTGCCCACTTGTATTTTTTCTTTTAAATAATTTTGAGGCTCTTTATCTAATTATACTAATGCACTCCACATCTTATTATAGATTTGGATTCAGAGCTGTAGCTGTTTTTTCAGCACATAAATTCCCTGTCAAATCCAGGTCAAATTATGAAGATGGATCTTGGTCAAGAATCCACTATATTTCTACCCCCCAAATCAAACATTGAAAAAACCAATTTCCCTGGCAAATGGATTTAAAACCGAATGCTTTTTCAGGCTATAGAAGGGCTCTAATGACAGGCTAAAACGTAGACTAAATAGGCATTAGCAAGTAATAATCTCCATTGGTGACAATTAGAAGCCTCAAGGCATGCCCTCTCCATGGTTCGATACGATAATCAAATTTGAAATAAAAAAAAAAAGGTCATATACACACTTGTAGTGACTAGTGAGTAACATAACTCACCAAATTTATGATTAGGCACTACTAACTCAAAAGTAGGACTACATATATAAACAAATCAATTGAATATTCTAATTCAAAGTCATGAAAAGAACAATCAGCAAAATTTCATTATTTTTTTTTTTTCAGCCTATTCTACAGTTTCAAATCAAGTAGGTGATATTATTCAATTGATCCAATTGTATTTTAGTTAGTTGATCCTCGTATCCATGTTATTATATCAAGCTGCCCTGGGCCTCACAAATTATGTCAATTGTACTGTTATTAAAAGCAACATAAAGCTTCCTGGCATCTAATCCATTGCAAAGGTGGAGATAAGTACCCAAGGGGCAGAGCAGCGCATTCTCCGCGTAGCACATGCTGCTGTACAGAAATGACGTCTTCCCTTCCCCTTTAAGTCCAAAAGTTTCTGTTGATTGCCCAAACATGAAATGCATGAAATAAACACAAATTTAGCTTAAACAAACTAACTAATCATAAGTTTTGTGGCCTCCCTTTTGTGGGATTTTTTTTTTTTTTTTTTAGGCTGTGGATGTTCCTGCATAGCATCTTCGTTTTTCGGTGCCGAAAATTTAGGGGAGTCCTCCATGGGACATGTTTTTCTAATGGACCAATCAAAATACGCGCACCTAAAAATTTTGCCCCTTTCAAGTTCTCCAAGTCATTGTCATCATCATAGCTTTATCGCATTAAATGCACTCTAAACAAGCTATGACTAGTGCTATTAAAACAAGAAGGTGAACAACATTTGCACGTGCGTGCACAAGTAAACATTTCACTTCTTTCTTGTTTCATGAATTTATCCTCTTAATCAGTGGGGATGCAGGAGATTTTCCGTTGGGTGCAATTATATATATAAAATCGACCCCCAAGGCCTAAGGGGTCCCAATTCTAAAAATTTCCTATGAAAACAAGGGGTTGCCTAGATCATTGGTACACAGTTCTCACCCTACTTTCGAGGGTTGGACTCCAGGCTTCCTCCGGTGAGCAGGCTATCGATCTGCTAAGGGGTCCCAGCCCACTTGGCTGGGTATCAAGAAAAAAGAAAAATCTGAGGGCATGAGTAGGGGCCAGGGATTGCCCATCCCCTGCACGATCCCCAGGGTTTGCCCCTGCGTCTTATTTTCAAAATGGCAATTATATTTGTCACACTAGCATCAAGTCAAGACAGAAGTAGATATATTCAAAATGTTTATCATATCTTTGTGAGGAAAAAAAGGATGGATCAACATAATTCTGAAAATACTATGAAACTTAGTAAAATGTCAAAAAATGTCAAAAAATATGAGAATCTCATGATAGTTTCATATGATTTTTGTCAAGTTTTACCTACCTGTTTTTCAAAGTTTGTGCATATTTGGTTCTGAATATAACCATCCTATCATATCAGATGTTCAATCAAGTCATATTTAGATAAACACTAAATCAACCCAAAGTTAGACCCAATGCAATTGAAAGAGACTACAATTTAGCATCACATTTTTCTGTGTGGATTCACAATCAAAGTTTTTTTTTGGACTGTGCGCCACTAGTACCCATCTGTCATCCTTCCATGTTGGTCAAGAATAACATCCATAGATTCCCAAATTTCCCAACCATCATGAGCAAATAAAGGTTAAGATCACTTGGCATGGAACAAACTAGTGTATATCAAGCAAGGTTTAAAATATCGGCCTTTTTTTTATTTCAAACAGTTCATTCCACATGACACTCAATTCACAAGTATATCAGTAAATACATTGATAAGTATGATTGATACAAAAAATAATACAGGCTAATTATTTAAAGTTTTCAGTTGAATGAAATCACAGGTAAATACAAAATAGAAGGATGTAGATAAGTCAAAATTTTCCCAATCAATACAAATCCAGGGTTCGGAACCCTTATTAAGCTTGACCAAGAACCTAATTCCAACCTTTTGTCAGACTTGGGTCTTCATTAGGCTCATGCCTTTAATTATTTGGAGAACTCCAGCCCACTGATGACAGCCCACTAATGATAGATTAAAAGTTGTAAAGTGTTATTGCTTGTTTAAGATAAGTACTTGAGTTAGTTAAACTAAATTATATAAACTTCTTGTTAGTTGTTACAACTTGCTATTGGTCATGAAGCTATTGACTCCAAGAGGGTATGAAAGGGTGCAGCTTTTGTGTGAGGTGAAAAGAGGGTGTGAGAAGACCTTGACTAGAGTGCATGGTTCTAGGAGACACTCTGGAGCAAGTGCAAATGAAGGATCCTTGCAGACCCACTTTCCTGCCCCTTTGACCTCCCCTAGTTGAGCCAAACCTGCCATCATGATTTTGGGTTGGAAATTCAATTGAGTGGAAAGATATTGTTGCTATCTCTTTAGCTTTCCAAATTCCAATAATAACACACTTATCTGGGCCCCCCATCTTCTCACTATATGGAGATGAAATGTCTTGGAAGTTTTATTATTATTGTCATTCTTTGGTTGTGTGACTTCTACTCTTTTTACTTGGATGAAAAATGAAACTTTGGGTGATGTGATTGGAAGGGAGGTTCATGAGCATACAAACATTCTACAAGCATCTACAGGTGGGCCCAATTTTTGTACAGAATGAATGGGCCTTCTGCTTTCTTTTTAGCCAATTTGAATCCCTCAAATTTTCCACTCTTTAAGCACACTTATTGTCAAGCCTTAGAAACAACCATTAAATCGACCACCCATCATGTCCGCCTAAATTCAGCACTTTTTTGGTAAGATTAAATTCAGAGCTTGAAAAATCAAAACAGAAGGTTAAATAGATCTCAGTCCTCAAGAATTTCTATAGGAATGATTAAAGACAATCTATTAAACCACCAAGTTGACCGCAGAAAAAGCTAAAGCACCAAGTGGTAAAGGGATAGATGACTTGCAATATATTGTTTCAGTCACTTTCTAGGACTTTGAATGGACCTGATCACTATCTTGTCCAATAGGACTTTAGTTGTTCTACCTTTAGGATTTGGTTTGAGAATTCTCCTTCTTAGCTAATTGAGCTAATCTAATTTGTTGTGTCCTCTTCGTTTTGGCTGTTTAATGATATTGAGTCCTCCTCATCAAAAAAAAAAAAAAGTTGTAAAAGGAAATAATGAATTCTATACCTTCTCTCTTAATCAAGGGCGCGCAAAGGGCCCAATTTGGGCAGGAGTCACAATGGCCCATGTCAAAGACCAATCCGGGTCTCAGCGAATGTATATTGTCTGGGTTTGATACAGGCCCAGAAACAAAATCCGAACGCTTCTATTATGTCGCAATCGGCCCAAATCCATCTGAAAAAGGCTCAATAGTGATAATGACTCAAGTTAGATAAAGAGTTAGACACTAGGACACAGGTCCATTCTTCTGGGCCCATGGACCAGTCAGTGACAAAGTTTGTTGTTTAAAATTGCAACATGAGAGTAATAGTTCCTTTTCAGGGAACACTGTTGGATGATATACACATTGGTTCAATGGCTGCAACCCTAAACGGGGGAATGCATGTCCCCAAATCCTGAAACTTTTCAGATTCCTATCCTTTATTTAACGTTGTCCTATTCAGGGCTGTGGCCACACCAGCCTGGCCCGGTCCGAGTCATACACACCTTGGTCTGGATTTGAGGTGAATTTTTATGCCCAGTGCTGCACGGACAAATGAATAAATACAGTGAGCTGTAAGCCTGTGACAATGTTTACCTTGAGGCCCAATAGAGGGTCCTTTTCTAGGCTGATGTTTACAAAATTGATAGGCCTTATCAATTATCGAAGGTGAAATGGATCTCAGCCTCTGTAACTAAACTACAATCAAATTTACTTGGTGCACTTATGTTGTAGGATTGTGCATGTGCCTGGGGGATTAGTCCTATCGGGTTAAATACCATAGGGATCGATGCACTTGTAGAAAAAAAAAAAAGAACAAGTGAAATCAATGTCTTTGGTTAGAACTAACAATGTTATTATCCATCAAGCTTTTTTTTAATATGATAAAAGCTCTAATATGAGAGCATGCGTTTAGCTAAATTAAATAATTGAAGGTCAACAAATGTTTTAAGTAAAAAGGCAGAAGCTTTTCTTTATTGCTTTATTTGCCATCAACATTGGTCCATTAGGACTCAACCCCAGCGCCTGTCCCATAACATTAATCAGGGTGATAATCTCCTAACAGCTTACAACTTATTATTTATATGCACTCCAGCTCATGGAGCCCACTTAGATGTCTTATTATTAGTGAGGGTGTGGGTACAACCATATATATGGATATGGGTCAACAAGAAAATCAGCCCCTTTAGGTCATCCTAGGCCTTGAATTAAAAGCCTCAATGTTTAGTGGTATTTTAATTATAAGATTCTTTGAGATTCAATCCAATGGTGCATAAAGGTTTGATGAGATAGTGGAATTAGGAGCGGTGCGTATTCACTTTTTTCTTTTTCTTTTTCTCCTTTTTTCCCTTTCCAGCGGTGAGCATGTAGCACTATATTTTGTATTGCATAGATATTGAAAAGAAGCTTAAGAGCATATTTGTGTAACTGCATTTATGTAGAAATGACACAATAACATGTGATATTTACAACATTAAAGTCTTCACCATTTGGCGCAAATGCTTTTCATAAGGGAAAACATTAAAAGCAGTGTAATTTTTCACAATTCCGCTGAAAATAGAGGAAAAAAACTTACAAAAAATCAAGACTTATATCTCAATAGAAGTTATATAAATGTGCCATAAAGGAGGAAATCGATAGATTTTTTTTTCTCTCTTTTGTGGTAGGGAAGGAAATCTGTAGTTAGCTATACAACACCACCTCCCTTTTAGTCCTCCACATTCACTCATTTACATTATCCTCCCATGCTATCCAAACAAGGAAATTACCACATCTATACCTTTTACCTTCTTTTTTTTTCTTCCAACAAAGATAGTTGGGACCCAAGAGAGAGCCCAAACCGGACATACGAAAAGACACCCTACTCATGTGTGCAACGAGCTTGCACACGTGAAAGAAAGTCCACAAAGTGGGAATAGAGCCCACACACGCGGGAAGAGATGGCTTATTTAGGATTTGAACCCTTGAAAACTAAGTGAGAACCGCCGCTCTCAAATAAGGAGATGTGCTCATACTTTTTACCTTCACTTTTTTTTTACTTTTTCTTGATTTTGACATCTTCACATACGTAAACAAATAGACCCAGGTGAATTCCACCATAGATGAAGTTCTATAAGAGCACTATGCAACTTGCCTTGGATAAAGAACAATCTTTATCTTAATTGGAAAGAAGTTAATTGACCCTCATAAATGATCCTAACTCCTAAGGTTGATTCTATATTTTGAGAATTTGGGATGCATTCTACAATTCAATATTCGTCCTCATGTCCCATTAATTTGGGCTTGGGATCATAGTTTTTCACGACTTTCCCCTTTTGAATAGTTAATAATTATATATCTGTCTCCCCTTCTTAGCCTTAATATGGTAGAGTTTACAGGCAAAAAGAAAATGAATGTAAAAGAAATTTGTACGAGTTTGACCAGTAAAAGGAGCTTTCCTTTCTTTTTCCTCTCTTATGATAATGTATCCTTTGATTGGGTTGAATTACTCACAACAAATCTTCAAGTGTGCTTGCCCCTATTAGGGCTTATCTATTTGTAAGAATGATGAGAATTTCTTTGGAGTCCTTTGTGAACACCCCAAATACTATGCCTAATGCCTAGTTTCACAAATGCTCAAGTATAATACTCTATTTTGAAAAAAAAAATATTTAAAAACTTTTATATGCAGAAAGTGATACTTCACTGAACAAATTCTATGAATTCCCACCATTAACATAGGAATTTATAATTCGAGTTTTATAATTCTAAGGTTGTAACAAATGCTATTATTGTTTCTCAATAAAAATACCTCTAAACAAATTAACTGATCTTAATTATTACTAATGCGCGCTCCCCATGACACCAATCTTCGAAAAATACGGTATAACAATATAGTTATCCTCTTCTTCAGTTGAATAATGCTTCGAGAACCTATTTCATAACCTCTTCTTACAATGTTGCAATAGTAAGCACCTTTTTGTCGCATGGATTTTCTAAATTACACAACCCTATGTATTCTCATGAAGTATATTTATCGTTCAAAATGAGAGAATACATTATACATACATACATACAACTTTGTAGTGTACAAGTAGAGTAAGATGCGTGTGAAATGATGGAGATGTGACATGAGATAAGTGTGACATGTTATGTCAGTCTTCCATCGTATTCAAGACAAGATGTATGATATGACATGATGTTTCCTTTCTATTTCCCCTTCCCTTCTCATCATCAACCAATCCCTACTCGTAAAACGGCATCCGTACTGACACGTGTCAGATAGGCACGTACCCACATGAGTGCAGAAGACCGACACGTGTTAGTCCATAAGGTCGGGTCTCTATCTATTGGCCCGACATGTCAGGTTGTTGTGTGGGTGATTCGAAGTGAGTAGCGCTGACTCTCACGTGACAGCTGAGTTGGAACAGAAGTAATAGTAATAGTCTGCCACCATCTCTAGTCTAAACTGTACAAGCTCAAAGCCCCCTGTTGAACAGTGAGAGCCCCAGTCACAACTGACATTGCCTACTTCTTCACCCTTCTTCTCATTCCTTCTGTCTCTCTTCTACTGACTCATTGACCGTACACGTGGCTCAGCCAAAGCCTTTAATCAATAGTGATATCAATCAGGCCTTTTTAAGCTTTTTTGTTTGTTCATGGTTTTAAAAGGAGTAGTGCTACTTGGACAAATTTTTTGAACAGAATTTTGGACAAATTCTATGGTATTTGTCCAAGTAGACTTTTTGTTTTAAAAGAGTGGAAATTGAGTCATTAGAATAATTATTATTATTATTATTTTTAGCTACCGGAAGATTTTCAACTCTTTAGCTGGAATAATCTATCCGGATCCATAGGAAAGCCGTGTAAACTCCCATGTAGTCTTAATGTGGTAATTTAGTTTCGAACCTACAACCTCCAAGACAGTCATAATATTACAAACATGGCCTTTGAAAAAGAAAAAAAAGTTTCTCTAGGACTTACAAATGATTTTACTTGACACTAAAAAAAATAAGTTTTAGTGGGAAGCAGTAGTAAATTTTTTAGCGACAATAATCTTTTTTCATTTCATTGCTAAAACTGTCTCTTGTGTAATCATTAAAATATAAAATATAGTAAAGTATCAAATCAAGAGAGAATAAAATATAGTTAAACATCAAATCAAGAGAGAATATAATATAATGAGGTTAAAATGGTATTTTATTTTTAGTTGTTCAATATACAATTTTTTTTACCTTTTACATAGAATAATGAATTTTTTAGTCTTTTAGTGGAGAAAGAAAGTTGATTTTTTACTTCTTTTTAAAAAAGATAGAGGAAATATTGAATTAAAGTACTATTGATTTGACTCCTTGTCCGGAATATGAAAGATTTACTTGACATTTACTAACTTAGTAAAGTGCCAAACGGGGCCATGCTGGGAAAAGGAAGACTTGTGAGCCGGGATATAATGTTCATTAAATTCACATATTTTGCTGGAAACTTGTGAGTTGGGATATTCACATGCCTAGGAATCGTTGGTAGTTAGGAAAAGCTTCTATTTTCACATAGTTTCTATTTTGTTCACATTATTTCATGTAGCACTTTCCAATCACAAGTGACTAGATTTGAGCCCTAAAAATTCCTTTTCCTGCTAAGTATTTCCGTTTAACACTTTGATCTGCTTGTGGGATTCCAGTTAGAAACTCAAACCCTTTTTTTATTGTAAATGGGTTTGATTTTAGGTCTGGCCCTCTTCCAAGTCCAAGCTTGACTATATCTGCATAGGCCCAAGATTCCAATGGGTAAACTTGGCTCATTAACAACGCTTACACTGCTTGCAAATATGTGTTTCAATCTTTGTTCGTGCACTATGGTACGCAGACAAATTATTATTTGGTCCCCCTCACAGTCATTAAGAATTAAACTATACAGTACAAAGAAAGTATCTTCAGATACGATTCGGATGGAACATTCAAGAATCCATGCAGTTAACAGGAAAAAAAAACAGAAAGTTTGAAAAAAATACGTTCAGGTATAATTTATAATGTTGAGCATTTTACGGAGAAGATTCTAGAATTTAGCCATTTCTCGCGAAGGATCCCCACAGATTATACATTACAAACTTGGCCTTTCCATCATTTTTTTTATTTTTCTTTTGTACTTTTTTTTGTAAGCGACGTCAGCATCACCCTTACGTCTTCTTATTTCTCATCTCCTTCCTATTTCTCGATAGCTCTCACAACATTTCACACCCAACCCAAAAGGTTTTTAACTATTCATATAAGCGGAAAAACTGCTAATACAAGTTTTCCTTTATTCATATAAGCGGAACCTACGAATACGGGTTTACTACTACTCATATCAGCGGAAAAGCTACGAATTTAGGTTTTCTCTCTCGTATTCTCCTGGATGGGTTCATGGGTTGTAGATAAGCTCTATATGATAATGTACGATCTTAAGATTGTTATTGGAACCATTCTTTCATATTATGTCTGTCATTAGCCAAAATTGAGACCTTTACGTCACGAAACTATCCCTTAGTTTAAAAATTCAGGATAGAATTCTTGGCCTCTCACCTCCCTAAAAATCCTGAAAACCCATCTTTGCAGGATGCAGGTGGCTGAGTGGGTGGGTGGGGGTATGGAAACCAAAAGCAGAACTTTCGGTAGTTGAGCGTTGAAATCAGGGATGGAGCCCGGCACCATTGGCTAATTAATTTCAGTCACACGCCACCCTGCTGCAGCTGCAGCGGCAGGCCACATCAAAAATCTTACGGTCACTTTGCATGAAGTGATGTGGCCCATCCTCATGTAAACATCAAGCGGTTGATACGATTCAGAGGTGGGTCCCACCCACATTTGTGTGTGGGGAGTGAGTTGTCTAATCGTGCATGCACTTGGTTGGGAAACTTTGAGAATAATAATGCGTCGACAGGCGTGGGCTTGATTTGTCAAATCAACACTTTTTTCTTTCGGGTGTCCGGTTTCCACACGGACAGACATGGGCACGCGATGCTCTCTGGCCACTCCCGGTACAGGTGGGCCACCCCTATCGAGCGACCCAGATTGTCCATTTATCTATGGGTCCCACTACGACCACATGTCGGTGGAGTTTTAATTGGCAAAATATATATCTATCATCCAAGAGGCTGTGGGCCACATGAGCAATATAGGCTTTGTGGATCTATAATTGCAAAAATGGAATTGAGCTTTGTACTCATCCAACAATCCCCCGGGTTTTCAGGGAGGGATCATTTTCTCTCTTCTAACCGTTGGATTGATTGATTGATAAATTTAATTGATATTTTTAAAACCTAGATCTAGAGAGCGAACCGGTGAAGAGTGGCACGGCTCGACCACATGGCACAACTCTGGCCGAACCACCATCCAGTAAGATTTTAAAACATGTAAGAAATATCATCCTAATTGGACAATCCTACCTTTCAAATGCAATGCCTCAAAATTTGATCAGTTTTAAGTACATTTGTTTTTGTGATAGAATTACATGACCTGGTTGAATCAAAGTGAGATTTAATATAATGAAAGGGGTTAAGTGAATAATGGCTTGAATTCGTTTAAAGTGGGCTCATGTTATAAATAAATAGAGTAAAAGAGGCTTAAATATAAAAATGGGTTAATATGAGAAACCTCTGAAACAGAGGAAAGAGTTGGGATTCTTTGATGCCATCATGCCGGCCCTAATTTTCACAAGTGGAGCTCATTTATGAAATCCGAATCACCTGTCAACACACTCATGAAAGAGTGGTGTTCACACCATCATATCACATATATGTCCAAGGATCTATTTCTGGATACTCAAGTTAATAGTATCACTCTGTCCCGTAGTTCAATTTAGCATAGAAAAAAAGAAAGAAAAAATACGAACCACCCAAAAATTAATGCCTCCCGTTCAGTGGTGACACCAAGAATTCGAGTCGGTAAGATCAACAAAAGACTTATCTTCCGCAAATCGAATAAATTTGTTTTCCCCTTTATCAACATTTGTCATCTACTTTCGATAATTCGACAAGTATAGTATAAAATTTTTCAAATAATCTATTTCCGATAATCCGACAAAGATAATATTGAATTCTAAAAAAAAAAAAAAGAAAGAAATTTCAATATATTGTTATTAATAGTTCTTAATCCAAATACATAAACTCCTACAGCTGCCCTCAACAGGTTTTCATATGCGAAATCGTTGCATAATATATAGATTCATCATCAACACTAGCAACCACATCTTTTTCAATATATGTAACAAAACAATTATTCATCCATTGATCTCCTATTCGGTTACGTAACCTATTATTTACGTACTTCATTGTTGAAAAAGCTCTTTCTACTGTCGCAGTCGCTGCCTGTAAAATCAGCGCCAATTTTAAAAGCAAATAAAACAATTAGTATACGATATCCTTCTCAGTCTCCACTAATTTTCTAATAATATTAAAAATTCCTTTAAGTTCTAAAAACTCATTACTAGAGCGCATATCACCAATGTGGGCCCATTAATTTTATTTAATTTTTGGTAGACAGTCGGCCCATTAACTTAGGCGGTGGGTATTTTATGGTGACTTTTATTCACTACCACAACAACAAAGAAAAAGTGTAAAATTAGCTAACGTAGGGTGAAACTCTTAAATTGAGTGAGGTCAAAAGCTTCCCATAAGTTCAATTCATGACATTAGATTTTTTTTATATTTTTAATAATTTTTTAAGTTCTCAGTGGGGTCATTTGCTCAATGTGGAGCCGCCCATGCTCCCGATGCTTTGGCTTTAGACTCACACAAGTTAAATTGAGTTTCTTGTCATATTGATCACATGTAAAACATATAATTGATATAGACAAAATAGAAGGATTTAAACATAATGTTTTGTGCTAATGCATGGGGGAGCATTATTTTTTAAGTGCTCGATTTTCTTAAGTAGGCATCATTGGATGTGATGGGCAACGAAGGATCCGGATTCTGGACTCACATTAAGAGATATCTTCTTGATTCCCAAATCTTATTGATGGACTTTTTCACCAATAAAAAAAAAATCTTACTAGTGGATTTTTACCAATATAGAATCTTACTAATGGATGCTGTGATCACTTGGCCTCCAATAATTAGCTAGACTAGATAGGAAGATTCTAGTTGTAGTTACTCATTCAGCATACAACAAAAATGTAGTGCAGGATACATACATAATATGGATTAAAATTCAAATATAAGCTTTAATTTGTTTTTTTAAGAAAAAGGTATGCATTAATCTTCAAAAGTATGATCCATTATACAAGTATAAGACACATTCACCGCCCCGGAAAAGGCAATCAGCTATGCCGAAGCATACGACTACCTGCAGCGAGCGAGCCCATGGGCTGCGTATTTAATTGTGCCGAGTTGAGCCCATAAGGGCATTCACATATCTAACAACACCAGGTGCATATATTTGCAAATGGGCTGCACCTGCGAATTTTCAAGCCCATGGGCTGGATTTAAGCTCAAAGTTAAGCCTAAATAAATGGGCTGGGTTCGGACATTCCGTGCCCCAGTAACCTATATTTTTGAAAGATAATACAAAAATTGGTGCAAATACCATGATATTTTAATTTTATCATGCAATATTATGATAATTTAGTAAAAAATCATTTGTATCATGAGATATTAGAAACTGAAAAATTCAGAGGGAAACTTCCTCTACCACTCAACCAGCTAAAGAAGTTGTGATTTTACAAAGAATAATATATCACAATAATGAAATTAACTTATTTAATTTTGATTAAATGCAGACATATGCCGATTCAAATTTTTAATGCCCAGGCCAAGCCTTGGCCTGCATATTTCCTGCCCACATGAAAATCTAATTCAGGCTAAGCCTCTCTGGGCTTGGGCCAGCCAACGATCTGGAGTTTGAACTGTAAATTAGGGGTGCTCATGGGCTGGACCAGCCCGAGCCCGATCCGGGCCTAGCCCGCTTTGGTCCGGGCTTCGATATGTAATGAGGGCCCGATTAATAATCGGTCCGGACTTGGATTAAGTGATAGAAAGACCATAGCCCAACAATATATAACTTGCTTGTATAAGTATTATATATCAGTGAGTTGGATTTATTGTAGGTGGCCCCATTGCTTAGATTTTAAAACTTAAAGCGCGAGCATAAAATAAAAATTGGTTAACTACATATGGGCTTGTGCTTGACTTGGGGCTCAGCCCGAAGCCTGGCAGTTAGTTTTCATCTGAGATGAGGCTTGGGCCTAACCCCATATATTTTGGGCAGGGCTTGGGCTTGATCAATACCCACCCATGTTGCATCAGCGTACCAACTTGTCTGCGGTGGTGATTAACGATACAGTAGTTGCACATAATTGGACCTTCCAGTGCAAATCATTCATAAAAGGGCCTTTTATTTTTTTCTCTCTTTTGCTAGATTTCTCTAATCTAACTAGTAAAGAACCTAGTGGGCCTCAGCAATCTTAGCAGGACTGGGCCTGCGCTGCCCTTTAATTAACCGGTTTTATTTTGAGGAGGGCCCCTGATACACAAGCCTTACGAATGCCAAGGCAAAAATATAAGGAATGAAAAACTGCCCAAACACAAGCCAAGGAAAAGCAAAAAGGCTAAGCAAAGGAGACAGCAACTAGAAAGATCAGGTCTTCCAATAGAAACCATTTGAATTTTTTCTGGCAAAAAAGAGCCAACTGAGATAACCTATAATCATTTTTTTCTCCACCCAGAAGCATTTTGCAATGTCCTATGGATAAGTAGCATATGGAAGGATACTTCATTCTTCCACACCAATATTCGGAGATCGAGATAGTAAAACCATGTAGCATCCAGTGATCCTGTATGAGGGGAAAAATTGCTTCCAAATCTGAGAGCTTCATGGCAATGAATTAGCAGGTGGTTTACATATTCATCGTCATTTTGATCTAGGAAGCACATTTTTGCCAGTATGAGTTCACACTTGAGATGATCATAAGTTAAATGCTGTCTAAAATCACAGGGTAACAGAATGTCTCAAGTTCAAGAAAAGCACTTCCTTTCAAATTCTAGAAATAGAGGGGCTTGGGGTGCCACTAGCTGCAAGTTCTTGGAATCAATCATTGACAATAAATGAACCCTTTGAGTAGAACTGCCACAGTCTCACACCCAGCTGTCCTGCTCCATAGGTGAATGATCATGTTTTCAATCATCAATAATAGAGGCGTCCATTCTTGATTTTCCCCCCTTTATTTTGATAAGTAACTCACTTGAACCCACAAGTTCAAGGTTGCAATAGTGAGCACCTTCCGTTGTGCCCGGGCTCTTATCCATCCATTCTTGAATCTCGATTTCTCCTTTTTCTTCTACAAGGCCAACCTCTAATGGTTTTCTCCCCATCCATAATTCTTCGGCAATTGCTCTCTTGTAGATGCATATGTAATATAAAACAGTGGGAAAGGGGACTTAAGTGGTTGGCCTCAAGCTACATATCATCATAGAATACTGTTTTTCACCATTTCCAACAGCAAACACTATTGGTTTTGAAACATATCATCAATCCTTGAAAATATTTCCATTTAATTCTACTTGTATAATGTGTGTATGCACACTAAAACACCCATTTTGTGAAGACCTATGATGTGCAGGTACAACCTCCACCAGAGAGCTACCTATTCTCTCCAAATCTTCATTCCCATCTCAATAGAAGTGAAGAATTTCGAACTTTGATGCTGCCGATACCAAACCAAGCCCAGCTCCATTCTTCATTTGCAAACATCTCCTCCACTTCGAACATGATATTTATGGGATTCTGACTTTCCTCCTGAAGTAAGTTGTGCTAAAGCTTTTCAATTTTACCACAGATCAACACTGATGTTTTGAAGAGAGACAACTATTAATAAGGGAGATTTGACAAAGTTGCTTCTATGAAGGTAGATGTTGTTGATAAGAACGAGTTTGAGTAGAAGAGATGAAGTAAATTGGAGGAAGGAGAAGGGAGGAATTATTGGGCAATTAACTGATAATCTTTATTAAACTCGTTCAGACTATATATAGCCTTACAACTGGTAGGAAAAAATATAACAATAATACTAAAGAATAGGAAATGCTGAAGAATAGGAAAAAGAATAGCAACTACTCTTACCACTCAATCTTATTCACTAACAGACTAAAACAAACAAAACAAACTTGACCAAGACCAAGTCCCACGTTGCCACTTCCACCTCTTGTTCCACGTGCATGGCATGCATCATGGCATGCATTCAAAGTGGCACATATCATTCCCCCACACTTAAAGATCCTTGTCCACAAGGATGAAATCAGGATAGGACTTGGTAAAGCGCCACTCGTTTTCCCAGGTTGCGTCTTCTGCTGGGGCACCTACCCATTTCACCAAAATTTCGGACTTGGGACGGTATTTCCCCTTGCGGATCACACGTCGATCTAAGACGGCTTCAGGTTGTGGAAGGATGGTCGAAGTATCCGAGACTGGGGGAAGCTGGGTAGTAGCAGTGACTGTTCCCAATTGCTTTCTCAACAGACTGACATGAAACACATTATGAATTTGAGAACCAGGGGCAAAGCCAATCTATAAGCCACCGAACCCACTTTCTCAATGATTTGATAGGGACCAAAGAAACGTGGGGCAAGCTTCATGGAGCCCCGAAAAGCCACAGAAGTCTGTCGATAAGGCTGTAGTTTCAAATACACATAATCTCCTACAACGAACGAGACTTCGCGCCGGTGTTGGTCCGCGTGACATTTCATCCGTTCGCGGGCCAGCAGAAGGTTGTGTCGCAGCTCACGTAGAATGGTATCTCGATCACGCAGATACTCATCTACCGCTTGGACACGGGCAGTGCCTGGTACATAAGCTAATAGACTTGGTGGCGGAATGCCGTAAACAGCTTCGAAGGGTGTCATCTTTGTGGAGGAGTGAGTGGACGTGTTGTAGCTAAACTCGGCCCAGGGAACCCATTCGAGCCATTTACGCGGTTGGTTACCGGCAAAACATCTTAAATACTGTTCCAAAGTTCGATTTACCACTTCGGTTTGGCCGTCGGATTGTGGGTGGTAACTCGAGCTCATACACAACTTGGTTCCCTGCAACTGGAACAATGTCCGCCAAAAGGAACTGATAAACACCTTGTCCCGGTCGCTAACAATTGACGTTGGAATGCCGTGAAGGCGAACCACGTTGGCGACAAATGCTTTGGCGACAGTCACAGCGGTAAACGGGTGCTTCAATGCTACGAAGTGAGCATATTTTGTCAATCGATCGACGATTACCATGATGACAGTATATCCATTAGAAGATGGTAACCCCTCGATAAAGTCCATTGAAACATCGGTCCATATTTGAGTAGGGACTGGCAGCGGCTGAAGCAAGCCTGCCGGCTTCATACAATCAGTCTTGAACCGTTGACAAACATCACATTGTTGCAAAAAATCCTTCACCGTCCGGCGTATATGAGGCCAAAAGAAGCTGTGCTTGATACGAGAGAGAGTTTTATGAAACCCAAAATGCCCACCAATTGGTGAGGAATGGCAGTCAGCAATTATCTTTGGAATCAAGTTTGAGCTGGGGCTCAAATAAACTTTGTCACTTTTGAACCATACTCCATCTCGTTGGAGCATCTGGTGGTTTGATTGGGTGGGGACTCTTTGCTATCAATTTTTTTATAAAATGAGTCCTGTTGGACTTCCTTTTGGAGCAATGGCCACCAACCTGCATGTGGCATAGAGATAGATAAGAACTGGAATTCAACTACACGGGACAAAGAATCCGCACCTTGATTTTCAGGCCCCTTTTATATTCAATTACGTAATCGTAACCAAGAAGCTTTGGCAGCCATCGAGTTTGTGCGGGTGTAGTAATCCGTTGCTCCAATAGGTACTTGAGACTTTTTTGGTCGGTGCGGACCGTAAATGGTTTCCCAAGCAAATATGGACGCCATTTCTTGATTGCTTTGACGATAGCCAACATCTCCTTCTCATAGGTGGACAATGCCAAGGCCGAACCTTTCAGTGCTTCGCTAAAATACGCCACAGGCCGATTTTGCTGGGTAAGGATTGCACCGATTCCGATTCCGCTTGCATCACATTCAATCACAAATCGCTGAGAAAAATCAGGAAGGCATAAAGTTGGTGGTGAAGTCAATGCCTCTTTCAATTGTTTGAAGGCCACCTCCGCTGCCTCATTCCATTGAAATCCAGCCTTGGTCAAGAGTTGGGTCAATGGAGCCGCTATACATCCAAAATGACGAATAAACTTCCGGTAGTAGCCTGCTAAACCGAGGAACCCACGGACCCCTTTCGCCGTTGTCGGTGTAGGCCACTCAACGACAGCTTGTATTTTGGTTGGATCAACCGCCACTCCCAGCTCCGAAATTATGTGACCCAAGTACTCGACCTGTAAAACACCGAATCGACATTTCGATTCTTTTGCAAACAAACAATTAGTTGATAGGATATGTAGAACAATTTGCAAATGTGAGAGATGGTCGTCCCATGATTTCGAATATACCAGAATATCATCAAAGAAAACCAAAATAAATTTCCGGAGATAGGGACGGAAGAGATCATTCATGAGACTTTGGAAGGTTGCTGGCGCGTTTGTGAGGCCAAAGGGCATCACTATAAACTCGTAATGCCCTTCGTGCGTCCGGAAGGCTGTTTTTGGAATGTCTGCTTCTTGCACTCGGATTTGGTGATATCCAGACCGTAAATCCAATTTGGAGTAAAATTTGGCTCCGTGAAGCTCATCTAATAGTTCATCAATCACAGGAATTGGATACTTATCTTTAACCGTTATGTCGTTCAGAGCTCGGTAGTCCACACAAAATCGCCACGCTCCCTCTGCTTTCTTCACCAATAGAACCGGCGACGAGAACGGGCTGTTACTGGGCCTTATCAACCCTGATTGCAAAAGCTCTTTCACCATCTTCTCTATCTCGGTTTTCTGGTAATAAGGGTATCGATACGGCCTCACACTCACTGGTCCCGTGTTTGGCTGCAATGGAATTTGATGGTCATGTGACCGCTTTGGAGGCAAGCTGGTGGATGGTTCAAAGACATGAGAGAATGCAGCTAGGAGGCGGCCCAGCTCAGGTGGGTAGGAAGTCGGTTGGCCTCTGCTGTGGGAAGGAATTATTTGAAAAAAAAAACCAGTGCCTTGTAATCCATTGAATTCCTTGTCGGTTAAGGCTTTGATGCCAGCTCGTCCCAATCCTTGGAAGGTGTGGGGAATCCCATCAACTTTGAAGGTCATGGTTAGCTGCTTGTAATCTGTCTCGATTGGTCCGAGAGTTTCAAGCCATTGCACTCCCAATACCAACTGGCATGCCGCGACGGGAAGAATGTAGAAGTCGGCGGAGACGGAATGCCCTTGAATGTTGAGGGTGAGCGCCCGACATTGTCCAACACATTCTACCTTCTCTCGGTTAGCAACCATGACTTGAAATTTCTTGTCCCGGATTACTGGTAACCCGAACTTAGAGACTATGGTCTGATCGATGAAGTTGTGAGTGCTGCCGCCGTCGATGAGCACCGTAACATTCTTGTTTTTCAACTTGCCCAAGACGCGTATCGTTTGTGGATGCTCAGTACCTGCAATTGCGTGAAAAGAAATCTCGGGTATAGCTTCATGATGTTCTGTTTCCGATTGAGTACCCTCGACATCCTCGATGCTCGCATGGGGTGAATCCTCGATCATAAATAATTGTGGTCGCTCGCAACGATGGCCTGGAGTGAACTTCTCGTCACAATAATAACATAATCCCTTCTCTCGACGTTCTCGCGCCTCTTGATTGGTGAGTCGGCGGAATGTTGCTGGTGGAGTATTGGAACCTTGGTTCATGCGCTGGGTTGGTGGAGGCCCTAGCACACCAGCTGTTGGGTTGGATGACGCCCTCTGTGTTACTAAGGCTGGTTGGGAACGGAATTGCTGGTTTGGTTTCCTCTGCAGCTGGTTTCGTTCCTCGATTAGCCGAGCCACTCCTATTGTGTCTGCCAAGGTGCTGGGTTGTTTAATTTTGACATCTATGCGAATGTCATCCCTAAGTCCTGCAATAAAACAACCAATTAGAAAATTTTCAGGCAGGCCGTCAACCTGGTGGGAGAGCCTTTCGAAAGCTTCTTGATAAGCTGCTACGGTTGTGGTTTGCTTAAGGCGAGTCAGAGCTTCTGACGGGTCCTCGTAGTCAGTTGGACCAAATCGGAGTAGTACAGCTTTGGTGAATTCAACCCATGTTAGTGGTCCACGAAATTTTGCCAACCACCTGTGCCATTGTAGGGCGATGCCTTCTAGATGGAAAGAGGCCAGCTGTACTTGTTGGTCTGGTACAATATTTTTGAAATCAAAATATTGTTCTGCCTTGTAGATCCAGCCAGTTGGGTCGTCTCCGTTAAACCTTGGAAAAGACAATTTGAGGTGTTGATGAGGGTGTGAGGATGCTTCACGTGCAAATGGGTTGACTTCGAGATGGCTATTGTTTGTGCTACGTGAGGTTCGAAGACCTTGAAGCTCGGTTAACACCGTTTGTAAGGCAGCGTTCACCTGATTGAAGCTTGACTCGTGTTGTGCTAAGATTTCGGTGACGTCGTTGCGGAATTCAGCATTCGTTTTGCCGCGAGTGTCCATGGTCGGAACCGCTCTCTGATACCACTGATAAGAACGAGTTTGAGTAGAAGAGATGAAGTAAATTGGAGGAAGGAGAAGGGAGGAATTATTGGGCAATTAACTGATAATCTTTATTAAACTCGTTCAGACTATATATAGCCTTACAACTGGTAGGAAAAAAATATAACAATAATACTAAAGAATAGGAAATGCTGAAGAATAGGAAAAAGAATAGCAACTACTCTTACCACTCAATCTTATTCACTAACAGACTAAAACAAACAAAACAAACTTGACCAAGACCAAGTCCCACGTTGCCACTTCCACCTCTTGTTCCACGTGCATGGCATGCATCATGGCATGCATTCAAAGTGGCACATATCAGTTGTCTTGCTGAAGAAGCCAAGTAAAGGCTCATCACAAGTTTTCAGTATTTCCTTGTTCACACAGTGAAACATATCTTACTATGTTCTTGCTGTTCCACCAGCATGTGCAAGCATAATTTTTGCAACACCTCATAAATTGACTCAATTTGTGGATGGTACTTTGCACCTGACATAAAAGAATGCACATGATTCCTAATTTCAATCCAACTGCTACCAATCATCTTCTGAGCTCCTTTTGCATGCATCATTTCCCTAACATCAAAAGCATCATTCCACTCGCATCTAGAAGCATACATGTTAGCAAGAAGAATGTAACTTGAAGAATTCTCTGGTTCATCATCCAAAAGGCGCTTCATGATGCGAGTAGCCATGGCAAAATTCTCATGTCTTCTGCAAGCTCCGAGCAAAGTTCCCCACATTACACTGTCAGGGTCAAAAGGCAAGGATAGAATTACAGCTTCTGCCTCCTCCAGTAAACCTGCCCGTGCCAACATATCAACCATACATGTATAGTGCTCAATCTTAGGCTGAATCATGTACTTGTAAGTCATGTCATTGAAGTGGCAGCAACCTTGAAGAACCAAGCCACCATGGCTACATGCAATTAATACACCAATAAATGTAATTTCATTTGGGACAATGCCCTTTTCACTGAATTGCACCATATCATCGAAAAGCCTCGAAGCATTTACACCGTCACCATTTTGAGCGAACCCACATATCATTGCATTCCAAGAAACAATATCCCGCTCGGGCATGATTCGAAAGACCTGCAGTGCATCATTCATCTCACCACACTTGGAATACAGATCAACAAGTGCACTTCCAACAACTGTATTAGATTCAAAACCATACTTCAAAATGATACCATGGTATTGCCTACCTCTTTCAAATGCATTAGCACTAGCGCATGCACCAAGCAACCCACCAAAAGTAAAAGAATTGGGCTCCACCTCTAAAGCCCTCATCTGATCAAAGAGCTGCATTGCATCCTTCTCCCATCCACTCTGTGCAAACCCAGCAATCATTGCCGTCCAAGAAACCACATCTGGCTCAAAAATTCCCTTGAATAGTCGATATGCAGACGCAACAAACCCACACTTTGAATATAAATTCACCAATGCATTGCTAATGAACCGATCAAAACAAAAACCACACCGAATAATCAACGAATGCAACTGCATCGCTTCAAAAACCAACGAACGAGAAGCGAACTCATTCAGAAGAATTGCAAACGTGTATTCGTCTAACCCCAGCCTGTCCCTAGCAAACCTCCGAAAGAGCTCCAAACTACATTCCCCAATCCCAAGCTTTGAATAGCAAGAAATCAAAGCATTCCAAGATGTCGAATCCCTCTCAGGCATTTCATCAAATACCTCCTGTGCATCCCAGATTTCCCCTCCTTCCGCATACATCCTAACAAGATTGGTGCCAATAAACACATCAGTAGTCGAACAGACCTTGACTATCTGCGCATGAACCTGCTTCCCGATTTCCAAATCGCAACAAGGGGCGATAATCGCAAAGGTAAAATTGTCAGGGCGAACGGAGCTCTGGGTCATTCTAACGAAATGGGTCATGGCTTCCTTGGGTCTATAGTTCTGGCGCAACCAGAAATGACGATGTTCCAAGATCGGGAATCGGTTTGCGGGGCAGAGGAGAAGAGATTGACGGCGTCATCAATGCGATGGGATCTAATAAAGGCAGATAAGAGGGTGTTGTAGGAGACGACGTTGGAGAAGGGCATGAGGCGGAGGAGCTTCTCGGCGTCGGAGAAGGCGCCGGAGAGTGAGTAGGCATGGAGGAGAAGGTTGCAGCGGTAGACATGGCTTTGGAGGCCGGTTTTGAGGAGGGATGCATGAAGCCTTTGAGCTTCAAACATGTAGTAGTGACTGGTGAGGAGGAGGAGGAGGAGGAGGAGAAATTTCAAATGAGGGGGTTTATAAAGAGGAGGGTTTTCCCTCCTTTTTTTTTCTCTCTCTTATTTATGATGGATTGGGGGACCCACCTTTGGATATTAGTGGGCCCGTCTCACAACTACCCTCTTTATATGCATGGAGCTATGATAAGATCTTGATGGTGGCTCGGGAGGGAAATTCCAAGGATATTTCATTTAGAATTTCTCCAACCATGGATTTTTATTTCTGCAATGTCTTTTTTTTTTTTTTTTTTTTTTGTGAGGTTATTTCAGCAAGGTCATGGAAAAGCGTTTTTAATTCATTAAAAACTCGGTTGTTGAAAGCTCAAAAAAAAATTAAAAATTTAAGCTCTACTGGTTGCGGATAAAAAAGCAATGCATTAAACCATCGAAAAAAAAAATGGAAGTATAGAAAGTCGGAGGTATTTTCTTCACCATGGAAGAATCCTTGACCACACTCAAGCATGTCCATGTGCTTTATAAGACTTCAATGCCCGCACAGTTGGCCTAGGACCACGGTTTGAGTTCGGAAGTTGTAGGTTCGATACTGTACTACCACACTGGGGCTACGGGGAATTTACCCGCTTCCCTTTTGGGACCTGATCTGGGCCTAGCCTGCTTTGAGCCGGGCTTGGAAATGTAATTAGGGCCCAATTGATAATTGGGTCGGGCTTGGATTAAGTGATGGAAAGCCCGGCCCAACCCAACTTGTATAAGAAATGCATGTAATTTCATTCAATTAGTGCTATAATGCCTACAAAAGTGATGAAAAGCACGGTTCAACCCGACATAATTAATTAAATGAGTGGGCTCAGGCCTAACTTTTATAGCCTGTGTGGGTCTTGGACCTCGCCTGGGCTAGTATTTCTAAAGTCAGGTCAGGCCTGAATATGCCTTATAGCCCAGTTCAACCCGGCCCATGAACACCCCTAATCGCATGGCTCATGTACATGATAATTACTGAGGCCTATATACTTTTGGAGTAGTATTTGAGGGCGTTGATGTTCATTTTGATCTATTAGGATATTTAATAGTAAGGGATGACTGCGGATTCCACTAGCTTCACTGATGGAAGAGCCAGTTCCACACCCAAATCTAAATATGTATCCCCGACGTGAGCTTATTAAGATTATAAGGAAGAAATAGGAAAGAAAATTAAAGTAAGTATTTTTCTAGAAAAGTTTCTAACATATACTTTACTAGAATTTTTTTATGCACAAGTTTATAATTGTGACAAGTCGTTTTTTTTTAACGGATGTTGTTGTCCTCTAGGCATTTTCAAATGCAATATTTTTTTGTAAGAATTCAAAATTTCAGCCGCAAATGCCTAGCTTAACATTTAAATTTCCCAAATTTCTATCTCCTTGACATTTCTCATAATTTTGGAATGCTTCCTCCTCAGGAGAGGATTTAGGAGTTCCACCAGAGGACAACTGTCGGAAAATCTTAGAATCTCCAAACATGAATTCCCCGAATTCTAGTAAATAAGAAAACATGGCTAGATTTCAAGAGATTCAATAGATTAATGATATATTGAAATGCATCAAAACTTTGGAGGCGCCTCTCAAACAAATCGTCCCTTCTTACTATCCAAACATATTATGATCATATATAGGAAATTGTGTCATATGGTCCACTACTTATTATCAAATGATTTGCACAAGCCGCTAGTGGAACCATGATTTTTGTTCAAGGGTAGCAGGCCCAGACAAATAGTTAGATTTTGGGGCAAATTCAAAATTTTTATGTGAGTTTCGGACCGACTTAGGGTTTTTTCATGTAAATTTTGGATGTGTACCCAAAACTTTCAAGTGAGTTTTGAGAGTAGTCCGTAGGTCGGCATTTGCGATTGAAATAAAAATTACAACAAAGAAAAACATGTGGCACGAAAGAAATAAGATCAAACAAAAGTAGTCCTCACACATGTTAGACCGACTGTTAAATTTCATCAGATGGCTCCAAAAAACCATTCTTATTGTGCAAAATGTCAAAAATAAACCATGTAGTTTCATTTTTATTGGAGCTATCTCTTTGTTACTTCCTCAAATCTTAGTAAGAAAATTAAAAACATGATTGACTCCTCCAAACTGCCGGGTCGAACCTGTCAACTTGACCGTTTCTCACGCCTAGACAAGCCAAAAGAAACGGCATTTCCAACCCATGGTCCCCACTTGTCATGCAACACGACACTCAAATGGGCGTTGTAATTCTAGTCACTATATGTAAATTTATTCTAGTGGTTAGTTTGGTATCCCACAGCACATACTCTCTTTGAAGCTCCCACCAAATTCAAAGGCCTCTAATTCATTCACTGTATTCTACCAAATGTCTATCAAGGTTCGATTAAGTCATCTTTTATCTATAGCTAATCTAACAAATTTTCTTTTTAATTATTTATAATATAATTTTTTAGCTATACTTTTATGTCACATCTTTACGCGATCACAATCATCGCCGCAACGGGCACATGTGGTTATGCTGTCATTTATTAACAGTATTGCAACAAAATAAAAGAAATCAGCTCTATCAATTTATCCTAGTCTTTGATTTAACAGACTTGGAATTTTAACTATAGATTCTTCTGAAAAGTCAATTAACTCAGGTCAAAATTAAATTGGGCCAAGTGCCAAATTAATGGGAGAGGGTAAGGGGGTGTGTTAGTGTGAAGAGGATAATCTAATTAAAGGAGGGCCTACTCCTTAAATTTAAAGGTGGGCTTTATAAAACTGGACTGCGCATGCAATTTGCTTTGTAAGAGAAAAGCAGTATATAAATTTAGTCTACAAGAACAAACATCATAGCTTGGTTGACCTTATACTGATTTGATGCCATACACATATATTCATAATATAAAATTGATATTTAGGATAAAAAAACTATTTTCTTAAATATAAAAAACTGTAGCACGGGTAAGATTCACCCATCCATATTGACTGGCTGATGTGTATTGATGTAAAGGCTTTAGGTTTGCAAATGGGTATAATGACTCTTCGAGTATTTAAATTTCAGCTTCAGTTAAAGCGGGTATGTAATCTATTTTCATATTCAAGATAAATTTTGATTCAAATCCTATATATTTCAACCTGAGGATCTTATATATGTCTAATCAAGATAAAACACATAGGTACACCGGATCGCAGTTTGCATCCCTAAAATGGTGAATCGTTATGATTTATATTGTCTTTATCATGTATCAATGTATTCGTTAGGGATGGCAATAAACCAAGTTTGATATGGATCGGCGTAAATTTGAACCCAACCTGATTGAGAAATGACCCGCAAATAAGCTTAAACCTAGGGTTGTAAATGGGTCGGTTCCGGTCCCGGTCCGTGATGGATCCGGACCCAGACCAGGAACCTTAAAGGAGAAGGTGGAACCGGATTCGGACCGGGAACTACTTCGAAATCGGTTTCTTGGTTCCGGAACCAGAACCATATATGGGACGGTTCTGGATCTGGGTCCAGGTTTAGGTAGAGAATGATATTAAAAAAAATATGATTTTTATAAGAGGTTTTTTAAAATTGAGGTAATATGTCGGGTCTCGAGTCCACAAGTCCAAACCAAGGTAGAACCGGACCCGGACCCATTTACTTATCGGGGTCTAAATAAGGATCTAGACCCGGTTTTTAATGAGTCAAAACCTCCGGCTAATCGAAGTCCCATTTACATCCCTACTTAAACCCTAAACCATTTTAAGATGAGTGATTCAATCAATAATTATGGATTTGTGATTGGATGACTTCGAAGACAAGAAGTTACAAAACCTAATTTGAGAAATGTGATCCAAACAAAACCCGACCTGCTTGACATGAGTGATTCATATGGTCATGGATTCGCACATCTAGAGGTCAATACATCAGTGCATGTGATACGCGCTACTTATATTCATGAACGAGAAGCCCAATTTATAGGATTTAGGAAAGTGGAGCAAAGTCCCCATTGAACGGCTAAAAGACATGTATGTATTCTTACATCTGGGTAATTTTTCAAGCAAATGCTCTGCATAGAGACGTATGACATTGTCACGCTATGATATCCGGATATTTATACAAGCCTAACATATTTGTTTCGGACAAATAAGATATCTGTATTGATATTCGATACTACACCGATATTTGTTCGATACAAGTTTAACTTATTATACTAACCAAGTTCTTTATTTCATATATTTCTTTTAGGAATACCAAAAATGAATATAAACAATGATGGTTTCATTGATTCAAAAGTGATCTAAAGAAAGAATTAGGACACTCATATATGTATCCGTTTTCTAAATCTTCAAATGTGAGGAATGGTATCCCCAATTGTTGTAGCAATGTCAGTATTCATACCAGTATCTGAGCATCATAGGTTAATACCTATTAATTTGGAGGACTCCCTCTCTTTGGATAGGCCTAAAGAGATGTCAAACGAGTCGGGCCGGGCTGGCACAACGCGTCCAATTCATGGCCCAGCTGGTAGAGTGGCGGCCCAGCAAAGGCTGTGCCGTGCCTCCGTGCCTATTGTGCCATAGGCTTTGTATGGTTCTTATGTTTTGACAAAGGTCTTGCACTAAAAGAAATTAAAAAAAAAAAAAAGAGCACAAAGAAGAGTATCGCACACAAATTTAAGTGGTTTGGTCAAATTCGACATACTTCATTAAAAAAAGAATCATTTGGATCTTTTCTGTTTGAAGATTTTTCAATAGGATTATCTTCGAAACTTTAATAATTTTTTCGGATAATAAAGAATAATAAACTGTATTTTTTTATATTTACACTAAAAATATCAGATATCCGGTATCGTATCGTGCTTGTAGCAGGCCGTGCTCAATCGTGCCGACCGTGCCTGGCACAATAGCCCAACACCTGGCCATGCTCTTAAGCCGAAGCCGAGCCACCGCCCACTGACTGCCGTGCTGGCCCGGGCCATTTGACATCGGCCTATGCCAACATACGTGGAGGTGAATATTTCTCTCTGGGGGTGAGTACCATTCGAATGAGTCAAATTGAGTCACGTGGCGATACAGTCCGAATCAGTATGTCGGCTCATAACAACATTTCTCTTGAGGCAGAGATAAATATAAGTGGAGACTTTGGACAGATAGATGGATACATATAAAAGGTTTTTGTCTTTGCCCAAGCTTGAAACCCTGCTGCTCTCACTGGCAAGGCCCACAGAATGGGCACGGGGGAATTATAGAGGGTGGCCTTTTCAGAAGTGCCAGCAACATATTGGAGGATGGTTCATATCACTTGTATATGGTTATGTGTCAGACATGGACCTGACCAATCAGTGCACCAATTACTGTGGTCCCACCCTTACCCCATCCTTTTTGCTTATAGTTTACTATAGTTTGTTTTTGTAATCTACACACATTCCCATGAGTTTCTGTTAGATAAACCTTTATATTTAACACCATTTTCTATGGATTTCTATTTTGGTAAGTAGCCCAAATTCAACCTCATCTGCGCCCACAGTAATTTGCATGCACCCCGGTAGACTCAGCTATCAACAACAGTTGAATTTAGTCACTAAAATTATATTTGAGACTGTAGAATAGAAATCAAAGGTTGGGGTTATTTTAACTAACTCACAACAGGTCATTTGAGTAGTTGAAATTTGAAATTTTAATGAAAGAAACACAGCATTTCAAATGTGCCGACGACAAGATATCACATCATGTCCAAATAACCCAAACCCCCCAAATTTTAATTATAAGTTCCCATAAAAAAAACATGCCTCAATGTGCATCCCCAACCATGTGTAGTGATGCTGATGATGAGTGACTTAACAAGCCACGCGCTTCCTGACTTGGGAATAATCTGCGCTCGATTGATTGGAAAACAGTGCAATTAGAGTACGAGAAAGGCGCATTCCTTTCTTGTGATACCTGCCTTCCAAGGAAACCCGTGGGGAGACAAAACCACCAGGCACCAGCCCATAACACATCAGAAAACAGTAGTGAAAAGGGTGGGTATTCCATCAACCCATTTAAAAGTGTGTCGTCCCTTATCCTGCAACTTTTTTTAAGGGGGCCCACATAGTAATTTGAAACCACCTATCTATCTCCCAACAATCTTCATTTGCTGGTCAAAATAAGAAGAAAAAGAATTTCCAACTCCCAAGCTCATTAATCATATCATAATCATCATCATGAGAGGTGCCATTAGATTTCCTTTCCAAAAGCATGTTGTTGTTTTTACCAGCTACTTGAATACATTCATTGAAAAGTTTAAGAGGTGATGATCAGAGGAGAATGCTGTGAATTAGCATTCACAAAGGAAGGTGAGGGAAAGAAGTTTATATGGAATCCGAGTTTTGTTTTCGGATGCTCTCGAGCTGATCAATGCTATTTTAACAGGAAAGAGGATTGGGCCATCAGCTCGTGTCATGTTGGAGGTGGTGGAAAATACATCTCATTTTGATCATATTGTTAGCTATATCTATTTTCTTAGAAACTTCTATGAAGCTGCCCGTAGGTGGCTAAGTTTGTTTTTTCTTCAGGTGTCTTATATTTTACTTTGTAAAAGTTGTGATGTTAATGTCGTGTGTAGACTGCTTCCTTTCCGAATTGGTTGTGCGTGGCGATTTCTGTATTGTGATTTCATTGTTTAGATTGTTTAATGTATACTATTTCTATATCGGGCTTATAGTATCATTCTTAACATCAAATGTCTTTGCAAATTTATTTATTTAATTATGTAAGATTTTCTCCTACATGGTCCAGTTTTGTGGATGGTTGGAATTACCTGAAATCAATGGCACTCAATGAAAATTACGAAGAGCATTCATGCAGGACCTTCATAAAAAGAAGTCCTCTGGCCAATTTGTTTTCATAGAATCCATAACAATTCATATCATTTGTGGTTAAAATTAAAAATATAAGGTGAATGTACAAAAATGACCACCCACCTGAGTGCTAGTGGAATGGCACGAGACATAGGTTTGCTCCCTACATTTTATATTTGAAATTACCCCAAATTTGCCCTATGTGCGTTTGCTTGGATTTAGTGAGTGACACTTGAGGAATTAGCGTTGTTCGGTCAAAAGACCCCTTGCCAATGATATCCATATCATCCAAAAAATGAAAGTAGAAAATTAACCATCAAATAACCCCTCCTTTAAATACTCAATCATCACCCTGGTAATTCATATCCTTCACTCACACTTCACATCTTTAATAAATTTCTACGGGAGCACATGTGACCATGAATTCCTATGAATTCAATTTCTATATATACTATTGCAAACAAGCACGCACTTAGATTCAATCTAATAGTAAATAATAATTAAGTTGGTCTTAAAGCACATCATCAATGCCTCTTAAAGGGGTAATTTAAGTATGATAGGGTTTGAATTGATCATAAACAGGGTCTAAGTCAATGGTGCAACCTGGGTTGGGCCAAATCTAGGCTTGCTTGACCGACTAACAAAAAGTGCAACTTGGGTTACGCTTATTTGGTTTTAGGTAGGGCTCAATATGAATTTTCGGACCTACTGTGAACAAATATAAGATTTTCATGTGATTTTTGGGCTTGCACCTGAGATTTTCATGTGGCTTTTGGAAATAAACTCAAGAATCTCATACGAGCTTTAGAGGTGTACCCAAACCCGACGGAGGCAGCCGCCCCCATAATCATATATATGCGGGATGCTCATGAGCCCCGATATTGTATAGTTTGGATTAGTGTCAAATTATGAAAGGGTTGGAAATACTTGACCCGTTGTGAGTCATCCCAACTAAATCCAAACTGTACTCGAGTAGGAAATTCACAAATGTGAATGGGTCTCATCAAGGTCGGGTTAGCATTTAGATTTACCTTACAATCATTTCAGTTGGGCTCAGGCCTGATGTTGCCATCTCGCTATCAATAATAGAGTTTGTTTTAAGAAAACTAGTCTTTTCATTTTCCTTTTGGAATATAGGCTTATCTCGCCCAACCTTAAGTCATGGATAAGCGTCGCTTTTCTCGAGCAAGCACAAGGGTGAAAAACAGAAAGAAAGAAAAAAATCCAAAATGGGCTCCTTCCAATACAGAAGAACGTTCTCAAGGGCATAAAGGGGCCTACATAGATACATATCTATCAATAAGATGAAGAACGCCATCACACACATTATTGAGTAGTATTGGTAAGGCTGTAAAAATATCACACGGTTTGTTAATACAACATGAGCCAACACAATATAAACGTATTTGGGTGGCCTCTTAATGGGTTCGTGTCGTTAATGGATTCGACCCGTTAACCCATTAAATTAGCAGATCATTAACGAATAAAACCGGTAACCCATTCACAACCCCATAGAACCCGCCAAATGATAAATGACATAAATTATAAAATACATAAAGGTTGAAGTGAAACCCTAAAGTCCACATTTAGAATATCCTTTTCTAACTCCTTAACTCTCCTTTCATTAGCAAAAAAATGTGTTAATTGACATGGTCTAAAATAGACAAAAGTATTTAATAGGTTAATGGGTCGTGTCTTGTAACTCGTTAAATGAACGGGTCGTGTCCGTGTTTGATTTTTAGACGTATTTATTTTATGGGTCGTGTACGGGTTGAGGTGATTCTAACCCGAATTCGTTAACCTGCAACCCAAATTCATTAACATGACACGATTGACAACCCTAGGTGTTAGCATATTGATATTACACATATGACCCGTGATCAATTCTTCTCCTTCAATTGATACTTCTGCGCGTAGACAACATAGCCAAAAAAGACCGAATAGAAAGGTCTCTATATGGACAATGGTGATGATAAAAATCACACCAGTTGATCGGCGTGATCCACTAGTAGCTCAGTTTGTGATCAATCCAGACTGTAGCACAAATGACGAGGGACTTATAGAAAAATTTATGCCAACTAATTATCTTGGTGCTTGATTTAACACCCTTTAAATGTAATGGCATCTCAATTCTCAACCATCAACTTTTTTTTTTTTTTTTTTTTTTTTTTTTTTTTTTTTTGAGATTCAATTCAATGGTAGTTGAAAGATCAATGAATATAAAAGCGTGCATGATGCAAGACCAAGACTATGAAAGGGGCATTAATGATAAAAGTTGGCTCAAGAGCTGATATGAGAACATTTTCCACCGATACACATGGAAAAAAAAAAAGGGTCCAACCCGAGATGACCACTTGAGTATATTATGACCGTCGAAATAGACCCAAAACTTACCAAAAAGCAAACCCATCCCAATCAGTCCTAGGTTCACCCTGCCAGTGAAGCCCTCACCACATGAGTCCAAAAACCCGCAGGACCTCCAATTCCCAGACTCACGAGGACCACAAAACTGTGGTACGAGAGGGCGAGCAGAAACCAGATACCCGCAAAAGTCCTCCTCCGAACCTTCGCGGAAGCTCCCCCAAACCCACCACCATTTAACCAACCGTCCCTCCTCCTCCATTTCTCGTCCCCTTCCTTCCTCCTTCCTTCTTCCCCCCATTTCATCTGCATTTCGCATCTCGCATCTTGCATTTGCATTTGCATTTTCATTTCATTTCCAAACAAGCCATGAAATTCATCCCATCTCTTCTCAGCGGCGGCTCCAAGAAGAAGAAGAGATCGCGCATCTCCAAAGCCGACCCCTCCTCCTTCAGCTCCGGCTCCGGCTCATCCTCCTCCTCCGGCTCCGACTCCTCCGTCCACCTCAAAGAAACCCCCAAAAGCATACTCCCCTCCTCCTGCTTCTCCACCACCGACCGCCGCCTCCTGCTCGAGATCTTCAACCTCTTCGACCACGACCGCGACGGCAAGATCTCCCGCCATGAGCTCGAGTTCCTCTTCACCCGACTCCGCGTCGCCCCGCCCAGCCAGGAGGAGGTCGGCATGATGCTCCAAGAAGCCGATCAGGACGGCGACGGCTGCATCAGCTTCGAGGAGTTCGGCGCCCTCAGCTCGGCCTTCGGCCCCGCTGGCCCTCCAGAGCTCCGCGACGCCTTCGACCACTTCGACAAGGACGGGGACGGGAAGATCTCCGCCGAGGAGCTGCTGGGGTTCTTCTCCGCTCTTGGAGGAGATGACGGGTGCACGTTAGAGGAGTGCCGGCGCATGATAGCGGGGGTGGATAGAGAAGGCAAGGGCTTTGTGGGTTATGATGATTTTGTAAGGATGATGGAAGGGATGGCAATTTGATGCAATTTTCTTTCTTTTTTTTTTTTTTTTTTTTTTTTTTTCTTCCTAAGAATGGGAAAATGGCATGAGATTTTTAATTTTTGTTTTTGTGATGGGTGTTTGATATTGTGCGGCTGAGATTGAAAAGATCTTGATGATTGATTAATCTGGATGGTTGGGAAATCACCTTGTAATGTAATATTATGCCCTTGTTTTACTTAGTACTGATTAAGATAATATTATTTAAGAACTTTAGATGGGTTAGTAGTTTTAGTTACTGCCTACACCTGATTTAGCCATCTTTGATTTTTTTTTTTTTATTTTTTATTTTAATACATGTTTTTTGGGGTTTATATGTTATAATTTAATCTAGACTATGTAGTTTTTTGTCAGGGGTTCAGACTTCAGTCTATGGTGAATAATAATATTGGAGAATGTTCTACCTAATTATTGAATAATGGTAGGATTAATGTTATTTTGACTCTTTTTTTTGGAATTTTGAATGTAATTGGGAATTGAATATAGCCTCTTGGTTTACAAATCTTGTGGGGCTGGCTGCTGGCTGTGGAAAAGGTATTTTGTAAGTCAAATAGTCTCCTCTTCAGGATAAAGTTAAAGGGTTGATTGAGAAAACACAAATACTAGGAAAGTTCCCAACCCATTGTGAGCACTGGTTGTTCGAGACTTTGGGCATAGTGGGTAAGACTTGGGTGAAGTGTGTGAAACTAGCATGGAAAAACAGAAGAAGCTGCGAAGGAAAGTCATTGATTGTTTGCATTAAATATATAGGAAAGTTGGTTCTGAATTAAATATATAGGAAAGTTGGTTCTGGCCCACTCTGGTATTATGCTCCTTTTAACCCACTCTGGTTTGTTTTTTTTCTTGAAGCCGGGCGAGTTTGGAAAGTATACTAATAGAGTTAGATGAAGTATAGTTGATTTAAAAAAAAAATATATATATATATATATAAGTGGGTTATGATGGTATTTTATTTTTAGTTATTTGTTATGAAATTTTACTTATTTTTTATATGAGTAAGTGGAGTTGTTTGTATTTTAGTGGATAAAAGGTAATTGCTTTTTGACTTTTTTTAAAAAGATAGATGGAGTTTTGAATAAAAGTGCTTTTGATGTGACATCTTGTGTGAAAAATGGAGGTTTTACTTGACTTTTACTATATTAGTAAAGTGCTAAACTAGGGCACGTTTGTGTAGTCCATATCCGTGGAAAAATATATCGTTTTTTGTATAAAACTCTTTTTTCTTTTTTTCTTTTTTGTGTATTTGGTGCGGCTGTTTTCAACGGAACTGCTTTTTCGTTACGTCAGCTTTTTCCATCATTGGCATGGAGCTAGACTTCCTATATGGGGTATGAAAATTCTATTTCCACATAAAATTGTCTCAATTTCCTCACTCTACCCAGCCATCCTCTTTCTTTCCCCTCCCCTCACAACCCCACCTACCTACCTGCCCACCTAGGCATGTCAAACGGGACAAGCCGGGCCGTGCCGGGCCTCCTTCATATTTTTTTCACCTTTTTTTTTCTTATCAGTATTAAAAATAAAAATTAGAACACAAGCACGGAGAATGACAAAGATATTTAAGTGGTTCGGTCAAACTCGACTTACTCATATTCAAATAATTAATATTAATTCAACAAAAAATCATTTTAGAAAGCCTTATTCTCTCACCTAAATTTATATTTATTATGGGTAAGGCTGTATATATTGGTTAGTTGGGACCCAATATCTGATTGGACACATTCCAAAGAGACGCCTGTGAGTCCAAGACGAGATCCATGGGCTGAGGCACAAGTGAAGAGACCAAACTAACTTAGATCTGATTATGCTTTAATGGGATAATATAATCATAATAAAAGTAAAAGTAACATTATATATATATTTTTTGGATTAGTATTATAAGTTTATATCTATTGACCAGGCCAGAGAAGAATATTAGAAAGGGATGTAATTTTGGTCAATAAATTTAGGTTTGGTTTCAATTAAACCCAAGTTCCTAACCTATTTTTCAAACTTACCTAGCCAAACAAAGCCATCTAGTAATGTTTGTTAGGTGCCAAAATAAAAATGCACAGAAGAAGTTTGTGTTCTATTTGGACCCAATTTCCACAGTGATTTTGTCACAATGGGCCCACTTGTTATATAATGAGTGACGTCCTTTGTATTTTTTTTGGTAAATAAAACTTTGATTAAAAGAAAAAGAATGAGATGGTTAGAGTATTTATAGATTTTGTAAAATTGAAAATGACACAAAATACCCCTTATATAACCGTTTTATAATTGTTGGGGGTTAAAATGAAATTTTTTTAAAAAAACCAGCTATTTTTGGGCGGGCCAGAGGGGCCGTGCCTGGCGGGCAGCAGGGGCCAGCCCACATGGGTTGGCGGGCCTAGCGGGCCGTACCAAACGGGCCAATGGGCCCAGGCTCCTCGGCCGACATGGGTCGTGCCCTGTGGGCCGTGTTGAGCCACGGGCCGTTAATTGGTTCGACCGGCCCATTTGACATCCCTACGCCTACCCCACACACATACCGACCCACCCACCCAGTAGTTTTCTCTAAAGAAATCCACTGTTGCACCAAACAACATTGGCACCAATTCATCAAGAAAAAACTTTTTTGCACCAGACATGAATTTCTTACTTCCTCATAAAACCTTTTCTGAGATATTTAAAAACCTTTTCTGAATTTGTGGTACAATTAGAAAAAAAAATTATGACATATTAGAGCATCTCCATATGGATGTCAATTTGGAGATGCCGAATTTCCTTTGATGGCTTATGTGGCATTTGAAATTTGACATCCTCAAAGGTAACAACTTCATCTCATATGCTAAATTGGTTATTTTATTTTATTTTATTTTTTTGAATTTTATCTTTTTTAATATATTAAGTAGATTTGGCATATGTGGGAGTGGCTGTGCCTTTTAAAATGAATTAACCAAAAATAATATTTGGCATGCCCTTTTCCCATATATCAAATTTAACATTTCACTTCAATATTATTTTGGCATGGCTGTTGGAGTGGTACTCCATGCCAAAAATTTTGCATGGTATATCCACCTTGGATTTTAAAGAGCTGTTGGAGATGCTCTTAGATTTAGTTCACTCTAATGTCTTTAAATCATATGAAATCAGTTTCCAAGGAGCATTATCTCTTATTATGAGTAAAAAATTCAAAATTTTATAAAACTTTTAGCTCCTTTTCAAAATAGTATATGAAGATTTCAAAATTTGAAAAGAGTTTAAAAGTTTTCCATATTTATTTCAATCAAATCCTCACCATAAATTTTTATTTTTAATAATGACTAAACCCTTATGTCATTTTTCAAATTCTCCCTTTAATAAATCATTTGAGATAAATGATCAATTCCAACCCCAATGACCTATTGGGGCCCACTTCAGCTACCTTTATGTATAGATGATTGAAAAAGAAACGTTTATATGAATTCCAAATGACTTAACAACTAGTATCATCATATGGTTATGATAATCAAAATCAAGCTGAAACTTGGGCCAAATGAGAATTATCCAGAGAAAAGAACCCTACGACCAATTTTGGCATTCTTCTAGGTGATTGAACCATCAAAAGAAGGCACCCCACCATCAACAGTTGATCGGTGAGGCCCATAAATTGTTTTTTGGATTGGTTTTCGGGACGAAAGAAGGTCAAGTAAAGACAAAAAATTTTAAAAAAAAATGTCATTAGAATATTTTTGCCATTTTATAAGAAATTATGGAGAGGACTTGATTGAAAGAAAAATGGAAACTTTTTATACTTTTTTGAAATATTTATGTACTTTTTTAAAAATGAGCAAAGTTTTATAAGTAATTTTTTTTTTTTTGAAAACTTCCCTCTATTTATTGATAAAGACAATTTATGCAGATATACTGATGTATCTGCCTGTTAATTAATGGACCTAGTATTCAGGCCCCTAAGATAAAAAAAAAAAAAAAAAAAAAAATGCCCATCTGATAATTATGCCAAATGAAATAGGCCATTGCATCCCTGTACTAAAAACTAGCCCAAATCCAACCTATGTGGGCCAGGGTGAAGCTGGCCCGACACTTGATCATTGCCCCCTCCCTTTAACTCCCATTCATTCTTAACTCACTCTAAACTAGTCTTAAGTCACCATTGAATTAAGTTATAAAAACCTTCTACTTGTAAAACCTCTAGTCTTTGCCGCCCTAAAATCGAAGGATTACGATCATTTGCTTGAGATAATGTTAGTTAAGCCCTATCCAGGTTGCCAATTGGCCAAATTTGAGTTGGATCTCCTTGGGGCTGAGTAAGAGACCAAAAAGGATCGAAAGGCCCACGCCTGGATCTGGGGTCCAATGTTATTCACCCAAAATCCCAAGTTCAGGTTCACCCAATAAGAAAAATAAGAGGTCCAAGCTTTCTTTTTCTTGAAAGATAAAAAACGGTTGGTGAGTAGTTCACAAAAAAAGGCCTTATTCTCACCCTTATTACGCGACGTGAGCATCTTTATCTATCTATTACATACCTCTTCCTCTTCTCTTCGAAACGGTTCTTTTAGATGATACGCCTTTTCCCTTTTTCAAATGCCCTTTCTCTTCCTTTTCTTTAAAACTCAATGAGGGGATATTAGATTTAGCAAGACACACAGAGAAAAAAGGGAAAAATGGAACTTGGAAGGGAATATGCATGCGTGGTTCTCATAATTGAAAGGATGATGAAGACAATCAAAAGGGTGTATAGAGAAGAGGAGACACCTAAGTTTCAAAATGAAGAAAAATATCAGAGAGGGAGATACCCAGAAAGAAAATCAAAGCGGGTAAAGAGGGAAAGAAAAGAAAAAAACCCAAGTTTGAAAACACAAAAAATATAAAAAAGGAAGGTACCTATAAAGAGAAAAGCATGCAACCAGGTCAGAGAGAGAGAGAGAGAGAGAAATGATAGAGGAAATGGTTGTATTTTTATATTTGTTTTCTTTTTAAAGTTGGATTGTATTAAATATTAACCTATGCAACGCATGGGCCTTAATGCTAGTACAACCATTAAAGGCCTACTTCCAATAAAGTCCAAACTCATTGTTTTTTTTTTTTTTTTTTTTCTTTCTTGTAAGGTAAGCAAGTGCTCAGACACCTACACAAGTCATTTACAATCAGCGCTATAACAAGGATTGATCATTGATTGTTTTTATAAAAGGCTTGTTGAGTGGCTAAACTTGTTGAATTGGCTATTTTAGTCGAAAAGCAATGCCATCATAATTCAAATATACACTTGCAACCCTAGTGGTGATGCATCTCTCCATTCAAAGATACAACTAGCCTCGTTCAATAGTCAGATCCTACATCTGGTTTCAAGCTTGGCTCATTGGACAATTGAACTTGGCTAAAGCAAATTTAGGTAGTACTGAAAACTCTCATAGTCAGAATTTTCTTTTCAAAATCCTTCGTTTCTATGACTATATGCCATGAAGTAAGATGGAGGTGACTTTATTTCTGTTTGATGAAAAAAGTTTAGCATCCGACACTGGTACAAAGAGTACAGTGTCCTAGCCTACTTTACCATGCTGTGACTTTTTCTTACATGTGGATAGATTTCACAATGCCAACAAAGGTGGGAAATAAACAGCTCCACTAAATTCATGAGGCCCACCTTCTCCTAAAATCAAAACTATCGCATGCTCCAACCTCTTTGAACCCCATTGTAATTTTCAAGTAAATCAAAGTAGGGTCTTAATCAAACATTTTACATATAATCAACTCAATTTAGTTTTCTTAAAAAACCAAGTGAAGCGAATGGAGTTGCAACAATGGCCTCAACCTGATTTGGGTGAAATTACGTAGAGTTCAAGAATGGTTTCTTACCCAAGTGATAAAGAACGGTAGTTCTCACCTGCTAGTCCAGATTTTGAACTAAGATTAACCACGGGCTTTCTCGTGCGACTCAGCCCCTTAGCTATGGTAAAATAAAATATAAAAGGACGTGAAAGTAACATAAATATTTCATCCGAAGTAAAGTGGGTTAGAAAGGAAAGAAAAATAAAACAAACTGACAAACAAAAGCATCAGTTACTGTCGGCATTTATTGGGTGGGTTCCAAATTAGGCATCTTGCAATGGTAATATAAACTACCGCATGATACTTTGTCGACCAACACATTGACACAATGAACACTTTTGAATTATACAAGAAATTTGTGGTCAATGATAACTAGCACCATCCAAAGTGGGAATCAAATATTTGAGTTTTCATAATACATTCTAATCTATTGTAACCTTTTATGTAGCTCACTTGGACATATATACATCAATCATCATAAGCAAGATAAGGGAAATGTTTCTTCTGGATTAAATTGTTCGCCAAAAAAAATTTGATAGAAGTGAAGAATATAAGTCAATCAAATAGCCTTTATTTCTATGGAAATAGAATCACCATAAATAAGATAAGATTATTTGGTGCTCATTTTTAAAAATTCACTCGTGCGAGTTGAATCCTTTGAATTCTTATGCAAACAAATAGGTCCTTCTTGAATTCTATTTGATACCATGAATAGAACATGATGGAAAAAAAATCCTTTGTACTTCAAGAATTCCTTGTAAAAAAAGGGTCTCTCTAATAAAATTTCCTCCCAAAAAAACAACTAAATATTAAAATTATCACACACAAGGGCCAAGGCTGAGCTATTGTCCGATGTATAGATCTTATCGTTCTGTGTTCAGATAATATCATATGTCACTATCTGATGTGACTGTGACTTTGGAAGTTATGTGGCCTGTAAAGTTCTTGCAAGTTGGACCTCAAATTAATTCTGCAAGTGACAAACAGTGCTGTACAGAGGTTTAAATTTGGATGGGCTCTACATGGACCCCAGACCCATACCTGATAATGATAGAGGGGCCTGACTAACTCAATTAGGCAGACCAACTGCCGACTTCAACAAATGTTGGGTATCTGTATCCAAACCCTCCCCAATTATTTGTAGGATTCCTAACCATGGTTTTAATTTGTAGGATTCTTAACCATGGTTTTAATTACCAATCAATCTCACCCATGTCTGGTCCAGTCTCGAAGTGCTATTGGTTGTTGATTTAACCTTGCCTTTGAACAAGATAGACTCCATTGATTGAAGGTGCAGGCTTCTCTCTCTTTCTAGTTCTTTTGTTTGTTTTTTTTTTTTTTTTTTTAACAAGTGACTCGAACTGACACCCCCATGCACAGTGCGTATGTCCCTAACCAAGCAATGGTTGGGGACGATTGAAGATTTGGTTTAATACAATGCTGAATAACTTATTTTATTTTATGTAGGGATGTAAATGGATCGGTTCAGGTTTGAATTTACGGTGTACTTGATATTGAAACCGTTAATGAAAAAATTGAACCAGAACCAGAACTAGTTGGAACCAATTTTCTGGTTTTGGAACTGGAATACTAATGAGAAGATGGAACTAGAACCAGAACCAGTTCCGTATATGGCACATGTCTAGATAGAGAATAATTTGGAAAAAAAAAAAAAAACAAACTAACTTTTAGGAGGAATTCTCGAAAAGTGAAGTAATATGTCCGGTCATGCGATCCACGGGCCGAAACCAATGTGAAACCGAAACCAAACCCGTTTAGATCACAGGTCTCGTTTACCTATTGGGACCTAAATAAAAACCTAAACCTAATTATTAACGAGTCGGAATCTCTGAAAGTTTGGATAATCAGAGAATCGGGATCCATTTTTATCCCTAATTTTACAAGTGGTGCTCAAGCTTGTCACCTAGTATGTCCCTAGGTTAATCCAAAAGTATGTTATATTTATAAGTGGGTTCCGTGAGCACATATTTAATTGGTCTAAGTATATTAATCTTCTCTCTTTTCCCTATAAATTAAAAGTAATCTGAAAACTCTCCCATTTTAGTAACACACCCCTCTCCCTCGTACATCAAGTAAGGTCATCCTTCCATTAAAGTCCCTCCTACATACCCATGTGAGTTAGAATCTGGTGAGGTAAAACCCCACACTGACCGTGAGTGGATCATTCGCGATTTGCTACTTCACCGCGGGCAGCCTGCCATAAATCTGGGCAGGGGTTGCCGGCGGTGACGTGGCGGACCTTAAGTGGTCCACTCACGGTCACCATGCGTAGACCCACTCAGAGGAACCAGTTTCCATGCCCACCTAGATATATGACAATGAGTGAAGTGATATGCGGTGAATAGATCCAGATGAGGAATAAGGTCGGCCCAATACCAGTGATAGGTAAAGCGCCACCTAATTAACTAAAAACCCATAATTTTAGGGTTTCTAATATTTTAGTCATTTTTTATTAATGTTTCTAACACACAATAAAACTGTGCCGACATGGCTGCCAATTTGACAACTACATATCAGTTTCTTGCCTGGCCCACAAGGGATTCAATAATATCAGTACTTGAACCATGCCAAAGGCTCAAGGCCTACAACTTTTCAACACTTGAGAAATGAAATATATTAGTGGGCCACTTGAGATAAGATATGATATTAGAAATGAGAACGTTTAAAAGACATAACACGAGAAGAATTGGCTTGTGTGAAAGCATCTTCTGAATCTCTGATTAGTGATTAGTGGAATTTGATTGAGATTCAATGCCGTGCAAGTGGTGGGAAGGCTGTAGACTTTGGTACCATGACTCAGGAATGTGTGATGTCGGGCTCAGCACTCCACTACTAAAGTCTAAAGCATGGTGGATTGTCAATGACCCAAGGGTGTGGCTGTGAATGGTCTGGGTCAACTGAGAACACACCAGCCAGAACGACATGGGCGACCGAGCCTGCAAATAGTTTGAGCTCCAATGGATTGAATCATTTTTGTTTGAAGGCTAGAAAGACCTTGACCCACAAATAGAGACCCATTTCTCTGTTGGAAAATTAGATCATTTGATTTGTGGGCCTTAATTTTGTTAATGACACTCTTTTTTACATCTTCATTTCTCTACATGCTTCTAGAAAAATCCATTCCAACCAACTCATGAAATGTATCCAGAAGCCTCACCCAAACTGTCTCACATGTTGTAGCCCATTCCATGTAAACATCTACACACTTCTAGATGCTTCATGTTACATCACTTTCTACTTTCACTTTCTAATATAAATAGGAGGTGCTGTAAGTAATAGACAGAAAAGTGAGTGATGCAAGTGTAGGGTACAAGCATCATTGCTTTAGTGCAAGGTGTACTGAGCTCTTAGAGTGTACATGAGTAGTGGGTGAGTGTGGTGCATAGAGAGTGTACTCAAGCATAGTGAGTGGAAAGGCCATATGCATGTGTAGTGTGTAGTCCATCCAACGTGTCTAGTGTTAGTGCTATGAGTGTGTATGTCATGTGCCGATTTTGTATTAATAGAATTCAACTTCGTATAAGTGTGTTGTCTTGAGTCTTGGGACCACCACAGTTGGGTTGGGCTTTTCCTACAAATTTCTCTAATATAACCTCTACACTGTGGGATCAAACTGCTGAAACCAACATGCTATATACTGGGTCAAGCCCAAAAATCACTTTCAATTAATGACCCTGGTTCCTATGCCCAGTTCCCTAATGGGAAAAATAATAATAATAAACAGTTAACAATCTACCTTCAATGGAAAATTTCATAATCTCATTAAAATTGTCCAGCAGAGCCCAACCTTGAGATATGTTTTCATACATGAATTATTTCTTAGAGCCTTTAGGTTTGATCTGCTTTCCTGTTTGCTTCTCTTACAACCTGAGTGTATATATGATGCCATCTAAATGGAAAATCAAAGTTCTTCCAGCTTTGTGCAGTTTTCAGCACTGCAGGTAATTGGAAAAGTACAGAAATTCTGATAATCCACAAGGCCTCAAAGGAATCTTTGTCTAGTGTGAGCAACTTCTGGAGCTAAGGTTTATAGCAATGATCTCGACTTGAACCCGGCTGCCAGAGGTGAAACTTCTTGTGGTCCTGGAATAAGGTTTGGCCATCATGGCCTTGGCTATTTGGACAATTGGTTGATCACATGTATTGAGTCTTCTTCAACATGGAGATTGTTAGTAAGAGTCAGATGGCAAGCTGAAGATCATCAATAAACAGTTGCATAATTCAGCATGGAATGCTTATTATATTATAAACATGAGTTGCATAATTCAGCATGGAAAGCTTATTATTATTGTTAGTAAGTGTTGTTACGGTTTAGACACTCAAGTTTATGCAATAGCAGGGGCTAAGAGTGAGGATAGTAATGGATTATATCCACGAGTCGCGACGGCGACGGACTACATAATACTCTTAGAACTCACTTTAATGCATGGCAATCAAGGGTGGATAGATTTGGGTCCAAAAAATGACGATCATGCGAGTTTTCCTTTGATATCCACCTGGACAGTAGCAGTAACTAAGAAACATTTTTTAAACTACTTGACCAACTAATTCAAAGTGAGGGCAAACAAACTGTTCACTTTCAGTCCATGCTTTGCACTGAACCTGGAAAGAGATCATTTTAAAATGGTACATAGCTGCAAATGCCATCAGTATTTTATGATCAAAACAGTTCTATGAAAGCAATAAAGATAATGATCACTTAAACAGATTGCCGCTGTGATAAACGGAATAATGAAAACACAGAGAAAACCTGAGAAAGGTCCAGCATCCTCCCTTTTTTTTTTTATGGCTAACAATTAAAATCTTTTTAAGAACCCAAGGGAAGATTACACAACAAACAAGAGAAACACGAAGAAACAAGAGACACCCCAGTGTCAAGGGTGTCTCAACTGACCCTCCCCCTCCCCTCACCAATTGGTTTTGGATATGAGAGCCTAGTAGGTCGGGTGTATCACTAACAACTTTTTCTATGATGGGAGAGAAGTAATGTCACAGATGGACGGGCCTTTGGCCCGCACGGTTTCGTTTCTGGGGCTGACCCACAAACGTCCCCAAAAGGCCTCGTTGCTGCAATAGGTGGGGGTCCGGACTTATAGCCAGGATCCGGGTGCCTCTCACATCGGACCCGTCCCACCAACACAATATTGTCCACTTTGGGCCTTTGCCCACACGGTTTTGTTTCTGGCACTGACCCACAGGCGTCCCCAAAAGGCCTCGTTACTACAATAGGCGGGGGTCCAGACTTATAGCCAGGATTCGGACGCCTCACACATCTGATGTGGGATTGGGGTGTTACAAGTAATTTAAAGTTCCATCAAATCTCCTCCTTTTTTTTCAAAAGTCTGTGTCTTTTGTTCCGGATTTTCTGGAACAATCACAATCACTTTACGGATCTACACTAGAAAATGAATGCATAGTTCATCTCAGTTTTCAATTATTCAATGTAATTCTTTATTAGGAAAACATTTAGAAGAATATAGATACTTAAAAATATGCACACGCACGCACGCACACGTGTGTAAGATCACATGTGCATGCATAAGTTCTGGGCCATTTGTTGAGGTTGTGCACATTGGACATACCCCGGCAATATTTCAGATGTTTATATATATATATATATATATATATATATATATATAAAACGCAGGGCCCCAATCCTTTGGCCCAGAATAGTTCCTATGGGCCCAGGAGAGAAAGCCGGATAAAATTCCCTGTGGCCCCAGTGTGGTAGTGCAATTTCGAACCCACACCTCCGGGCACAAACCGTAGTCCTATGCTATCTGAGCTACCCCTCGGGGTTAATCGCATATGTATCTGTCATTATATTCCTCTACCCATCAAATTCTATCATACATGTGCAGCCAAAATGATGAGTGGGCCATCCTAATTTTTAGGGCAACGGTACTCACAGTTTGTCCCCACTTAATGAATGTCCTGCATCTTGCACACAAGCCCTGTTGTTGGCGGCTGTGATGCAGGAACCTTTTAGAACTCCAATCCATCAAAAACCTACTGAATTTCTTCTGAAAAATACACTATAGGAGTAGCAATGGAAGAAGTATAAATGAAGACAAAATTTTAATTCCATGGGAAGAATGCTGTTGCTTCAAAAGGCTACATTGCAAAATTGCATATGTTCCTGCTTCACAAAAGTTACATTGCAAAATTACATATGGTCCAATTTCCTCTACCCTCTGCTACTACCACTCACCCATTCTGTTACAGAATTAATTGAACACTGCTGAGAAGAAAAATGTTACTGAATTCAGAATCAGCAACTTTGTTGTGTCAACAATCCTTGAAAACCAATGAAACTGAAGTCAACAATGTGGGATTTTAACTGCTGGTATTTGTGTGATCCTACATCATTTCTATTTGATATTCCTGTCAGTGGGCACTCCGTAAGACTATATATTCATCATAGATATACACTCGCCCAAATCACCACTACCCCACAAAATGAATCGGTTCACTAGATTTAACTGTCCTTGACACCATGATCATCAGAATTACAGGTTAAAAGGCGTCTCATCAATTAAAGTTGAGCCATTTGTTCCATCGTCATCACTACCAGAGGCTGAACTAGCATTATAACATTCCAATTCCATGCCAAGACAATCAGGTTGCAGTGATTCCACAACAGGGTTCTGGGAAGAGCTATGGTATTGATCTGAATCACCATTCATATGGGCAGTAGTAAGACCTTTCTTCTTCGTCACACTGAAAACAATGCCATTATGAACTATGATGCACAGATACGTCATGGATACGGCAAGGACATGCCATAGACACGGCAGAGACACAGATTTTACACATAAAAAGTGAAGTAACGGATACGATACGACACAATACGTTACCCATTTTGAAGTATCCGTACATCATAGATTATGAAGCATTTCAGGTTTCAGTAGGTCTCCTTCAGAAACCATACTACCAGAAGCAACAGCAGGAACTCCCAAAATATTGCAAATTATAGTCAGAATTTTCTGAATTTCTATCAGGTAAATGTGACCTTGAGTTTTTATCCTGGGAACCTTTGCTAGGTGATCAAATCAGAGTAGAGTTAGAAGGGACTTTTAAACCTCCTTCTCATCTACATTTACATGTGTGACTTCTTCCCTTGTCCATGGCTTGTTCAATTCAGCATCGATCTCCAAACTGTGTATGAATTCCTCTGCTGAAGTTGTCCTCATCAATGGACCACCAGACCTTGTCCAAGAGTTAAGATCTGCAGTCTCTGATTCACTATCACTTCCCTCACGATAGAGGTGGGATTTTCGGTCTGATGACCCACCCACGCGACCCCTCCCATGATGGAATGAAGCTGTAATATCTGCAAGTTCTTCAAGTAAATTAGTTGAGTCCTCTAGTGCAATGTGATTCCGTGAAGGAATCCCATTCAGGGCACTGAAACTGGAACGGCTAGGCTGTCCTTGTGAAGCAGTAGCTCTCTCAGCACCCCTCTTTAGTTGACGGATGTGGCTGAGAAAAGTAACACACTCGTCTAATACAAGTTCAATGCCACAGTTTGCCTTTATAGCAGCGAGCTTCTCCCAAGTGCATCTCCTTCCTTGGTTGGCAGCTTTTTGAAGGTCCGGATGAGATGGATTCCGTATAATTTTTGAGTACTGACAGAAGGAAAGACAAATGAAAAAATGTTGAACTCATAAAAATTCCAGAAAGATTACTCTTAATTAATCTAAGTACAGCGCCACTTTTAGCGCCCCCACCCACCCAAAAAAAAAAAGTCAACAACAAAATATAGCAGCCTCATTAAGATCCCAATTTCTTGTATGATGGAAATTAGATACATTCTGATCTACCTGAGCTAGTGTAGCAGGCATAACAACAGTGACATCACCCTCCCATTCTTGTGCAAGCATCTTGGCTGCAAGTCCCCCTAATGGAAGACCAAGTTCCAAAGCCTGGCTGCACCTATGTTTGACCTCCATCTCCGCCAGATGAGCAAGCTGCCAATTAAAATCAACCATTACATTCCTGAAAATCCAAGACCCTTAAAGCTATGGTGAAAGGGCATTAATAAAATTTGGACACAACATGTGTTTTGATGACTAGACATGAGGTGCCAGACAACACACACCACCCTGGGAAGTTGTGTTTTAAAACTCTGACTCTGTCCCAACTTGTTAGGGTCAGCTACATAAATTTTGTTTTTCCATTCCAGTCTACCCTGAGCCAAACCCTCATATATGTTGCACTTCTTCGGATGTACCTCACTACTTCCATGCACATCTTTTATATATATATATATATATATGAGAGAGAGAGAGAGAGAGAGAGAGAGAGAGTTCCTATCAGGTGCACTCATGCTGATCTAAGCGATTTGTGGATAGCCTTGTGGGTCCCACCTGGTTCCATGTCAATTCATTGGAAGGTGGGGATCAAAAGATCTAGATGTGAATTGCCTTTGTGCAAAATTTCAAGTCCATCATATCATTATAACCCCTTGATCTGTGGCCATCAAGTTCAATGATTTTAGAATGCAACACTTTTCTTTTAATTTCAATCTAACGATCAAATCCCATTCGGACCGGTGTAAAAAACATGGCATGGTGAAATTCAAGGCAGTTGGTAGTGTGTCCCATTCGGATTGATCATAGGTCTTTTCAGGTGGGTTGTGCACATCTAATCCATTTGCGCACAAGCTCACCTGAAAATCCCTTATAGAGTCCCTTTTAGATGCACACATGCTCGCCAAGCAATTTGCAGAAAACCTTGTGGGTCCACCTAGGTCCACGTCAATTCATGGGAAGGTGGTGATCAAAGGATCTGGATGTGAACTGATTGTGTGCGAAATGTCCATGAGATAATTCAAACCCCTTGATAAGTGGCCCTCAAGCATAACTGTTTTATACTACATCGCCTTTTATTTCAATCTAATGGTCAGCCACATCCGGATTGGCGTAGAAAAGATGGGATCAATGAAATTCAGGGCGGAAGTAGTGTGTGTATCCCATTTGGACCAATCATGGAGGTCTTTTTAGGTGGATTGTGCACTTCTAAGCTATTGGCGCATGAGCTCACCTCCAAATTTTGTCTCCCAAGTATAATTACCATTTGTTGGCATTTCTTTAGTGCCCCTTAAGTCTATAGGAGCCCAGGAAATGTTTTCAAGAGATTCAACAATCTCCTTATGTTCTTCCTAAACGCATCACATACTAAATGGGTTCAATGATTCTCCGCACACCTCAGCTTTTCTATTTCTTTGTCACATCCAAGCTATATATAATAGCCCCAAAAGGTGAGAGCACATCTTTGAGGCAATCTTAACATGTATAGTCGAAGGGTCCGCAATTCCCACTTCCTCTTTATTATACATGATGTGGGATGCTAAAAATGCTATTTTGAAGGTGCTCTAGTGTAAGGATTTTTGCTGGAGTAGCTATCCGGCATCCTCTTTTCAAAAAATCTTTGTTGGGAAAGTTATATTCGGAAATCGAAGTATTCAAGAAAGACCTTTGTAATACAAAAATTCATTTCCAAATTCTCGTCCTCCCCTCTTCTATGAATGAACACTTCCCTAACTGTACCATACCCATGAATTGCTTGGAAAGGGGAATTCCTTTAGTCATTTAACACACCACAACTCCCCCAAAAGATCCAATCTTGCTTCCAAAGTCCAACACCGCCTTCCATGCCACAAGGCCACAATGCGCAGAAATATAGTTGAACAAGACACATCTCCTAACCAACCATACATGATCTATCATTACTAGGCTAGGATAAGTGATGAAATGGTTTGAGTAGTGTGATCGGAAAAGGATACTCAGGATATGCTACGATTAAGTTTTGCATTAATTTTGATGGTTTCTCCATGGCATTCTTCTTTCTTTTCCAAACCTCTGCAATCCCTTGGCTGGGAAGAACCATATTCTCTCTCAGATCCTCCAGATATTAATCCTCCATCTATTAATTTCATGCCCCTCCCAGAGGAAATTACTTTGATCCTTTCAAGTTCTTTTTTCTTTACATTTTTTTCCTCTCTTTCAGCAGCCATTACCATGATCATAAACAACTGAGAGAAAAAGATTCAAAGATTAAACATACTAATCCTATTGTATTTTTGGGTACAAAATATTGAGAACATTGAAACAAGTAAGAAGACAACAACTATTTATCTAAAAGATCTCCAGTGTGGCAATCAAAAAGCTTGGAAGACAGATTCAATGAGAAACAATTCTATGCTCCAGGAAACAAATATTGAAACAGAGATCTCTGAAACACCATACCTTCGCAGCAAAGTGACCTCCATAAGCTCTAACAAGCTCCTTCAATCTCAAAAAGGGCAATATGTGAGGATTTGCCTGACTCACAATGAAATGATTCACATTGAACAACTCTTTCAGCTGAATCATTGGCAGATCGATCTCCAGACTACCATCCCTCCATCTGCGCAAAGAATTACCAGACAACTCCTCAGGACCGTCCAAGAAAGGCGCATGGAATGGAACAATGTCCCCCTTTATATCCTTCGCCATCAGTTCTTGAGCCTCAAAGAGACCAGGGAATGCACTAGAAGCTGTTACCGCACTCCATATAACAACGTGGGGTGATGTCAGGTAATTAAGGCATCTCGGGGGCTCGTGCTTCCTGGGAGAGCAGACTGTAATACTAAGTATGCGACCCGTCACGTCATATGCTTCCTGGAATGTCAAATTATTTGTCATGCTTCTCAACAATCGTTGCAACTGCCGGATATCATGCACTGCCCCTTTCGTCATGATCCTCCTAACAACTGCGAAGATCCCGCCCATCTGTTCAAAGAACTCCAAGTAGTGCAAATTGTTTGAAAAGAAGCTTTCAAGTTCAGGTGAAGGCCGTGTGGCTACAATTGAACACATGATAGAGCCCACACTGGACCCAGCAATTATCCTTGGAAGGAGCTTGTTTTCAACCAGTGTATCCACAACGCCCACATGGAAAGCACCAAACGACGCTCCTCCACTCAAGAGCAGCGCTGTCCTACCAAAAGCATGCCGTGCCTCATGCATGAATGCGAGCTTCTCTTCTAAAAGCAACTCCTCTGAATCCAAATTGCAGACCATCCTAAGCTGCATTGAGACCTCATCAATGTACTTTTTTATGAGCTTGGGCACCTGACGCCTTCCCTTGTGAAGATGGGGATTGCACATGTTGCCCAAGTTCCGCACCAAATCGGGACGCATATAGAAAATGATATCTCGCAAGCACCCCTGCCGGCGCCTGTGTTTCAGTTCTTGGAGCCTTTTCCTCACTAATTCCTCATCATAGAGATTGCATTCTGTCGTCTTTGGAGTCTCCTTATCAAGCATCTTAGCAGCATGAGACCATTCCTCATATGTTACAGCACTCCTCATCTTGTTCCTCCAAAATTTCCTCCGGTGAGCCGCCTCCGCTTGTGATCTCACATTGGTGTATCTCTTCAACAAGAAGGCAATGACAGTGACCATAGCAATAAGTCCTTGTGGCTTATGGGGATGGAACCAGGAAATTACTTGAACTGACAGACTTTTGGATCTATAGAGGAATTTCCACAATATGCGGAAGATTCGATGCCTGAGATGTGACATAGACTTACAAAACAAGATCTGGAATGCAATTGTGCGGCCTATGATTGTGGAGGGACCAATTGAGAATGGATTGACCATGGTTTCCTTACTAATATCCATTCATCAACAGCTATATTATACCAGAACAAACTAAGAAAATGGAATGTAGAAAGAAAATTGGTGTTTTGGAGAACCAAATCCGGTTCCCAAGAAAAAAAAAAAAAGATCAGATTTTTTCCACCGATCCAATTAAGGGTTGTTTCCTACAAACCCTGAGTTGCAGAATTTCCTAACAAAGATGGATATAGAAAAATGATCTTTTTTTTCACTTAGAACCAAATTGACAAATGGGTGTTCTGTCACATAATCTCTAAAAGTTAAAGAAGAAACGGAAACGAATGTTGCCAAAAACACTGTAATTTTCTCTATGGAAATGAAGAAAAAAAATTCAAATTTTGCTCCAAGTAGAAAAAATGGTAAAATGGGTGTCTTTAGCAAACTTTGATTCAGTCAACCTCTCAACAATTAGATTAATAAAAAAAAAAAAAAAAGATGTAAATTTGGAAATCCAAACCTGGATTTCACACTCACCAGCTGAATCCTGATATCAAAAACTCAAAAAAGAAAGTTTCTTGTAGGGTCCCAGTTGACAAAATCTATTGAAAACCAAACAGAAAAACAACAGCTTTTCTCCTCAAAATCATTGAAAACGAAAAAAAAAAAAACACACACAAACAAACTAAAAGTGTGTTCATCTTACTTCAAAATTCTGTGTTGGAAATCTGCTAATATCTAGAGATATAAAAAAGCAGTCATTTCCAACAAAATCCTCAAAATCTCACTAACCCAATACGATACTCAGATAATACATCCCAGCTAAAGTGCAAAGAACCAAAAAAAAAAAAAAGAAGACAGAAGGCACTTATTTAAACAGATTTCTGCATCAGTACTGTTAAAAAGAATCAAAAGAATGAGAACCCAACTAGAGTTTGGGACTGGTTTAAGTACTTACGAATGATGAAAGGGAAAGGAAAAGGGAGACATGACAGAGATAAGCTGCTCTGAGTCGGTCCTACTCTGTTGCAGTCAGCTGAGGGAGACAGGATAAGGGGAGCACTGAACAGATAAAGGGCATTTTGGGTAATGAAAAAAATATAAACTTCCCGCCGCCCAAGGTCAGAAACACAAAGATGTGGGGCCCCTCTTGGATGGACATCATGCGGATTGAAGATCTGGGCCATCTATCCGTTTTCAGTCCTTTTTCATTTTCAGAAGTAAGGCTAAAATCTTTTTGTTGCACCCATCTATCCGGGTCCCACTACAGATAATTGGCAAAGATGGTCCCACGTTTATGTGAAGGGAACATGCAAGGAGCAGTCTGCCATGCTTGCACTGAATTTTGTATAACATAGGAATTAAATACTTAATTTTGAAGTAATATCTAAGCACCCAATTGGGTGCGGATGGAGTAGCCTAAGGCGCGGGTATGCTCCCATCTGCTCTAATTATGATACGATGGTGGGTTGTAAATCCGGGGCTTTCTGGTTGGTGGTGGGTTGTCTGTGGGGTGGATTTTGTCTGTGTACGTCTTCTCTGCTAGGTTCATACTGGTGGGAGAGGCTAAGTGTGTGTTTTTTTTCCAGTTAGGGTGGTTAGGGTTCTAGCTCTTCTCTTCCTCATTTATGACTAATTTATTCACATGATTCATGAAATTTATTTATTTTTTTTAGGAAGATATGATGTACAAAACTTGTTTAGTATAGGTAGTAGTAGACAGTTTTAGAGGTAGAAGTTTCGAGTTTTTTAAGCCCTAGTCATGTACAAGAAACCTGCTTCCAAAGAAAGAGGAGCCCAGGGCAGTAAGTGAAAGGGGTATCCAACCAGCCATGCTACCCCTTGTGTTTGCCTCTTCTACATTAATGAAATTTCTCTTAAAAAAACAGCTGAGCTAAAGTTGATGAGGGACAACTTTGAAGAATGCGTTTCCTCTTTGTATTGTGAATGCGAAGAGGCCCACCTCTCATTTTCATGCTCAAGTCTCACATTGTATTTGTCTCTCACTCCAACTCGTCTTGTACAATATGTTTTTTTTCTTTTCTTTTTTTCCTTCTGGTTGGATGCTCCCTCTCTTCCTAATGTGTCTATCATCTCATCCAAAAGAAACAATGAATTTTCTCAAAGCCCACTCTTCTTTCTTCACTCCTTACATGTATTTTTCAAACATGCCCCATATATACAGAAGGGGAGAAAAAAAGAACTTGCTCGTAATAAAGGGAAAGAGGAGGAAAAACACATCTCTAAAAATAAGCTATAGAAAAAAACCTCTAATAAAAATAAAAAACTTAAAAGATGTTAAAAAATATTTATGTCATCACGACTGTCCATTTCATTCACATTGATTAGAGTTAAATATATATGAAATTAAGTCCATACCATTGACTGGACCATAACTCAACCCATGCCACATCCCTAGGAGGGGCGAAACCATGGTATAGGCCTTCGGGGGAAATTGTGAAAAAATACATTCAAATTAAGAACAAAAATCCACTTCCTGTTTTTTATGACATGAACATCCCCTGCCATATTTATACATGTCTACTTTTCTAAGCTCATACATGACCATTAAAAAAAAAAAAAGAAAAAAAGGTACACTCTTCTCTACGATGGAACTCCAACACAAGAAGGGGAAAATGGCTACTTACTCAAGTGGTAAAGATATGAAAGTTCTCACCTGTCTGTTCAGGGTTCGAATCTGAATTATGCCACCTCTTTCCGCATTGTAGGCTTCCTTTCTTATTTGTGTGGACATTTTTCTCACATGTACAGACTCTTTTCCCATTTGAATGAATTGATTTTCCATGTATTGTGCGGCCTCTCACTTGGATCCCACACCTTGACTGAATTAAAAAAAAAAAAAAATAAGACTACAACAAGTAACTACAAAGAAGTAAGAAGTGGAGAGAAACCCACAATTATATGCCTGTGAACCGTCACCCGAGAGGATAATGTCATCTCCTGGCTCCTGATCTCCATTTTAAAGTGTGGCCCACTTCATACATGGCCCATGGTCCAATCACACAACAGACCAAATACCTATTTATCCACTTCTACCTCTCATGAATCCCCACAAAATTTCAGAAAATCTCCCAAAACACACACATAATGGCGTCTGTCCCTCATTCCTCATTTCTCCTCTCTCTTAACTCCATCAATGGCGTCTCTTCTTCCAAAACCCCTCTCTCTTCTCTCCTAATCCCAACAAACACCAGAACTAGACCCATCAAAATCTCTGCATCTCTCCACGAATCCAAACCGTTAGATCCCTCCGAAAGAACTTCATCCGACGGTGAGGATCCTCCCGCCAATTCCGACCCAGTGAAGCTCGCTTTCGCGAAAGCAATGGCGTATAAGAAATCAAAGCAACCAAATGCGGATTTGAGCCAAAACCCAGTTTCCAAACCAGCTGAAATTGAGAAGGGAAGTAGCGGTTCAGGTTCGGATGCTGCTGGTGGAGAAGTTCCACCTTCTGTTAAGCTTGCCATGGAGAAGGCTAGGGAATACAAGAAGAACAAAGGAAATATTGGAGGGAAAGAAAATATCGCAGCAAAGAAGGAAGACCCAGGTGCGTTTTTCTCTTTCCTTTTTCTTTTTTGTCTGAAAGATTGAATCTTTTTGTTTGATTATTGGTGAATTCTGATGGTATTAGGAGAAATGAATATGATTGGATTAGTTCAACGAATTGACATATCCTTTTCTGTGAAAAATGTAGCTGCTGTGTAATAGAATTAGTATAAGAACTTATTTAGATAGGGAAGAAAAGTAAATGGACTATAATCAATGGAAGATGTTGCGATTTTTAGCTGGGATTGTTTGGATAGGAGGAGAATCAAGTGTTGATGGGAATTTCTACTCAAACCATGGTAGCAATATCACAATTGAATTGTAGCCTCTTGCTTTTAACAACAGATATGCATAGAGGAAATAAATATTGGAGATAAACGGACAAGCGTATGATAATTTTAATTCATCAGCTCATATCTTGAATGGGGTCGGCATCACACCAGTTGATTGACCAGCATTGCTCTAGACCAGTATAGGCATCATATCCAAAGAAAGTTGATAAGTTGCTTCTTTGAAGGATCTTGGACCTGTTGGTAAATAGAAAAATCGCACTCCATTAACTTTATTACTCCTTTCTGTTTGGAGTCGCAAACATAGTTTTCAATTATGCTTAGGTTTGCTCAAAATGGCTGGAGTATCCCATTTTGGAAAGCTAGAAGCTCAACCCCTTTCAGATCATTCTGGTTTTGTTGAAGGTTGTTCTGATCAGAATAGAGCTTATTTCTGCCAAATTTAGTTTTTTATCATAAATTATTTGTTTCTCACATTTTCCTCAGTTTAGTCCTCAAATGACTATTACTATTAGCCCACTCAATCTAATGGCTGGACTTAGAAGAGAAAACAATTATATATAAAAGTTGTTTTAGTCATTCATATATGTGCTTAATTGCCTGCTACTAAATAATCTTTGTATTTGTTTTTGACTTAAATGCATGTGATTAATAGATTTGACTGGTAGAAGTAACTATTTGCTATGCAGTCTATGTTAAATAATATAAATATACCTTTTAAAGTATGATTTTAGCTTTCACTATTTTTTATCTCTTTTTTTTTTTTAATCTTAATTCATAGTGATTTTTTGTGGAACAGAATATTGGAATGTTATATTTTAAGTCCTTGTCAGAATGATGGCCAATATGGAATAGACAACTGTGGTCCCAAATCAGCCCAAAGAGTTACGATGAAAATAAGGTACCTAGCTGTTTAGATCCTTGACCACTTTTGGCTCTCTCCTTCCATATTAAGTGCTCCTGCATCGGTTGATCATGACTATTCATCTAGTGTACAATTACGTAGACGAACCATGACCTGGGTGATGGTAATGGAACACATGGAAAATCAAGTCTTTTTCATCAGTGATTTGGGAATGGTTGACTCAAGAAGTTGATCCAAAACTGAAGAAACACCCATTTTCAATGGGAAAATTATTTCTCTATTTGAATAACCAAGGTGAATTATCATAATTTTCAAGCTACGAAGTATGGTCCATTTACAAGGTGGCTCGCCACATTAATGATGTGATCCTGCTAGAAATGCTGTATATGCATGTAAGATGGTAGGGGATGCAAAGAGCAGAACTCTTGTTATGGGGCTAGGGGTTATAGTTCTTTGCCATTTCATTTATTTATATGGTAAAAGAAAAAAATGAATGCCTTTAATTCTTTAAATCTGTAGATAACAAAGTAGCCTTTTTTTGGTTACTGTGATTATAAAGAAAGAGTGCTTCACAGATAGATTTATTTGATTCTTCCTGAATTGCTAAATTGAAATCCTGTATTTTATACTCTAGGTTTGGAGGTAATAACTAAATTGAAATTCTATATTTTATCCTATAGGGTTGGAAGTAATGAAGTTGGGGAATTTGAAAGACAGGGTTGTCGAGAAAAGAGCTGATAAAAAGGAAGAACCAACAATTTCAAGCATTGATTTTTTGGGGTTTGGTTTTTCTGACAAGAAGAAAACCAAGGGAATGCCAGCAGGTTTGGTTCCTCTAGTGGATCCCTTTCCAGATGACGATTTGCCTGAAGTGGAGTTGATTGTCGGGGATACTAGCAAGTTTGGAACTACAACATCGCCACAGCCAGTGTCTGTTGAAGAAGACGCTGATTCGGACCTCTACAAGCCCAAGGTTTCTACATGGGGAGTCTTTCCAAGACCAAGCAACATTTCAGAGACGGTAAAACAATTGCAAATGTTTATGTTTTTCCAAATGAGATAAATGTTTTCATTGACTTATTTTTTCCTCTGCTGGTGCTAATTGTTGTAGAATTATGTAGAATTGGATGGTACTTTTGAAGTTTGTATTTTGACAATTGCTTGAATACGAATTGTTAAAAGAAAAAAAAAATTAAAAAGAAAAGGTCAATATTGAGTGATGAACGCGCAGTTACAAAAATCGGATTAGGAGCGAGTCACCCTAAGTCGAGTCAACTCTCCTGAGTCACATGGGACTCCACCAATTTGGACCGAGTTGCACACGAGGCCTACTAAACTTTAAAAAATATAGAAGAAAGAAAAAAACCCAAATGATAGAAATGATGATTCTATGAATCTAGAGTTTGAGACTTGTTGTGTTTTGTTAAATACCAATGAACTTAATTGTTATAGGTACCGTCATTTATATTTCATTCAGGTGGATGAATAGTACCATAGATCTTCAAATGCTTGGATCTTTTAAAAAAAAGAAAAGAAAAGTGGTTCTGATCATCTACAATCAGTGAAAAATGTCCCTGAAAAAAGCCTTCCATAGCTTTTCTAAATAGAAAAAAGATAGGAAATAAGTGCATTTAATGAAACTATAGGACTCTGCCAACTACATGACAAGAAAGTAAGTCCATTTGGCACCTGCTGAGTCTGAGTCAAGTCAGCTGATGTTTAAAGTCACGGCTCAATGTGCCTGCCAGGTAACTAAGAGTCTAAGATCATTGTTGAGTGTGGTGAGATTTAAGTTTAAGATAATAGTTATTTGATATATTGTATTATTGTATATGCTGTATAACTATCATATGATTATCTGTTTATATCTTTTGCCACTGCAACTCTATGGAGTTGTCTATAACATGAATGTATAGATTTAAGTTTCGATTTCATAAGAATGAAAATGAACCATATGTTGTAACTTCTAAATAATGTCTGTTATTCATTGACTCAAGCATTTGTTACATCAGGATATCGTGCTTTGGAAATAGTGTATGAAACAAACATCTATATTTCACCGCTGGTTGTTGCTCATAGGTTGTTATTTACGTTACCAACTTTGAAGGAAAACATAGGGCCAGTAAAAACATGTAGGTAAGTAATAAACAAATATTATTCATTAGGTGAATAACCAATTGCTTCCCATCCTTGTGTGGTCTTATGAAAGCATCAGGATAAATTTAACTATTTCTCCAATCTAGATGTGCGCTTCGGAGAATGTTGAAGGATGATAAAGGAGAAATTGTAGAACTTTTTCTAGTTGACCAGCTTTAGGGAACTATAACTAGGCTGAAATCTTCTCCATTAAAGAAGGCTTGAGAATCTCACATGATATTTATGTGGGTACTTGGACTTTGAAGGGCTTCTTTTGTGGTGAATGGAGGTCTTTAGGCACGTCCCAACTCCCAAGAGAGCTTAATGGGGAGGTGAATGCTCTTTCCAATGAGGCAGTAACTAACTCATTGAGAAATAAGAATAATATGTCTTATTTGTAATGGGTGTAATCTCTCTGATCTAGGTTTTCTGTTTGCTTATTGATTGTACCCATTTATTATATTAATCTAAATTATCTCTTCTTTTTTTTCAAACGAATGATCTAGATGTGTTTGGCATCTTAAACATGTCAAGGTTTGGTCACAACATGCATGTAAATTCTCTATTTATTGTTTACCTTCTTCATTATGCCCATTTCTTGTAGTAATCAAAATTATCTTATTATTTTTCAATCTAAAAGAAATGAGTCTAGATGTGCTTGGCATCTTAAAGTTGTCACTGTTTGGCGGCAACATGCTTGTAAGTGTTCTCTAACTTCTATATTTAATTTGCACTGCTGATTTTGATAATGCCATTAATTGATGTCAGCATTATTTCCATCTCCTTGAACTAGCCTCCATGTCCCTTCTATTTATGTTTCGCTGTTGAAACTTTGGTTTGCCACTGACAATCATTTTGGTCATCTTATAAATTTTTCTTCTTTTACCTGTTGTTAGGATATTACTTTCGGAGTTGGTAGCATATGACCATATTATTATTTTGGTTTTTGCTTATGATTTCATATTCTTTCAATTGATTTCCTAAGATGAACTTTTTTTTTGTCGACCTCAGTTTGGTGGAGGAAGAGTTATTCAGCCAGGGGAGGTGCTTGAAACTGCAGAAGATAAAGCTGCAAAGGAAGCACGCACTAGAAAGTTACTTGCCACCTACAAAAATAAAATGGGCATAACCATTAATCCAAAGACAAAGTTAGAATGTGAGAAGGTGTACTTTTGAAACGGAAATCATTTTCTATTAGTATTAGTGCATTCATTTCAGGTATTTATGAAGAAATGTCTGGGTTGTTTCTAAGTTTTTCCCATGTATCTACAAGGAGTGTTCTTTCCTCAGCATTACGATATCAGAGGACATTTTGTTTTATGTTATTCAATCTTACTCTAGATTCCCTTTTCATTTACATTTATATTGATAATATAGTATTTCTTTGGGTTTTTTTCCCCAATGTCTGACGACTTTTAACTATGGGATCTGGTTAATTGCTTATTGGGCTATGGTTAGGAAGGAGTTTGAGAATATTTCAGTATCTGATTGGGACAGGTATTGAAATTTGAATGTATGTTGGATGGTGCTTCCTCTTGCGTTTTGCATGAAAGGTGGATCTCTTCAGTCCCACCCATAGGAGTTTGAAAGTCAAACTTTGATAGGAGTTTTCTTAAAACTTGTGAGGGTGTGTATTGGGGGGACTTACCTGGGAACAGAATGATGTGCCCTCTTGCATGGTTCTAGAACTTGGCTGAGTTCAACTCCACCCAGCCGAGTTGTGTAGGACTTGATACTTGGTCACTTTGATTTGCCCAAGCCTCATGTGTATCTGCCAAGCTTTGGTGCAACTCGGCTAAGTCATAACGAACTTGGTTGCCATTATCAAGTTTCAAAACCTTGCCCTTATGCATGTTTTCTGGACTGGTGACTGTCGTCAATTTGAATGGGACAGAGGTGTTTGCTATGTTAGTTGGGTTGTCATGAAGTTCAGTGGCTGCAATTAGTGCAATACTAGAGGGTGTTCTTATTGCAGTTCAGCGGAGTTGAGCTACTTCTCCTTATTCATGGTGGCTTGCCAATTGAATAAGGATTGCATTGCTTTGGCTCAAAATTTTGTTTTAAGTCTTACATATAGGGAAGCCAATGTGTCAGGTGATAGTTTAATTTCTTTAATAGCTAAAGACGGTGCTTCTTGCTCCAATCTTCTGTTTAATGTCTAATGGCTCCAATTTAAGAGCAGCCGTCTGTTCATATCTAGAAAATATTTTTAGTGTAAGAAGAAGTTTATAGCGGCCAATTGTAAATGTCCGATGAGCAGCGAACAGACAGTTCCATGTTTAGAAGTTATTTGGAGTAAACCGATCAGAAAAATGTTATTTTCTCTAAGAAGTTAAGAGCGGCCAACTGTTCTTGCCCAGCTGTTCATGTTTAGAAGTTTTCGGTCTTATATTAAATATAAATTAGTTGATGGTTCATTGTTTAATAGTTGCTTCGATGAAGAGGATAATGTCGTCCTTTCAACAACTTCTAAAGTAGTGCATCACCATGATAAAAATGGTTGAGGCTGTTAAAAAAAAATTCTGAAAGTAGATAGGTATATTGCCATGAGATTGTGCTTAGGACATTGTTTTACTCAAGCAATGCTGTCTGGAAGTAACTAATAGTAAGCTGCTATTTTTTGCCCAAGCTATGCTCAATTATCAAGTGATCTAGATAAAGGTTCACTTTTTTTTTCTTTTTTCTTTACCATTTAGCGAAAATTTATATTTTGAGTTATGAGTAGCTTTTATTTTTCCTAGTGCAGGCATCTTTAAAGTGCAAGGTTGTTTATGTTAACTATTTTCTCTTTCTAAATATTCAGGCTCTGAAGGATGGTGATTCCTTGATGGATCTTGGAAGGCTTCAAGAAGCAGTACCCTACTATGAAAAAATAATGAAGGAGTTGGTCTTTCAGGTAATCCTTTTGGAATTAGTTCTGGATTAACTTCAGAAAGTTGGAAGGTTCTCATTGTCGCAACCACTAGGTTGTCAGTAACCAGTTATATTACCACAAAAAAAAAAAAAAAAATGTTGTGTGGTTAACCTCATGAAGTTTGTGCGTTTATGTTTGGAATAATTTCATAAAATCACTCCCTTGACTAACATTGGATCCAAACTGGATTCAAATTTTATTCTGGTTGATGTTGTGCACCTGGGGCGGCCCAAATTTAAAATGGTTCCTAATATGGACCCATACCTTTTTTTTTCCCCGTTGAAACTTGGTCATTCAGTTACTTAGGGATCTGTTTTGATCCATATTATTTGCTGCATACACAAAATGCTTCTTTTCTCTATCTTTTCATTTGTTTTGTTAATGCCCTGAAAAGATTATTTGTGGTTTTGCACAGAGTGAACTCCATGGTTTGGCTGCTCTGCAGTGGTCTATTTGTCAAGATTCACTCAGTAGGTAAAGTTATTTGGCAATAATTATTCAGACAGTGTTTTTTTTTTTTTTTTTTTACTTTTTATTTCAGTTGATATTTGTTTATATTTCTCATTGAGGATCGTTATTTTTCGGAGACAAACTTTGATGGTATTTGTCGAGGAAAATTAGTACCAGCTTTCAGATGATCAGATAATATATGGATACCTTCTGGGTGGTTCTTTTTTCCCCATTTTGTCGAATCAAATTGTTTACTTTGGGAGTTACAGATGAAATTCTTAATCAAGTGCTGTCTAAGATCTTGAGTATTTGCAACCTCCTTAACTAGTAACATTTTCTTCCATGAAAAGATCGCACGTGTCAAACCTTTTCAAGCTGTCAAAAGCAGGATCAAGACATCATGTTTCTAACTCATTAGAATAACAGTATGACTGACTATTTGTTACCTCTCAAAAATTGCTTGTGAATGACCTCCTAGGGTCATCTTCCATGTGCCGGCTTCTAATTGCACAAGCCTATGTCTCAACTTCCTCCTTCATCCACTATAACCGTACCCTTATTGTGAATAGTCATATGCTCCAATATTAATCCTATTTGGGACTACACTAAATGTTGGATTGGACCACACATTTTTAAACTGTTAGAACACCCTGGCCGGTGAAATCCATGGCTATCCTGGTGGGGATGATTTTTGGACCGTGGTCCATCCAATATCCACCTTAGACCTTCACATCTGTCTTGTCCTTGATTGGCATGCATCTCAGGTGGATCAGCAGCAAAGTCCGCACGGTAATTATGTTTTGTACAGTTTACATGGGATCATTTCCACATATATGGAGGTTTTGGTTGCAATTCAGATGTTATGGTGAGACTGATACACAGCAGCTTGCAGAGAATCTGCTACTTTTATTTAGCAAATGACTGAAGCAGGCTTAAATTTTGTAGTGGGAGGAATACTCACAGCACTGATAAGTGGAGCTTACTTAGGAGATTAAACTTCTTCTGAATCCCAATGTGACAGGCTTTGCAGTGAGATAGGCCCGATGATTTGAGAGTTGGGAATGATTTTAGTTAAGCGCCATGTTGATACCATCAATATACAATACAACATTTCCTCCGTCATGGGATGACGCTGATAAATTGATTGAAAATTTATTTTTAGAGGTTGATACTAAAAAAATGTTGAAACATACCTTATTGGATGTAGAAGATGAGAGTGCAGTGGTTGTGAATAACCAGGATTTAATGCTTTGGCATGGGAGATAATAGTGTAAACACAGTAATCTTGTCAAACTTTGCATTGTGAAATATTGCCAAAGATGAGAGCATACTTTGTACTTTGATAGTCTGTTTTTTGCTGATGGACTTCTTCTTCTTTTTTTTTTTTTTTTTTTTTTTTTTTGTGGGTTTGTTGGGGGGTGCGCTAGTTGCTGATGGACTTTAGTTTTATTTGGTTATATTTGTTATTTATTACCCAAATTGCAACACTTACAGATGCATTCTTCTGATGGTTAGCAGGACAAATGAGGCTCGAGTTATGTATGAGAGGCTCCAATCCCACCCAAATGTGGAAGTGAGCAAAAAAGCACGACAGTTCATGTTTGGTTTCAAGGTATTTAAAGAAAGATTTTCATTCTTCACCTGTTCATCCTTCCCTTTCATCAATTCATGCATTTAGATAATTCTGCATTCCATTGCAGTTGATGAAAGTACCTACCTTTTCACTGTAGGCCATGGAAATGATGAAGGTCTCATCTTACTCTCCCACAACAACAGGTTATCAGAATTATTTTGAAGCATTTGTAGAAAATAAAGCTAACTACTCGCCGTCAGCGGCGGAAGAAAATGAAGATTCTCTAAAACAAGCCTTACCATATATTGTGTTTCTCATTTCTCCCATACTTCTTATTCTATTTATTGCTGCAAGAAAACTTATTTGATTTTGAGTCACAGAATATAGCCAGAATCTGTATAATCTTGTTATCCATCGTTCCTCAGTTCTGTACATATTGTTTCTACCTCTACATTCATCATTCATTTTCGTGTTGTATTTCTTTGGGAGCCATAGATCTAAATGTCAGACATTTTTATTCACACATCTTTCTGTATAAATGCCTTTTTGCAATATTATTTTAACTTTAGACAGAACGATTGATACCACTGTTTATGTTCTTTGTTGAATGTGCACATTGAGAAAACATAAAGAGATGTCTGGTCATGAGTAATATTCAGCTGCGAGCTCTCTGAAACTAACATTGGACATGGCACTCACCTAAAAGCATGCAAATAACTTGGCTATGGAGGTTGGAAGGTCTTGTCATGGATTTAGTGGATAGGCTCCAAATGATCACTATTTGATTATCTTAACCATTTGATGAGACAGTGTAACCATACTCTTTTTTCTTAGATTACACATCTAATTCGGGCTGGGCTGGGGCTTATTATTTTTCGGGTAGGCTGAGCAGATTCATGTCTAGTCCGGGATTGGGCGTATAGCTTCGAAATCAGGTCGAGCGTGGATATTCCTTAGTGCAGCCCAATCAGGATATATGAATACCCCTATCCCATGTCCCTAATAACCCCTTTCTCACCCAAAACATGAATTAGTTATCATTCTGAGTGGAAAAACTAGAAAAAGACTTCTAAGTACTAGGGAGAAGATTTGTGAAGATAGAAGGTCCATCATCTTGTATTTGTATTGGCTAATACATCTTCCAAAAGAACTAGAAGGCTTGCAATTGCTTTGGGAAAGAGGTGGGAATGTTTAAACCCCTTTTTTTTGGGGGTATGGTACACGTTTTCCACTGATTGAATCCGCGGAAAACCTGCCATTGCAGTTTAAACACCAAATGCAGGTTTACCACTTCTTGTATAGGTGGAAAACATGTAATTTCAGGTTTTTACGGGGCACATCCACACCTTAGGAATTTTGCTCCTTTGGGCTTATCTGATAATATTTATGTCCCCTCATCATCGCGGTCCCTATGGCTTCATCATCAGTGGATTATATTTGAGTCCCACCGCTAAATTGATCATATACATGACATGTGATTAAAGATGAAAAGAGGAAAGTGAATAACTAATACTAAATTGTATATGGCTTCAAATATTGGATTGAAATTTGACTAAATGCTAATATTATAGTACAATAAAAATATTATCTTGAGTGATTCGAATTTAATAAAGTAACCCTACTACCGAAAGAAGTAGAGGGAGGAAAATGGTATTTTTGTGGAACTAGGTATTATTTTCAACATAACCGCAGAAACCCTTAACCCTTACAAATGTACTCGACTCACGCACACACTACCCATGTCCTTAACGGCTGAGTTCCAACATTTATAAATGCAACATCAAAGCTTGCAAGTGCCCAGATAGAGGGTGACCTTTGATCGATTGATTGTTCTCCATCTCCAGAAAGAAGTTGAAACTTTGGAATAAATGATACCAATTGGGCACATTTGGAAACTGTCGATTCTATCGCTTATGAATCTGTGGATATCTTTGGGCATGCATTTTTTACGTCTGATCCTCTCCTTGATATAGTTGATTTTTGTTGAAAAGTTCCTGTAAATTTTTCTAAAATTAATGGATTAGCATGTATCAACAGAAAACTTGATCTTTTCCATGGAAATGTCACTGAGAAATAATGGGCCCTTTATTTCACCAATAAGGTTTCCATAGCAATGAAGGCTGTAAATGGCTTGGTTAGGAGCCTTTGTTAGGTCCATGGTGAACCCAGACCTGAGTCCAATTACAAATTTGTATATATGCTAGATCCATTTGAGGACCTGGATCATTTACCTGATTACCGTTTAATCATATCATATATACTCGAGGTAATCCAGCTTGTCTTAATAAGGCCCTGTAAAAGTTCTTGATTTTTTATTTTGGGTTGTCTTTCCACCCTCCAAAGTCCAAACTGTTGCAATGAAGTCTTGACACATCCCATTCAAAAAAAACAAAAACCATATCACTATTGGTTTCCTTCAGTTCCATGTTTTAAATAGAAATGATACTGATTTAGATAGAGCCCAAAGTGCAGAAAATTGAACAGTAATGTTGGGCCATCACTGATTTAGTTAGGGGGATGACTCAATGAATGGAAATGATACTGACTCAATCATCTATCAATCATGTACAGAGAGAAGCATGACACCCTCCAAATTCCTTTACCCATGGCTATCCAGGTGTACCCATCTAGTAGACCCCAGCATCAATGGTCCAGAATCCATAAAGAGAAACGTCTCTCCATTCTACATGTAGTGCAACGAGTCCCACATCGACAAGAGATGTTTGTTTCTCAGTACTTTATATAGCATGGCCTGCGTTATTATTAGCACGACCTTACTTGAACAGGATCTGTTCTATAGGCTCGTACATCTGTATCCTTAAGTACTAAGGAGACAGGCACTCAAGTCTGGTTGATGAATCATGACCGTGCGATCAGAGCGTGATTAACGGCTGGGGTCCCTTGTGGGCCTCTAGCAGCAGAGGATCGTTCGCAGCTACCGTCGTGTGGCTGTGATGGTCGCACGGTTGTCTGACAGACTTACACCCCAATTTTTTGGTTGTTTTTTATTGCATGGGCCCCACCTCAGACACCATTGAATCAATCCCCACCTCAGATACATACGTCCCTCAAATATGGGCCCCACCTCAGATACCATTGAATCCATCCCCACCTCAGATACATACGTCCCTCAAATAATATCTCCTTTGGTGAAAAATATTTTTTTGTTTTTTATTGCATGGCCCCCACCTCAGATACTATACGTCCCTCAAATAATATCTCCTTTGGTGACAAATATTTATTATTGCATGTCAGATAACATTTTTTTTTATTGCATGGGCCCCACCTCAGATAACATTTTTTTTTGTTTTTTATTGCATGGGCCCCACCTCAGATACCATTGAATCAGATACCATACGTCCCTCAAATAATATCTCCTTTGGTGACAAATATTTTTTTTGTTTTTTATTGCATGGGCCCCACCTCAGATACCATTGAATCAATCCCACCCAAAATTCTCTGTCCCTCAAATAATATCTCCTTTTGGTGAAAAGTAATCATCCAGCCATCTATATTAACCACTTCAACATTCCTATGTCAGAATCCATTTTACTACCAATTTTTAGGAACTCAATTCAAAGCAGAAAAAAAGAAAGAAAGAAAGAAAGAAAGAAAGGCCTTTAGGAAACTTTATTTTAAAGCACCAATAATTAGTTCTAATTGGAGATTTCAACAAGCCAGGCCAGGCTCAGAAAAATTTAATATTGGCCATGTTTGGTAACTCTATTGTATCTAATAAAAGCTAATTAAATTAAAGTCTAAAATAAAAGATCTAATTTTTAAGTTCAAATTTAAAATTAGACTGTTTGGTAAAATTATAAAAAAAAAAAAAAGTTCTTAATTTTGTAATTGAGTGTTTGATAACCATCTAAATAAGCCGTTCTCATCGTCTTCCTTTGGATGGTCGTGCCAAGAAAAAAGCAGTAGAGAAAGAAATCGTGAAACGACTTTCCCGACTTTAGACAAAAGAAGTTACGAAAAAAAAGCTACTCAAAGTAGCTTATGTTTAAGAGCTTTAAATCACTTATTTCTAAATATAAGTTCTAATTTTAATCGGTGCTTATTTTTAGAGTTACCAAATCAGTGCTTATTTTTAGAGTTACCAAACAGGCCTTTGGAAAATGACTGATTTCAAATTACAACTTGAAGCAACTCAGGCTCAGCCCATTCTCCCATATTACAAAATTCTATTTTTAAATATTTTATACTTCTCAGATCACTAATTAATCCCAGATTATGTTTATTCCATGTATTTTTTTTAATTGACCATTTAACACTATAAACGGGTATGGTATGCAGGTCGGGTGGAAGGTACCTGCTTGAATAGGCCCATAAATAGTGGAGGTGCCCAGCAAAAATAATCGGGTAATTAAGAGTACTGATTTTGGCTCAAAAGACAAATTAGTCTGGGCCCCTCTACACATTTGTTATTGTGCCAGAAAAACCACCTTTTAACAACCAAATCTTGTAGACTTTATTAGGTGGAACTAAGGAAGTGGCCCAACTGTGTCTTTAATACCTTTAATCACACTCAATGGGAGGCAAATAAAAAAGCAGGATCCAGAGCTCTCCACGTTTGGGTGTGAGCAGATAGGGTTTATGGCATTTTTGGCCTCAATGATGAGACATGAAAAAGTGAACTATAAACCATCTATTATGTGGATTCTTGTGAACAATGCAATGTGAAGAATCATCTTGATAATGATCTGTATTATTGAAACTAAGCTCGTTTTCATTAGTAAAAAGTTCAGTTCTGTTTGTTGATGACTTTTTATGATGGGAGAGTGAAATTTGGTAAGCTTGAGGACAATGGTTTGAAGTGGATCAAGTGTGCTGTAGTTGGACTTTGGCCCTAATTACCAAGGGGCCATTTGTTTATAATCATATATATTAATAAATTATTCACGTTTGTAATGGTTACGCATGTGTCATGTTTGTTTGTGTCAATTTATGTATATAGTGCGTGAATTAGGTGTGAAAATTAGGCATTTTTCACACCTTCATTAATGTTCACAACCCTATAGGTGTGATGGTATTTCACAGCCTCAACCGGAAAAGGCGATGCTACAGTACAATTCATGGTATTTTTTTCACCTATGGTTCTTATTTAAAAAAAAAATTATTTTTCATTCCTAAGGTGTTTTTCATTTATATGGGCACCTAATTTACGATCAAATCGCTTCTTCTTTATAAGGCTAAGATTTCAAAGAAAAAAAAATTCTTTAATTTTTTATGGGTTTTGAGAGATTTGAGAAAAACTCCAAAGCATTAGATGATTTAGATCTATTTTTTTGGACTATTGTTGGCTGCTAATTAATGAACCAAACAATTCATCCTCTTAATATGGCTAAAAGGTAATATTTCTTATCTTAATTGTTCATTGATTTTGAAAAAATTAGGAAAAAAGGTCTAAAATATTAAAGGACATACTAAACCGTTGGATGTACTCATTTACTCATATGAAAATGTTTTAAATGAAAAATGCAAAGAAACCGACTGTTTATTTAATTGGGGCCCATCTGTGAGAGGCCATATTCTAAAGAACCATATCATTGTGGTGGTTCCAGCAACTAGTTGGAAGATTTTGCACACCATTGGATGTCAATTATCAACCATAAATTTGTCTCTTCTTTTTTAGAGGAATTCAGTGACCAACTATTTTCATTGGATGAGCAGCTATTGACCCATTGGTTCCGTGTAATATAATAAATGTATAAGATCAAGAAAAGTGGAGCCTGAAATTATTTTCTTTGCATTTTTCTTTAGTAATCACTTTGTTGATATACTAATTATGTGTAGTTATAAATCTGTAGATACAAACAGTACTTATGCTATTCTATTTTTTCTTATTTTTGAGCTTTTCATAAGCTTCTTATTATTGCATTTTTCTTTTTCGGTGTATATATTTTTTATATTATGAATTATACTGCCGTGCTTAGTTTAATTATTATTTTATTTTAGGGCCCGGGATTAGCACGGGCTTTTCTTGCTAGTATTGGATTATTTGTGTAGAATTAGAAGCTTAAATCAATTCTTCACCTTATTTTTCACATGTTTTTCAATTTGGAAGCGGATATTACTCCTAAACTTATATTTTTAGTTGTTATTGTTCATGTTAGGGACAGTTTGTCTTTTACAAATGTGATACACAAATGAAATATAAATATTGCAAGTCAAATCGTGAACTTATTAAAATGTTTATTTGCAAGCACCATTTTTTATATTTTTTTAACGTACTATTATAATATACTAAATTAGAAGGTTTTGAATCTAATTTTGACCGTCAGTTATGATTTTGAATGACAGTTAATCATCTTTATTAAAATGTTTCGCATTCTCTCCATATAACTACCCACTCATATTCTTATCTCATCACACCACCCACGACTCTCCACTTTAACTCCACTTCTTCCTTGTTTAAGTCTATTGCTCTACCCCATCTCTTCTACTCCCTTTTTGTCCAATTTTTTTTTTTTTTTATTTATACAACTTACTTAATGGATGAAAAGAGGTACTCCATACAACCTTTTTAATGTAAGTTTTTAATTTATAATGCAACTGTGCTGAGCACAGGTGGTTGTGCTAGTTCATTTATGATGCTTGTTTTAACTAGTTGTATAAATATGCAAACATTTAGTTTTAATTTATGTGGGCAAATAGAGGAAGAGGAAAAAAGGAAGTATCTTAATTTTTGCACAATTTAGTAGGCTCTAGGATCCCCAAAAAAAAATTTTGTAGAGGATATATTGCCTCAAACATTATGAAAAGTTCGGGTCATGAATTGGGATTCCACAAAAGTGCAAAAGGCTCAAAAGTGTGATTAAGTTGTTTTTGCAATATTTTTAACGTAGTTCTCAAAGTTCAAAAAAATCTCAAATATGAAATTTTATGCACTCCAGTTTATCATTTTTATGAGAATATAGAATGGTTCATATCGAGAATTGGTGCCCTATGTTTTGAACCCTAGATATCAATGTAGAATATGCAACTTCCACGGCGTGGCACCCTTTTGCTAGTATATTATAATAATAGTCATTTTATATATATGCAAATGACCTTCGAATGGTAGAAACGTAGGAGGTGTGAAGATTTGTGTAGGTAAATAAATCCTTTTACACATCAAATTTTACGCATATGTAATTATTACATTGTAAAATGTGCAAACAAAACGTGTTTATGTAAATTCTCGAAGTTTTTTTTTTTTTTTTTTTTTTTGTAAATCCAACGAAGCGGCAAAGACCTAAAACTCATGACACAACTTACACATGAGAGGACACAACATGCGAAGAGGGAGGAGACCAGATTCAAATCCAAGACCTCTCAATAAGAACGGGTCGCTCCTTACCACTAAGGTAACGAGCCTTTCTCATCTAAATTCTCAAATTGAGTACTTGATAGTCACATACGTAGACTGTCACAAAAAATTACACTAGGGCATGTTTTAGTAATTTATCTAGGTAATGTAAAGTAAATTTCATATCGGTGAGAAAGGTAATAGTTGAGAAAAGTACAAGTTAATTTCAAATGGTAGTTTAGTTGACCTAGGACCACGGTTTGTACCCCAAGATTGTGGATTCGAAACTGCACTACCACACTGAGGCCACAAAAGAATTTTACACAGCTTTCTCTCCTGGCCCGTATGATTTATTCTAAAGTAAGAAACTTCTTTACTTTCAACGAGATAAAGTAATATGGAGTGATGAAAAGTTTATGGGTGTTGCTTGAGTTTTATACAGTAAAGCTTCTTCTTTTTTTTTAACTGCCGTAAATTTAAAATTTTAAGTGGATAAAACTATACTTTTCCACTTATTGTGATTAACCAAACATGAATAAAGTTAAATTATTTCAAAATCGAATTACTTTATTATGTATTTTATTTTACGTCATGTAAATTATTCAAACGTACCCCATAAGCTGTGGCGCCGAAAAAAAAAAAAAATCTTAGATCTAGAAGGTGAGCCCACACTGAATGATTTGCACGCGGCGGAGGAAGTCCATGAAGTAAAAATATCTCCCAAGTCCCAACCCAAGGATTCCCTGGAAATGATTGAAACCCCAACACAAACCATCGGATCAGATGAGATCTCACGGGGGTGTGTCACTTACACATGATGTTTGTTTTATTTTCAACCTCTTCCTTTCTTCCTTTCATTCTTTCTTTCAACCTTTTCAAAAAGCAAAGGAGCGTCTGTCTCTCTGGAACCTGGATTGTTTGCCGGCCATTGGCACGTGAGGGTCCCACTCTTATTGCATTTCAACCGTGCATGCTATGGGCCCCATTTGTCATTCCTAGAATCACGCGCACCCACTAAGCAAAAGCCGTTTGGGGCCTGGTCAAACCCCCAACCCTCCTTTCCAGAAAGCACCCTTCTATTTTAATTGTTAGTGGTCTAAAAGATTTTGTCTCTGCTGTATTTCTAAATTCAAGTACTGACTCCACCACCAACTACTCTTCTCTAGGAAAGTCCATGTTGCTATTAGAATAGAAATCAAAATCTGCATTAGTTAGGATCCTGATTTCACTGACTCAAATCCGGATAATTGAAAATTGATTGATTGTTTGTGCCTCTTGCAATTGATATCTTCATGTAGAAATTCTCTCAAGTTACAAAATCAAAGCATATCTTGACCCTGCAAGAACATACCAAATTATGAAATGACGCTCTCTGACTATATTTAAAAATTAAGATATGGGGGCAAAGTTTGTGGGTCAGTCTAATGTATTAGTTGCACTGATTACGATACTTTCTATTCTAAAGCTATGAAATGGATAGTGTGAATTTATTTTATGATATTTGATTAGACAACTGGCAAAGCCTAATCTTATGCTTTCAAAATGGATAGATTCTAAAATCTTATTGCATTTAGTATGAACATTGGGCCTTACAATCATATGTGTAAGCAATAAAGGATCCTTCCCTATCCATATAAAAACCATAGATAGTTCATGTGTGTGAACAAAATGGAAGATCCTTATCAGTCCAAAAACCAATGTCTCCCACTTTTTTTTTTTTTTTTTTCTTGGGTCTTGGGTGGCAAATTACACAACTGTAATGAGTCATAACCTGCTATGGTTTGTGGTAGCATTATTCCTTTGATATAAATCACTTTGGTCATTTGATTGCAACCACACAATTAATAAGTTAGCTAGACAGGTCAGATGTCCCTTGCAGATGGTAATGTGTGTCTCTCAGAAATATTGACTGTGTGAGCAAACCATTGGATCTGATTTCAATCCCCGTCATTGTTTGTGCCTTCAAATATCCTCATATCATCATTATGATTATCACCATTGGATCAGAAAGTGCAGACGATGTGATTAATATCTAACGTGGTTGCGTTAATGACATTTGAGCATTGATTTAAAGTGGACCCCACAGTAGATACACTTTTAAATCAGTAACATGTAGGGTAAAAACATTTTTAATTGGGCCTACCATGATTCAGTTGCTAATAATCACATTGATTGGACAATTCTGCCTCCTAATCAGAGGGCTCAGGAAAATTACAAGAGGATGGTCTCAATAAGCAGAAAAGTCTGCTAGCAAGAGGGTTATGAAAGGTCAATATCTTGTAAATTTGTGCCAATTGTATGGAATCCCATGCTAAATGTTTAAATCAAATTAGTTTTTTACTTAAAACACTACTACAATTTATTTAATTATATATAATGAAGCGAACCGATTCCAATTGAGAAATCAGCCACTTCATTTCAATTCTATTTTGACCATTTTAATTATTAACTTTTAAACCTGTTATAGAGATTTGTAACTGAAATTGGCATATATGGAGCCCTCTTTTCTGTAACTGAAATGAGTAATTAAAAAAATGAGTTGTAACATTCTCCATATAGAGTCTTCTCACAACAAGCCTCTTTTCTATGTGTCATTTTTTTTCTTTTCTCCGTGTGAATGGCCGCAAGTCTCATTGAGTCTTCTCTTCTCTACAAGAAACTAAGATATTTGCAAATTTTTTTCTCCTTTTTTGTGATTTTAGTTTCATTTGATTAATCTTAATTTCAATTTTCAACATAGATCATTATTCACAGCACCTATATGTGATGATGGAAATAGATATATTATTCTCTTGGTTGACGTAAGGCAACCAACTCACTATCAAATCTGTCTCTAATTGGAAAATCTCATATTTTTAAACATTTTTATAATTTCACCCGTCTCATTATTTCATATTTCATGTTTCTACTAAAGATTTTAAATTTCTATATTTATTAATTATTTTAAATTTAAATTGTGTAATTTTTAAGAAACCTATAAATTTGTGTGAGAAATTAACACTTCTATTTGAGATTTTATAAAGTATAAATATATGAAATTAAAATTTTTATTTTTATTTTTAGTATAAAATTAAATGTTATTCTCTGTATGACTTTTAATGCCCGTGCTAATCACGGGTTCATTTTGCTAGTGATCCAATTAAACCTAAACTAAGACATGATAGAACCACTTGTAGAACTCAACATTCCTCAGAACAAGTCAAAAACACCCAAAAATAATAGACCATGCATCTCCCTTGGTGCAGATTGGCATCAACCTCTTATCTCAGTCATATTCAAATCTGATTGGCCCACCCACAGGAAAAAAACTCAAAAGTAAGAGGCCAACCACTCTAGACCTGGAATCCCTCTGGTCTGGTTGTTGGGTTTGAAACTTCCTTCTTGGAAACCTTCTTCCCTAAGAACAAGACCACTTTTCTTTCTTCCACACCTTCAATTCAACTCCCATGTAACCAAAAGCAAGTATCCTCACATTCCCAAAAAGAAAAAAGAAAAAAAAAATCATAACCTTCATCCAACTATGGTCTGTTTGGTTTTCACAGCCTAAGATTTCTTGATCCTTCTGTCCAAGATGGTGCAGAGGAAGGTAGTAAACAAGCTTGGTATCCAAGTTGAATCATCAAAGAAGTATGCTGCATCCGAGAAGAAGCGCTCAACAGCTCTGAAACCATGTTATCAACACCAAGATGGCAAAAACAAGGGAGGAGGTGACATCAAGAAGAAAATGAAAAAGTCAAGATCAATCAAGCTCTTGGATATTGAGAACTTGAGACCTCCACCTAGGCAAGACCAATCAAAAATCAAGAAACTTCCCGTCACTGATGTGTCCAATATCACTGCTTCACAGAAGAAGACGTCGCCGCTGGTCAAAACATTGGATGGTTCGCCGAATTACATGAAGCCCACAAGCAGTTCTTATGCGAGGAAAGAGAGATTGGACTTGCAGGTAAGCCCACAGTCTCGAACTAGTGATAAGAACAATAGTCCAAAGAATTTTACTAGTTCAAAGCCTTCTTTGGGCCTAAAACCCATGAAGGTTTTAAAGAGGAATTCTAGTTTGAAACCAGTGAGGTCTTCAATGAAGAAGAGCTATGGGGTGGCTTCATATCATCCCAAACTGAATGCAAATCGGGCGACCTGTTCATCGACTTTGAAGGATTCCAAGTTCCCCGCCTATGTGGACCTTCATCCAGAAGGAACTGAATTGGAAGGAACTTCAGTGATGAAGGTCTGTCCGTATACTTACTGCTCTTTGAATGGCCACCTTCATGCGGCTTTGCCACCGCTGAAGCACTTCCTGTCGGCAAGGAGGCGCTTGCTCAAGACCCAGAAGAGCATGAAACTGAAAGCGCTTTCCTCACCCCGACAAAAGAATTCTGGAGGGAGAAAGAAAGAAATTGTTACAGGGCAGATAGAATTTGATGGAGATCCAGTGACTGGCTCAGCAGTCCCTATTGTGCTAAAAGAAGTTCACCCTGATTTCTTTGTTGAGATCTTTGCGAAACCAAGAGGAGAGAATGCTGAATCAGAGAACTACAGTGATGCGAACAAGCACAACAGTGAACCAGAATTCAACATTTCTGATACTACTAAAGTTCTCATTCCTTCTAGTGAAAGTGCTGAAACAAACATGGAAGACGATGGAGTCCCTGAGAGCCATTTAACTAACAATCTAGGCCATAACAATGGTATTTTTACTGCCGAAACGGATGTCTCAATGAAATTTCCTGAAGATATTGAATTTGGTCAGGAGGTGTTAGTTTGGGATACTGACAATCTAGCCGGCTGGATAGAAGCAGATCAAGTGAAAACAAGCTACAAATGTTGCAAGGAAACTGAAACTATTTGTGAAGGGATGGACAAAGATAAATCTGTTTCTGATGCAACTGATATGGATTGGGAGGAAGGAGCACCAGATTTTGATAATGGGACTGATTATTCTGCATTCTCTGAAGATGGGTCTGTTTCCTTGACTTCCCATGTACCAGGGAATGAGGCTTATCATGACCTTACAGGTGATCCAGTTGATTCTATCAGAGCAAATGAAGTAGTACTTGAAGAAGCAAACACAATACAAGTGCACAAAGAAGATGCTGAAAGCTTCATAAACTATGAAGGCAATGATTTTAAATTGGATGGAGATGAGAACTTGATGATTCATGAAGTGTGTGATGCAGTCAATGGTCTGAACCATAATCAACCCAGTGAGGCAGAACCATTTTCACAAGGTCGGTATGACAATATCACTATTCTAAATACAGAAGAATCTGATACTCTCAGTAATATGCAGAATAACACCATCTACAGCACAGATTTTGCTGACAATGTTGCTGGGGATCCAACACAAACCGATGACGAAAGTAGAGCAAATCCTGAACAAGAGAAGAATGACTACATGTATGAACATGCTTCAGTTGGAGATGACACCAAAGGTAGTCTTGATCAACCCATTTGCACCACTGGAATGAAATCTCTTGAATATCATACAGAAACAGAGCAAGGAGCAGTTAAAAAGCATCAGAGCTCAGACTACCAACATTCAGCTACATATTCAGAAATCCCTGAACTGAATGAAACAGATGATTCCAATGGCCTGCTCAAAATCCAGATTTCTGATTTTTCTGAAACAGGTCAAGATACAGCAACTTCAGATCGCACGAATATGGATGCTGAAGTTTGCCAATGTGATGATGGCTGCTGTATAAACCAGGAGAACAGACGTAAGGAAGAAGCAATGATTGACCTATGCAGCATCACTCCTGGTCAAAGCTTTCCTCCTGCATCACTGTGCACATTTGATGCTCAACCTGTTGTCCATAATATGGAGGAGAATCAAGATTCAGAGAAAGACCAGGGCAAGCTTGGTTATCATTACATCTCAAAATCTACTTGCTTTGAAGAATGTGATGATAAAGAAAAGTACAGATCCACTTCTGCTGAAGATTGCATCAGAACCAGTGATAAAATGCAATTTGAAGAAAAAACCGTGACAAATGCTGAAAAAGCATATGTTCCGCCTAATATTAAAAGCTCAGAAAAAGATGAGGCCATCACCAATGCAGGAAGCAACTCCAACAAGCCTCTGCCTGAGACAGTTAGTAACCTGAAATGGAAACAAAACAAGGTGGGCAAGCGGCCAATTGAGAACTGTGACCAACTGAAGAAGTTCAACCCGCGACCTCCACGATATCTACTCCCAGAGCCTGACCCAGAAGCAGAAAAGGTTGATCTCAGACATCAGATGATGGATGAAAGGAAGAATGCAGAGGAATGGATGATAGATTATGCACTTCAAAAGACTGTCACCAAATTGGCTCCCGCACGAAAAAGAAGAGTCGCGCTGCTTGTCGAGGCTTTTGAAACTGTCATGCCACCGCCAAAATGTGAAGCTCATCTGCGACATGCTGCAGCAAGTTTTACACATGCAAGGCCCATTCAAGCTTGCAACTAATAGCTATCATTCAAGGTAAAGATCAGTGACACTTGTTTCAGTAACTTTGATATACCTCCACTGATTATATTCCATGGTGAGCTTAAATTGCAAAATAGAGTGGACGACTTGCTTCAGTTTTACTATATTTTCAGGACTTTGAATGTGCCACAAGCTCACACCACATAATGGGGTAGTCCTTTAGCAGGTTTCTTCCTCCAAAACAATAACACCTGAAATTTCACACCGACTTTGTTTTGCAAACTAGACACAAGCCAAGTCCCTCACTATCATGGATTCTTACAACCTGTATATTCCTTCTTTCCTTGCAGGTGGTAGGAATAGGAAGCAAGTTAAATAAGAACAACTCATAATTAAATGATGGAGTTTCTCCGTGAATGCAGTTGCCCACAGATCAGGTCTAGGAGTATTCAATATGACAGCAAAGTTCTTCATCTTGAAGGAGTGACAGAAGCTGCATCAGCTTGATGCAAGACATTGTCAACTAAAGTACTGAATTGTAAATGTGGTCTGGTTATTTCTTCTTAGTCTCCAAGGTTACTTGGAAGTTAGGTTAATGGCAATGTTTTCTAGATGTAATCTGACATTAAGTAGAGAGGTATGTTGTTTGTCTTATGAACAAGGAAAAGTGTGGTATTTAGGGGGCTACCTCTATCTTTGGACAATGATAATTTATAATTATATATTTGTTTTAAAAATGACATTTACTTGATTTCTTCTGAATGTTTTTGCTTTCATTGCTAAACATGAACCAGTTACATCTCTTCAATTGTGAGCAATATGAATGCATATGAAGATTACCACTGCTGGAGTTAAATCTAGCAGAGATACTGATAACCAGGTTATTGCGGCTACTATGTAGTTTTATGGAATTATTTGTAGGACTATCCAAGATTTAAAACACATTTAAATGTTGGGCCAATATAGATCTTCCTAAACCAAGTGCAGGTAACTGGGTTTAACCATAATCAGGGTTCACACATTAACCACTTAACTTGAGTGACGAATAAGTTCTAGTTGTTTTATTCTTTGCCACAACCAAATTCTGGTAAAGAGTAACAGATAATTAGATTTACAGATAAAGTGATAAACTGAGTGCTTCTGAGGATCAAAATAGGACCACTGGGGCTGAGAATACAGATTACTGCATTTTGATGGTTTCGCCCGCAGCAGTGCTAACCAAATGTGAAGGCATATGGACATTGATATATTTGTAGATTGGAGGTAAGTCCAAACAGACCCTTCTCCTTTATACAACAGAAACAATTATTTGTGATTTGGATCAAAGGACCAACTCAAATCACATAGAAGCATTATACAATGGAGCTCGAATGTGAAATCGCAATGGCTCATTGATGTGGTAATAGATGAAATAATCTAGCTTCGGGAACTTTGTGACTGTAGGGAACTGACGATTCCAAATAATGATGCAACAACTTGTCTAAGAACATGAACCATAGAGGAATTATACTTGGAAGCCTCTTATAAGCCATGGCGTTTAAAAGCTGTTGTCATCTTTTTTTATTGATACCAGTTGAAACCTTGCAGATCATGTAGAGGTAATCTACCCAAAAATGTGTTCTGCTACTGGGGTCATATATAAATTAGAAATCCATATCTCTGTCTTTTACTGGTAAATTACCACTTTGGGAAAATGATCATTTTCCAATAAAAAATATTATTGCACACCGTGTAATCCTTTGCTCACTTGGTGATTCCAAGCCCATCAAGATAGAAAGGGTTGGTGTTAGATAAGGAGTTGGTCATAATTTTTGCATGGAAACAGCATTTGACCTACCCCACATTGTCAGGAAAAGGTTATACCAGATGATGATGACACTATCACACACATTGACAAAAAATCATAATACGTTTAATTGAATCAACAAATTAGGTAGACGTTTACATTAAATTCATAGCATTCTAGAAGAAACAAATGAACTCTATATACTTCACAGAAAAGCTGTACATATAGGCCTTCTTGGCACAGTGTTATTTTGGCAAATAAGGACCCACCTTTGAGAAAAGTCAAAGAAAAAAACTTGGCAAGAAAGCTGAAATATCATAGAAACAGTGATTAGTTGTAAAACATCCACCTGTTTGACTGCATTGAACCTCAAGACTTGCCCCAAATCAGCATGAAAGAAATGACCATAAACCACATCCAAAAATAACCGTGCCAACTAGGCCCTATATGTTTCTGGGGTTTTTCAAGGTTGAAGGGTCTAAAGACCCTACATTAAGAAAACATTGATGCTGCCTCTGCCTAAGATGAAGAGAATAAAAAAGTAGAGAATTGAAGAATCCTACGTGCAGAAATGCAGAAAGGCCTATGTTAAATTGAACTCTTGTACTTTACTTGCAATGAGAACACTGTCAGCTTAGATAGTAGCTAATAAAGCATTTCCATCCTTCCTACATGGGAATACTTTTCGACCTAAATGTGAAGGCAGAGATAAGTAATGAATGAAAAGCTCACCTTGTAAGAGAAGTGTCCTATAAAAAAGGGAAAAAAAAAAAAAAAAAACCTTTTGTTAAATAAATCATGAAAGAAAAGCTACAGTTAACAACTCAGGTGTGGTTGAGTTTTACTTAAAGAGTTAAGACATTGGAATCGTCAAAGAAAAGCTCTCTCTCTCTCTCTCTCTCTCTCTCTCTCTCTCTCTCTCTCTCTCTCTCTCTCTCTCTCTGTTGAAAGTTTTATTTCTATATTAACTATCAAAAGCTACACTCAACAACTCAGGTGGTTGGATGTTTCACCTCCATCAAACTTTTTCTCTCCTCTCTAACTCTCAAAGGTGGTTGAATGTTCTTCCATATCAATAATCATCAAACAATACCTACACTTGAGAAAAGTGTACTTTGCCCATCTCACTCAGGTGGTTATAAGTTTTACTTCCCTCCCTCCATCCATATAAACTATCATCTAAGAAAAACTACACAACTCAGGTGGTTGAATGTTTTACTCCATCTGTGTGTGTTGAAATATCAAAGAATATGATAATAGTGATAACAATAATAATAATTGAAGAAAAGCTACACTTAAAAACTCATGATTTTTTTAATTCCTCTCTCTCTCTCTCTCTCTCTCTCTCTCTCTCTCTCTCTCTCTCTCTCTCTCTCCACACGCACACATTTTTGTAATCCATATCATGATAATATTTAGTTGAATCAAACAAAACCAGCATCTACAGAAATATGGTGCTTGAAAATCTATATATTACTCAAGAATATTTAATTAGTTGTCACCTCCATGACAAAATACAATATACGAATTGCTAATAAAAAGACAGCCCTATCAGTACAATTCTAACAATAAACAGAGCCACAAAACAGTGACCCTCTGTACAAGCAGTAAAATTTTCTCTTCAAAATAATATTTATTATGGTCTGATCAAAATAATTGCCTCTGTGGTAGGGGAAGTCATCCAACCGTCTGCCTATCCACTGCTGCATGCAGTTCAACAGAAGGACATTCATGAAGCAGGCAGTCGAGCTCCCTTGAAAACCTTCCCAGCTGATTGCATTCTGATATATCACCTTCCACGATCTCTACATCAACATTTCCCTTGTTTTGGGGTTGCTCCGATCCGCTTCTCAGGATGTCATCATGAAACAATTTAAGTGCATCCTTTGATGAAATAGAATGCACAGATTCATACAAGTTCTGGAACTTATCTCTTGCTTCTACTTTGCTGACAAGCTTTTCTTTCAGATCATCTGGAAGACAAGCTAATGCACTACATATCGAATGTTGATGCCAAAGTCACATTAAAGACGGACAAAATGAAACAGCAAAACAGTCTTCATATATTCAAGATCAAACAGAGGAACTAAATGATCCTTGTCCTAAGGATATGCATAGCTCATGTCTTGATCATCAGGTACAAGTGTGTTGGATCCAGATCATTGGCTCAATGGGCCACAGCTTATATTTACCATGCCCCAAAAGTTTCCCCAATGGAGTAATTCTATCCATTCAAAGCCATAATTGCAAATAGACAGTTAAGAAAATGCAGCAATAGTCCATATACCATGTTGTAGTAAGAACCAAATATGGAATGGCTTGGATCTCCCACTCTTGTTTGCCAAAGCATGGTCAATCTAAAGTGTGGAATCATCAGATCGATGACCTGTAGGATTACACTGTTGCAGTCACAATTACAAATCCAATGCCACTGGACTATACATATTCTCTAGCAGAGAATCATTCATTCGTCACAATTAAATTAAGAAATCTAAAACTGCAATACTGAAAAGGGTCCACTTTATAATTTTACCCAGTGACACCTCTAATAAGGCCCCAACTGTGCCCAACAAGCACAGACTGCTTAAAAGCCAGCATTGAAACCCTCTTGAGCAGCAGCTTCCTTCCCTGCGGTGAGGCCATCTCGATAACCAATCTACAAATTGTCAAGAAATACAAAATTTACATGGCTTGCACAGAAAGACTAATATTTCAGCAGTAGGACATGCAGGTTTGTTAAGATGTAAGGATACTGTATAAAATTGATTGTGCCTCCGATCCCACTCCCTTTTCAAGTCAGATGCTTTAGTTAAACCATCACTAGAACCATCATAAAAAGATCCATCTTCACACCACAAGTCGTCATCGTCATAATCATCTGAGGCCAAATATTCAACTGATTTAACTGCATAAATTTCTTTTAAGGCAATGCAAAAGATTAATGCATGCTAGTCATATTAAAAGAAGCAAGGAGGTTTTCATTTCTTTTCTTTTTCCTCCTTTCACTAACAGAGAATTTTGATGAAAGTTGAATAATATAATATAGTGCAAATCCAAATAGAATATGAAATTAAACATTAAAACTACTTCATGTGAAAACCCTTGCACACTCTACACTGTAAAAATCCCATGTTTCTAAAGAGAATATGCTAAACCATTAGCCTCTCTACTAAGAAGCACACAGTAAAAGTTAAAGGTGCATGTGTAGAACAGGGAGAACATATGCCACATGATAAAAACTCTCCAACTAAAACAATTGGATGTACAACTTCAGAAGATTCAATGCAAATAAATTCATTCGACTCTTGAACCATATGCCCAGTTCTCACAAACTAATTCATTTTTAATGGCAACAAAGACGACTCTTTGCCCCTTCACTTGACACTTGACAGCTGACACCCAACTCAGCAGCATTGTGATAATAATATATAGGGCTGTATATACAGCTGCCAGGACTGGGTAATGACCTTTTTTTAGCTGTATATACAACTGCATTTATATATGAAACCCAGAGCAGAGATTATTGAGGTTGCCAATAAATTACAGGAAAAGTCAACATGAATGTGATCATCCCATTAAGGCATTCGGTGTGCTGCCAGCAAAATGGGCATGTGGAATTATAATCCTCGGTCTATTGAGTGTTCGTTTGTTTTCCGTGGATCAGCCAAGAGGTAGAATATAGCAAATAAATGATGATTAGAGAAATAGTATTGTAAGCCATCAAAACCAAGATGGGATGATAAGCCTATTTCTCATTCAAATATTCAATGATGACCATCAACCACTCTCTTTCCTATGATCCATTGTGCGAGGACAAATGGCTAGCCATCTATTAAGTGGTGCAAATGAATGGCTAATATATTTCAGTGAGAGTCCTTTCTTATGGTTTCTATAATGAAAAAAAAAAAATTTGACATAAAAAGTTAAAGTTGTTCTTTTGTGGAGGATATTACTCGAGTTGCTTTGATGGCCTCTCAAGGAAAATGAGTAGGTTAAAGAGAAAATGGATGAAAGTAGTAAAAATAAATCTGAGGAGTGCTACCATATCCGAGGATTTGGCCCAGGATAGGCCAAAATTGAAAAATAGAATTCGTGTGGGTACCCCAACATAGTTGGGACAAGGCCTTTGATGAGGACGATAATGATGATTACTCAAGTGGGAAGCTCTGTGTGTGTGTGTGTGTGTGTGTGTGTATAGAGAGAGAGAGAGAGAGAGTTCAAAAGTTTTTGGGGATAGTATAAGGACTGTGAATGAACCGTTTTTCTCTTGTGAGTGGCTCTTGTACTTCTTTAATCACTACCATGTTAGATTAGATAAGGTAATAAAGGGTATGGTTCTTTTAAGCATCCAAATCGAGCGCTGAGTGTTATATATATATATATATATATATGATTTTGAAAGGGCAATGTAAGAGCAAACCAATCAACTGAGGTCGAGCACATACCAGATGAATCCTTCATGTGATTTTGAGCTGACGAACTAGGACCCATTTCCACATTCAACTGCTCTAAAGATTCCATTGGACTCTTTAGCTTCTCAGTTCCATCCTCCATAAGTACTATCAGTGCACAGCAACTAAACCAAAAATAGTACACAGTAGCACAAAACCCAGAATTACTCATCAAACGCTTTAACTTAAAATCAACACAAACATAGTAAATAATATTTGGCGGACCCAGGACTTTCATTTGGGTGGGGCTAAACTTTTCTAAACTTTTTTCCCATTAACAATAACAAAAGAGAAATTTTGGGATGATGTCATTCAAAATGAGTACACCATATGGTAAGGAAATGGTTCTATTTCTGAGTCCCACTAAGGACCACCAAGCAAGAATGAATTTGGGATGTTGCCTATTGCCCAAAATCTCAAAATGAGTACATTAAAGAGGCTAGTTGAGTGTGATAATTCTGGAACAAAATATGAAGACCCCACAAAAGCATGTAATCATTCTCCTATATTATTAGATTATAGTAATAAGAAAATCCTTTTTAAAAAAGGCATATTTGATGCGATTCATGGAGATGTCATCCATCTATAATAAACTATGTAAGTTACAATAAGCAAACTGAAAATAAGTACTATACTTATATGAAGAAGGACTGCAAACTCGCTGTCATTTGTACGATGATTTCCATTGGATGATAAATGCATAGATATATTTTATTTAGAGGAATGAGATCAAGAACCCAGGTTAGTTCCTAAAAGCTTCAGAAATGAAACCATGTTTCTGTCAGGCATTTCATCATATGTCTGATGGCATCCAACAGTTGCCAAAGAATCCATGCTTTGGTTGTAGGAAACAATTGGTATGTTAGTTGTAAACAGGCAAGTATTTCAATTATAGGCAGACTTCTCTGAGAATTGGTTGTGCTGTGATGTTGTTATTTGCTTGGTTGACAGAGGGAAGGTGGTTAGTGTCAGATAAGTAGAGCTCGCAAGTCCAATCTCTTAGACGGAAAGGGTTAAAGATATGCTGATAACTGATGTCAACAACAACAACAACAACAACAACAAGAGGTCTAATTTCACATACAAGTGCATTCCAATTACAAGAAAACAAATCCAGGCATAGAGAGCGAGAAAGAGGGAGGGAGAGAGAGAGAGAGAGAGACCTGCAAATCGCAATCGCAATCGCAATCGCCTAAGTTGGTTGACGCAAGCGAGGGAGAGATTCAGCGGCTGAGGAGGAAGGAATGAGGTGCTACTTGCTAGGGTTTGGTTTTCTTCTTCGTAACGGTGAGAAGCTAGGGTTCGTGAGTCTCTTCGCTTGGAACAGGGAGAGAAGAGAGACAACGATTAGACGTTTGTGTACCTAATTTTCCGCGGAAAAAAGTGACGAGCTGGGAAATTAAATTCCGCGCTGTAGTGGCTTCTTCAACGACGGGGCCCACTTTTTGAAAATATGAATCGATCAGGAGCCATCAGGAGTCCTACGTGGCTACATCCTATGTAGTGATCGTCTTGTAAACTATTATTCAGAGATCTAAGATATCCACCATTGGATTTGACTTGATCCAAAATACATGATCAAACTTACTCTACTTTTTGTTTTGTTGGAATAAAAATGAAGGGTGTCCCAGTGTGTGATAAATCTATTAGATGGTCTATCAAAATTTTCTTTAAGATTTACATACAGGGTGTTAAAGCTGATGAACGGCTTAGATTTGAAAAAGATGAGCCCCACCGTGCATTGAATAAGGGTGCTGCATAGAAGCTAAGATTTCTTTTTATTACTTTAAATGTAAAAATAAACTAAGTTTTACATGATTCCACGGGAAATGAAGTACTATGGGGATAGTGTAGTCCCCAAAAGAGGAAATCATCTGCATGACTGATTTTCTAAGCCGACTCTAACACCTCAATTATAGTATATTAAAGCCAAACATTTTCTATTTTAATTTGGATTGTTAGTTATATAATTTTGACCGAAAGTTAGGTTTTTTTTTTTTTTTTTTTCCAAAATATTGCGCGTTCACCACCACTCCCCAACTTCTCACTTCGTATCTTACTCCTATCAATTCTTATTTCATCATATGAACTCTTATATATTATCTTTTATCTTGTGTTGTGTTTTATGACAAGGATACAATTTGAAAGGGCTTGAATATTTTCTCTTCTTCCTTCCTAACTCTAAGTTGAAGAAATGACTATGAAGATCATGGTACAATTTTCTTTCCTGCAAAAAAATTTTTTATCGTGATTCTTGCTTTGCAATCCTTTTATCGTGATCATCTAGTTTGCAATCCTTGCAATTTCTTATTTATATTCAAATAGGTTTACCATGTATCTTGGATATTAATTTAGAAAATATATAAATACACATATCAATCTTAGTCTATGTAATTGTTTTATTCCTAATCATACAAAACATAATAAATATTAAAGTAATTATCAAATGATACATTTAAATTTTTTTAATCGACAACTTTCCACACAAATTTATGTAAACTTCTAATTTTCATATAGCTTTTACATTGTTCTATTATATGTTTCTCCTTTTTAAACATCAATATCAATCACATTTTAGTGATGGTAATTTTTTATTTTCATTTTGGAGAAAGAATGTTATAATCCAAACACGAAATCCAAATAACTCAATAAAAGATTTATTATAAAAATTAACTATTATAAAAAATAAAATAAAAAACTATTATTTATTATCACAAATCATATTGTTCGTGTTAAGCACGGGTATATGTTGCTAAGAGAGTTTAAACACTCACTTTTTTAAGGGAAAGAAGTATATCTAAGGAAGTTAATTTCCACGGACTTCGCTTGCACCAAACACAAGGAAAAAAATATTTTCCTGTGAAAATTGTGAGCATTTCTGCAGAAGATGATTTCACAAGACCCAAAAGAGATGGAATCATTGATGATTTTGGAAAGAGGAAGATTTTTGCTTATTGGGCTTCAAGGGTCGTCTTGAGAGTGACTGCAAAAGAAGGCCTTGTGTTTTTCGAAAGGGTTTTCTAAGTACCCGGCCATACTCGGTCACTGATCAACTCGGTGAACTCGAGCACTCGGTCAACTCGGTCAACTGGGTCACTGATCAACCCGTAGTTCAAATTCGGCTCGGACTTAGGGATGCTCATGGGCCCGACCTGGCCCAGCCTGTTGGTCCAGGTTCTGGCCTTGGAATTTAACATTCGGACTGGGACTGGATCTGATATCTGGGCTAGTTTAACATTTGGGCCGGGCTTGGGTAAATGCTAAAAACCCCCGAAGTGCAGCCTGATCCTGCGGGAACAATGGTGGTCCAAAACTTAATGCTTGTAGTTTAGTGAAACCCGACCCAATTGACTGAATGGGCTGTCTCGGGCATGACATGTTTCGCTAGGTCTGGGCCCTGCCGATGATATTACACATATAACGGGCTTAAGCTGGATATGGAACTATATTTCTAAAGTTGAACCCATGCATCATGTGCAGTGAATTAGTCTTGACTTGAATGGTTTATGTATTATGTTGGTGGGTCCATTAGTCCGTTCAAATTTTAGACAACCAACTAGTCATCTGTCAAAATTTAGTTATATGGAGCAAAAAATTATTTACGAAACGTAGAACGGCTCGTTACACGAGTCACGAGTAGTGAGGAGCGTTAGTTTTTATTTGGCTGTCCGGGATTCAAACCCCTGGATATGTCATCTCTTCCCACTTGTAAAGGCTCATTTTCCACTTGTGACTTTCTTTCCGCTTGTGCTTGCCTCCTTTCAACTTGAGTGAACTATCTTCCCGGGTGCATGCGAGCTCTCTCTTGGGTCCAAGCCCCCTTGGCTATTTAAGAAACGAGTATGTTTGTTTAGTATGGTATAATAAAGGTGAAGTGAACGTCACATCATAAAAAGAGTAAAAATGAAGTATAATGTAGTAAAAAGAAAAGGACAAATAGTAAAATGTTTGTTTGGCCAGAGTAAAGTACGAGTGACGGAGCGCACTTTTTTGTCTACACTTTTTAGATCTTAAAAAAAAGGGGATTTGACATAACACTCAATTTCCAGTTTTATGACTAAAATTCTGTAAATATCATCACAGTCGTTTTACTCTGGTATGCTTTTTTTTTTAACTTTTTTGCCATCGATCCTATGATATTATGGGTTTAATCTAAGTAGCTTTTTAAAATCCCATAATATCAAGGGATCCAGGGAAAAAAAATTAAAAAAAAAAGTGTAGCGGATTCTGGTGACATTTAGAGACTTTTAGTCATGAAATTAAGGATTGAATGTTTAAGGGACATTGAAATGTCAAATTTCCTAAAAAAAATCATAAAATAGCATATCGTAAATTTTAGGTTAGAAATACCACATCATGAGATTACTTTTACGCTTTAGTCTTTCCAACTAAAGAAGGTAAAGATAAAAAAATATAATACTTCACCTGTAGTGTACGCCACTTTAGAATCGAACGTGAGAAGCACATGGTTAATTCAAACCCCAGTCAAAATTTAACAGGCGACGTGGTGCATGATCATCCATTTAAGTCATGCCGTGAGTATTAATGTTTTGAACACCAGTGGAGACTTTTGCTACTTAAATTGTAGCTGCCGTTTAAAATGTGCCAGAGACTCGTCAAAAAAAGCTCGCTGCTTCAGAAAGTTGAAAGTGATTGAAACAACCATTCGTTTTAAGGAAAAAAAAGAAGAAGAAGAAGAAAGAAACAGGCATTCATTTTCTTCGGTTTCTTCATGTTTTCACCTTTCATAGAGTCAAAAACTTCTTCTGTTTTTTTTTTGCTGAGTGGCCCAGTGGCAGGGGCAGACTCAGAAAATTCAACTTGGGGGGGGCAATACATAAAAGAAAGATTGGAGAAGGGGCAAACTGTAAAAAAATATTTACTAATTTTTAGAGGATTTTACTGAAAAATTCTCATTATATGGGCGTTGCACAAAATAGTGCCTCCTAGTTCGAGTAGCACAAACGAGTACTCGAGAGGAGTGGCGCTAGCGTCGCTCGTCTCTAATTAAGCGACGCTAGTGTCACTCCTCATAACTACGGGAAGAATACTTTCGTGCTGCCTGAGTTAAGAGGCATTGTTTCGTGCAATGCCCATCTAATGAGAATTTTTCAGTAAAATCCTCTAATTTTTAAAATCTGCAGGGTTTTCTTTTTTTTTTTTTGTAAATAAACTTTTTTTCAGGCATGGGCCCAGACCTATGTACCCGGGTCCGCCCCTGCACAGTGGCTAGGAGAGAAGAAAATAACCTGCCGACGAAAAATCAATCCCTGAATGGAGCTATGGGAGTAAGTGTGCTTAACCACCGCAACACTCTTTGATTCCCTAGAGCCAGCCAAAGCTTTTGGTATTGGCCACATCAATTGGTAAGGGTGTAAACTGCAAGTATCACACAGATTAGAATGATACTCAGTGGAGGGTTGAACTTGAATCCCACCATATCTGTAGCTTAGATGTGATTCAATTTCATGATTAGAAGGGTGTCAATCACATGTCAAAGTATGCTCCTGCCATTAATTTGCTAACAAAATTGGACCAGTGGACTATACATTGGGGCGGGGCTGTGGATTGGGTATGGGGTGGATGACCCAAATCATAAGGCTATGACATTGATAGAGGACATTACATGCTATCCATATAGTGCATTCTTAACATGATGAGGTTTTATTGTAATCCCCAAGGCCAGTTTGTTTACATTGAATACATATTAACCTAATACATAAGAATTTATGGTCAAATGAGTTCTACTAGAGCATTATTCAAGAAGTGAGGGGTGAAGGAGATAAAGCAACAACGTAAATGGTGCTGAACTTTCCTAGAATTTGAATTAATACGATGATAGCTGGATATTCATTTTCCATCTTCTCTCAATTTAATTTCCAAAAAAGAGGTAGTTATTTGATGGTTATTTTTTGGATTCTCACCTTTGATTTTTCATGTATAACCACTTGTAAAAATCTCAAGTCTCTGAATCTTTTAGAATTCAAGCACATGAAACAAACTGGACCTAGAATTACTTGGTGGTATCAGAGTCTTAACAAATGTCAATCACACAATCAAGCTGGTCAAGGTCCTGCCTCCTTTCATAATAACCATCACACATCTTCTCATCTCCCATCTTTTATTTTATTTATTTTAGTGTTTACCATCTTTTCTAAATAAAATCCCTACCTTCTTATATCTATACAAAGACCTCCATCATCCAAATCATCATTCAATCCTAACCATTTTGGCCCTCTCTTTTCTTAAATCCTCCTGAAAAAGTACTATTCTAAAAGCTGCACAATCCTACTTGGAGAGATCATGATAAATCTCATCTACCGGCTCCCATACATGAGCAGAATGAACAGTGATGGATTCTCCATAAACAGGCGACAAACATCAGTAGAGCACAATGGATGTTTTCCCATATTGCTACATCATTCATACAATTTAAAGAAATCAATGGGGCTATATTCAATAAATCAATTGCACTATCCATTTTATAATGAGCATTCTTTCAGTGAAATATTATAGTGAGATTTTGATGAAAATGTAAGCTCTATAGTTTCTTCAACATGGTTAAAATTATTAAAGTTGCTCTCTTTTCCATGTCATGAGAGATTCAATGAATGACATTGTGATCTAGAAAGTTGGTTCCAAACCATGGCTTAAAACAATGGCCGTCTGTCACATAACAGTTTTGTCCATTACAAACACTATTTCAGCATTCACCATTTTTGTTATAAAGGCCAATTTCGGCTGGATGACACAATGGCTGTATAACATCTAAATTACATGCAATGAGACCATGAGATCATCATTGCAGATTACAAGTCCCCCACTGTTTTTTTCAATTTTAATTCATACCAGTTGCGCACATATGGTAACTAGTAAGAGAGGACCGCATGAGTTCACAGTAGACATAAACCAACAGCTGTGTCCGATCACAGGCAAGCCTTCTGCACTAAGCTCTTGGATTGTCTAAATTTCAAGTTTGGTTCCCTAAATACTGATAAAAAGAAGCTTGTTTCCCTTAACAGACCCTTTTGGGCTGTCCTTTTTTGTGAACTACTGTCAAAAGTCTCCTCATTTTGAGAACTAGGAAAAGTAAAATGAAATGTTGTCTTTGTGAAAAAGCATATACCTTAGGCCAACAACATGCTAAGTACTACCACACCAACTTTCTTAATAATAAACCAATATAGCAATAAGGGTATCTTTCCTATATGAAAGTCAGCAACGCATAGTTGTCAATATCGTTTTGGATCTCATTTCGCTCTGGCCTGCAAAATGAAAAGTTTCTGCCGATTCAGGATTTCGGCGAAACTTTTCAGAATTACATCTCGGGGAAATTATAACATAATATATATACATATATATATAAGTAAAAAAAATAGAAAAACTAATAAATATAGATTTAATCCATTATAGTAATTTTTTTTAGAATTATATTTTCACATATTTTGTGAAAATATAAGAAATACAAAATATATATGTGTAAAAAAAATTAAAAAAAAATTAATTACGTAAAATTCCATTTCGGCCGAAAAGTCACAATTCGGCCGAAATCGCTAATTTCGGCCGAGATTGACCGACATTCAAACGAAAAGTTCGGATACTTGACCGAAACAAAAAATTTCGGCCATTTCAACCGAAACGAAATGAAATTAACAACTATGCATCAACGCTACCACTTTAGGGTCAAGGTATAGAAACAACCAACACCACGGTCTTAACAAACAATCTAGAGAGAGACCCTTCAAATCCTCAACCTCTCCAAACTAGTTGAATTTGAATGAAATAAAAAAGCTCAAGAACCACACAATATTTCAAAATCAATATGCAGCATACAGGGTATCAATCTAAGCATATAACCAAAGGATCAGTAAACAAGATTTCTCATCACAAGAAGAGCCCACAAACATGTTAGAAATGAATAAATAAAAGAAGGAAGTCCTTAATACATGTAAGGAGAGGAAGGAGAAGATGTGCTCAAAACCTTCTAAAAAAAATGTAAAGCATTTGCAGTTACAAACAAGCACTCAGATTCTTTTATATTACAAACACTGAAACACAATCTCAAGTAAGAGAACTCAAAGAACCAATATCAATCAATTAATCATACCTCCTACAACTCCAAGCTGACACTGAAAAAAGGGCCCGATCTTGCCAACAAATTATACAAGCACCATTCTCCTCCTTGATCCTGTACCCTTCACAGCCATAGCTCTGCAGCAATCTCCTTGCCTGCGACAGGGCATAGTAACTCAAACCCACCTTCCCAAAGCCTGCCAAATCCAGCCTCTGAGTCCACTTCCGCAGTTTCTCATGCCTCTTCTTTCTGTCTGCTCCCTCGCAGGCAATAATGTTCTTTATCTCCTCCCCAAACAGCATCTTCTCCACCTTCATCCGATCAATTGACGCCCTGGACACTGTCGATTCCAAGCAATCAAACAGTGTTCCATAGAAATGAATTGCTTCCAAAAGTCTCTCCATTAGTGTTGAGCCATTATGGTTTGATTCCTGCTCTGCAACCACTACAATCTTCGGCGACAGACCCCACAGCGATGCCAGAAAGCACTCCATCTTGGCAGCTGAAGCCGGCGAAGAAGAGGCTGAATCAGGACTTGGGTTATGTCCGTTGAACATATTGTCTTTCTCAATCAACTCGCCTAGAGTGCTCTGATTCCGCTGTAGGATTTGCTGCACTTGAATGGAATTCATGCACATGGATGACGAGGGGGTCATTGCCTTCTGATGGCCATCATTGTCAGGCGCAAGCAAGGAATGCAGTTGGAGGATGGAACTGATTGCCAGCGCTTCTCCAGTCTTAATTCGCAAGCTTTCCAGATTGAGTTTCTCCAATTTGCATACAACTGGATTGAACTGAAATGGGATGTCTAGTTTCTCAGCTTTCTCAGTTAGTACCTTTGCAGTTTGCTCCAACACCTCCTTCTGTTCATGAATGCCTGTGATCCTCAGGTGGGGTGGCCCATCCGGGCGGATGCTCAAGGCCTCAAGGAGCGCCAGCCATTGCGCCGGCTCGGCCGAATTGAGGTCTATGATGTGCACCATCTTCTCCCCTTGAATGGCCTCCACAATTGCCTGGTTAGAGATGACAAACGCGAGTCTAAGAAAGGGGCAGAGGTCGAAAAAAAGCCTTCTTACAAGGAACTCTTCAGATACAGATTGAATTCTGGTTGAATTGAGAGCTTTGTAGAGGCCTCGCCAGGATTTGAGGATCCGGTCTGCGAGGGCCTCAGTGAAATAGGCGGCCACTCGCTGCATTGAGTCGCCGTCAGGGGAGGCAAGGAGGGAGATCTGCTCCAAGCAGACGTTGGCATTGTCTAGGCTGCCAGTTGAGACATGGGTGGCACAGGAGAAGAGGAGCTGGATCAAGCACAATCCTCGCTCCTCCGATTTCATCTCCCGAAGCCATGGGAAGGGCGATCCAAGGCCGGGGGAGATGGACAACATGGAGAAGAGTTCGAGGGGCGACAAGGAGACAGAGGAGGAACCCTCGTCTTGAACCATTTCCACCATTGATGATGGCGACTGCGACTGCGCTTGCGATTTCTCCGTTTTTCTAATTGGAAAAGAAGACAATTGTGTGATGTGTTGAAAAGAGCTATCTGCTACCTCAAGCTGAAGAATTGGGACATGGAGATGGATGGTTCTTGGGCTTGAATCAAATTACAAGAACAGGCATAAAGATTCAAGAAAATAGCAATTAGAATTTGCAGGTATCATAGAACAGGAAGCTGAACTAAACATGGAGAGACCTTGCACCAATCAAACCCATACAAGGTACTAGCTAGAGGGTCTCTTGTACTTTGATTGTTGGGCTTAAATTCGCTAGATACAGACTATAAAGAGCTATAAAAAAGGGCTAATTTCTGCTGGGATATGGTAAGAAAACGAGTAAGAGAAGAGTTGCATTGCAGAATTAAAAAGAAATCGCAACTGAGTCTTCTCAAAGCCTTGATGAAACATGCAGGCGAACAGGAGGCTTGTGTTAACAACAATTCTTCAACGTTGAAATACTGGGAGTTGCTCATTCAGATCCATAACTGGGTATTCAATTTAGTTCGATTTCTTCAAAACCCACAGGAAATGTGAGCAGAGGAAGAAGAGTTGCATGGCAAAACTAAAATAAAAGGAGCAAGTTTGAGTCTTCTCAAAATCTCGATGAAATAAGCAGGATAACAGAGCAGAAGGCTTTATGGTAGGGTTGTTCAAGAACCAACGTAGAAATACTGAAATTTGCAGGAATACAGCCAGCTCAAATCCCCATATGGGTTTTCACCTTCTTTCAATTTCCTAATAACCCAAATGAAATATGGACCGGCAAAGCTCAAGAGAGGTCTCTCTCTATGCTTTCATCCTTCCTTCCTTTCTCAAAGCTACAACAAAAAGAGAATTCACAAGAACAAAGGATAGACAAAACAAAAATCAAAATCCCAACTGGGTTTTCTCCTTTAGCACAATTCCTCAAAACCCAGATCAAAATTTTGAATTTTGAATCCAGAGCATAGAAGTCCTTCTCTCTCTTGTTTTCTTACTTTCTCTGAATAAAAAGATGGGGCACCAAAACCAGAAGAAAGAAAACAGAGATATCATAGGAGTGATATCCAGAAGAATGGGATGAGATGGAGAGAGAGAGAGAGAGAGAGAAACAAAATGCTGTGGAATTTGGCAGAGACCTTTGGTTGTTAGAGAAAGAGTCTGGAATTGGGGCAAATGTGGGGAGTTTGGTCTCGAATCTCGATCGACATGAACTTGTTCTTATCTTCTTCTGTGTCTTGACGACAAGGACGAGGGTCCTTTTTGTCCTTAGTGTAGTGGATTTTGGTGTCTTTCCAAGAACAGAACAAAGATAGTAGAAAACTAAATCATTGCTAGATAGATACCTATTTGGTGTGATTAAAAATCACGATTCATGGGATTTGATTTCATACTAAATTTCCTCTACTTTCTTCACCAAGTTTATGAAATGTTAGGCAGAAATACTTTTCAATTGTTTATAAAAAAAAAAAATGAGAGTGCTGGATCAACTATGACTATGAGACTGGGCCTAAAAATCAGGTTCCTGACAATAGACCCCATGTGAAGAGTGGTTGTTAGTTTGGCTGATGGTCCCTCCCATCCATTGAATAATAAGAGATGGAACCCATGAGCCCTAGCCTGGATTAATGGGTCAGTGAGACTACAGTTACAGGTAATCCCATGGAGTACTGGACTGGAGAGTTAGTTGGGTGTTGGGCTTTATATTCCTTGGTGGACCATCGTCCAAAGGAGTCCTAACAAAACAAAAACAAGGCTATTCCTTTGTCTTTGTTGGGGGTGAGTGAGGATTGCAAGGGAAGGGCTTGGACTGCCTCCAAACAAAACCTAACCTTTGTCTCGTAGTGTAAAGGCCACAAGGATGTGGTTTGGATGCATCTTCTTGCATGGGACATTGAGACAAGTCGTTTGGGAAGATGACAAAAGGGCCATGCACCCCACTCAGCCCTAGTGTTGGAGGAGCCTATAGCCTATAGCCTATAGGGTTCCATCTTCTGGTCAATCTCATTCCTCCAGCTACTTTATGCTGTCCCATTTTGCATAACAGCCCATGTGATGTCATCATCATCATTCATTTTGGATAGGCCAAGGAATGATGTTTAGCTATAGTTTGGTCCCGCTCCTCTTGATTGAATGTGAGTGGGAGTTTTTTCTTATATATGATAAGATGACTGGAACCCACAATCCCATTATTGCAAGAGTGATCAAAGCTCAATTCAAAGCCTTACACTTGAACCTGCAACAATAGGCTGATATCATGTTGGATGAGAGTCAAAATTAAAAGACCCATATGCTAACAAAGCACTACCCTTATTTGATTCTCTGTTCTAGATTCAACACCAATCTAATCATTAGAATAGAAGAAAAAAAGTATCAATCTTTGAAGCCTATAAAATCAAGGCTTTGGACTATCTGATTGGTGATTTTCACCCTACCATCATCCACAAACTTCCCACCCCGTCCCAATTTTGTGATTGGCATAGTCCACAATGGCTTCACAAAGATGGGTTCACAAAATTGCCAGCTACTCAGTTTAACAGCTATAAGTTGGACCATGCTGATCATTTTCTAGATCTTGGCTCTAAACCAGAGACTAAGCAACAGTTCCACCTACCATTGTTGATTGTTTGTTGCATCATTATTCTTTCAACACCCTCCATTGCAAGAAATATGATAATAATAGCAATATCAAATATCTGAAAGGATGTCATCAATTACTTAGGTTAGCATTACACTTTTGAAAAGACTGCCTTAATTAGTATTGCCCCTGACAACATCACAAATGCAGTGTATTTAAATGTGATCTGATACAAGGCTTAGATATTTTCCAACAAACCTTCACTAGGAATAGTATAGACCTACAAGGCTTAGATATTTTCCAACAAACCTTCCCTTGGAATAGTATAGACCTAGTTTAGTAATAAACAGTCAATCTCAGGAGGGAGGAATCGGTACAAACCAAGACATTTGAGGTATTAAGTATTTCCAATGCTAGATTGCAGCAAGACAAGGCAACTTTCCAACAACTCGCCGAAAGCCTTCGAATATATGAACTGCATGCAACGCACAAATACAGGCAACATAGGACCCACTTGGATTATTGGATCTTGCCTTTTCCGATTTGATTTTTGGAGGGTTTTGCCCATTCCTAGAAATCATGACAGAGACCACGGACCCACCCAGGCATTGACGTTTATATCATCAAAGTCATCATCACTATTGGGTCTAACCTTGGACCCAGACCTGTTTTTTTTTTTGGGGGGTAGGTCCAGCCAAGTCTTGAGCCTGCACCCAACCCATTTATGGCCTTAAGCATCATCTTATCATTGAGACTATAGGCCAATTAAAGATGTCACCCTGTACCCGAATAAATAAGGACCCAATGGATATCCAATTTGTTTTTCAATCCAATAAATACTTGGATCTAGTTTCAGGATCTAGTTAAGTGACTACAGCCAAGTATAAGAAAAACTAACACTCACTTTATGTTCTTCCATAGCTTGCCTTTGGCCAAATTCTTATGCCCCACTTCCCACCTTGAGTGACTACACTACACAGTAGTAAGTCGTTTCAAGCAAAGATTTCCAATCCAAAGGAGTAATACAGTATCAAGATCTGGGTCCTAACATAAAGGATCTGTGTGCAGTCTGGATCCAAATACTGATTCAGGCCCTTCAAAACCAACCTGGATAAAGAGACACCACACATCCAAACCGATCCTGAGCACTGGGACCCATTATTTGAATGGTTTGATTAAAGCATATAAGTCCAATATACAGAGACTCTGAATATGATGAGCATAGATTTTACTCTGTTAAGTCATAACAATTCATCAAAAATAATGCAAAATCAGCAAACCCATCCTCAGCACTCAGCAGAATGAATAACTACTGAAATGGATCCTCAAACTAAGTCAGACTTCTTTCAAAACCTCTGCTGAATGCCACAGCTCAAACTACCTACATGTTTCCAATCTTCTTGGCAAACTCCTCCATCTTGGGTTTTCCCTTTTTGGGAGTTGTATTGCATATTTTTTGTTCGCAGTCTATGGGCGGCTCATGAAGCTTTAGTGCTCACTGAAAAACCAGAATCTTCCATAGGAGTTTATGATTGTCAACTGGTAGCTTCTCCTTCAGATGAAAGGCGAGGGACTACCACAGGCCCACCACGAACTTTGTCAATGGCATAGCTTATCCTTAGAGGACGGCCTAACAATGCCTGCACAAAGGAACCAGCAGATTGCAAATGCAACTCCAACACTCCCTCAATTCCAGAAAGAAACGCATTTTCTTACCTTTCCATCCATGGCATCTTTGGCACTTTGAGCTTCATCAGAGTTTGAAAAGTACACAAATCCAAAGCCTCTTGACCTTCCTGTGTCTCTGTCATACAAGATCCTCACTGAAAGAGAGAGATTACATGATAAAATTCAGGCCAAAATAACTAAGTGAAGCAACCTACAAGTGTAATACTGATTGGTGGACCAAAGCACAAAACAAGCAGGAATGTGAATGCTGTGGCAAAATATGCAACATTTTTCATTTTTGTCTTGAATGAAGACACAATAAAAGATCAGATATGTATCCACCCCATCCACAAATGAATTAGCCCTAAGCTTCACCATCACAAAGTGGCACAAAAATAACAAATAAGCAAAGTAAATTCAAATTACAAAATGTTGCTTCTCTATGTAATGCTTCTTATAGGTAATATGTTACCTGTGTAAAATTTGGCAAAAAAAAGGTAGCAGACAATAGATAAAACTCTAGGGATACTGGGATCAATATTTGAAGAGAGAATATCCAAGTGCTTGAGTTCAAAAAACTTAACGAAAAATATTTTTTGGAATCGAGCAAAGAGACTTAACTCCAAGAACATCCAATTTACAGTTTTCACATACAAGAGAAACCTAACATATACAGCATTACTAATAAGCCAATGACAAGATACTGTTATGCATTCATAACTTCGTTTGATATGCAGATGCACTCATCAAATAAGATATATGCACTGATGCTTATTAAGTTAATTGCTTAATTGTAAACAACCCAAGGGAATTATGGATAACGTGAAATGAGGTGAATTTCAGTTTCACTTGATCTCATGGAAACAAAACCCACATGAAACTTCATTAAGTAATAAATCTACATGAGATTTGCACATGGAAATTCTTTTTTATTTTTTCGAGAAACTATGATAAATGTTGATGAACCGGAGATGATGATCACTTCAACCCAATATGAACATCAGTCTGATCTGAGTTCTCTATGAGGCAATACTAATCACATGGGGAGATTCAACCAGCAGTCGACTTCATATAATGTGGACTACATAGTGCAAACCAAACCAAACCAAGCCTTTTCCCACTAAGTGGGGTCAGCTATATGGATTTGATGATGCCAATCAAATCTGTTTAGGGCCATGTCCTCCATTAGATCCATATAGGCAAGGTCATGTTTAATAGTTTCTTTCCAACTTCTCTTGGATCTCCCTCTCCCTCTCCTACTCCTGACAATCTCCATGCTGGCAGCCATATCAACACTATACAGGAGCTAATTTTACGATTCTACCACATCAATGGATAATGATTGCAAGCCAATCATTCAAATAGAAAAGAATTCGAGAAGTAGCACAAGTCATAGTTTTCAGCTTTATTAGATTTTAGCAAGTTGTGTACATTACAGGACCCTGACTTCTACTGTCAACTATACAAGTACAAATTAACATAACTGTAGAAATAAACAAACTTATGCCATTGCATCTTTTCCTTTTTTTCCTCTTCATTTCCTTTTTTTTTTTTTTTTTTTTTAAGAATTAGCTGAAATGAGATTTATAAAGGAGAAAGAAGGTACAGGATTATGAGACCACCAAGCAGAAAGGATAGCCTATATATAATATACAGAAGGCAAAGAACCAGATATTTACAACTCCGGAACTGCAACATCTGCAATTTCAATAACCTCCTTTTCAACACCCAATTTAGCCAATATGTCCACCTCCTTGTTAGCTTCTCCTGAACAGGACACAAAATTGCACTTGTTCCTTTTGATAGGACTTTAATTTCATTGAAGATGTAGGTGAATTGCCAAGGTTCTCTTGACGATTGGCGCACACACTCACCAAAGAAAAGGCATTCTTTGAATCATGATGAACTAATGGCTACCCATGGAATCTCCAATAACCCTCCCTTTTGAGAATATATAACCCCCTACTGGAATTTAAAGTACCAGCAGATACTAAAGAACGCATCACCAAATTACTTGTCATTTTTTTATTACACCACCCATGCTGGACAGTCCTAGAGTCCTAGATTTCCATTAGAACTATCACCTATGGCAACTTAAACCACCCACCAAAACTTTTTCTCTCTTTTTCTTTAAGGGAATGTCTGTGTGGCCGCTTTTCTACAAGGTAAACTGAAAAAATGAACCAACTTTACCATGACTCCTCTCACAAAAACAAAACACCCACCTCTCCCGCTTCATATCAGCACCACCTGTGACAGATTGAGGATATGTAATATCAAACCCGCTGCACGGTAAGGAATTTTCCAGGTTGGGCTTGATGCATTTATCTGATAAGCCTTTTAAATTTAGAAGAAAGGTTGAATCATATGAGAGTGGTTGCCACAAAGGCACAAACCACTACAAAACCCAACCCCAATAAGAGTGATGGGCCCAGACCACCCAGTCAGCCCCACCCATTACTAGCCCTAGTCTCCATGCAATCCCCTCCCTCCCACACCCCCAAAAGAGTAACAAATGCACACAAGATAGCATTAGCATTAGATAGCAGTAGCACATTCCATCAATTTGTTCCCTCTAAGCAACACAACACTTGTGCAAGCGACGGGGGTCCCTATCCTCAGATGGCAAGAATTGAGAATCCCGCACCACATACGGACAACAAGAATTAAAAATCATGCACCGCAGTTCTGCAGGAGTTCCGTAAGGAAAAAAAAGTAGAAGAGGGGCGCACGAGATTGAAGATGGACAGGTAGTAAGATCTTGTTGAACATAGAAGTCTTAATAATTGGTCGAATCATCAAAAATGGACCATGAATGACAACCCAAAGGACAAATATCATATTAAAAAAAAAAAAGAAATGAAAATGAAAAGACAGATGTTACTGAATTGATAACATTGGTCTCTTTGATAGTTACTTAGATCAAACTTCAAACTAAATGGATTCAAACAGTGAACTATTTCTTCATTTCCCCCCAAATGATACAATTTCACTATTTCATTTGAGTAATTCGCAGTTTAATTCAGTCAATGTTCAATAACAATCTGCTTGAGTTCGGAATTAGGTTAAAATGGTTTGATTTCACCAGGGACACCAAACCAATGATTCTACTTATTTGCACATAGGACTCCTTATTTCAGAAGAGATTCTGTTTTAATAGATTATCAAGAGATGTCACATGGGTGACCAAATGTACCATTACTGCTCATTTTGGAGTATAGCATACATCACTATAGGATGCACAAATGTACCTATAAATCAGTTGAATTGGATTGGACCCATAACCAGGTTAATTTAAACAAATTATACTAAACTAGACAATCATAATCAGATTCTTTCATCATAACAGTTACTACTTGAACTCATATCACAAATCATATAGAAAAATGAAAAACAAAAAAGTTTGAAACTTTTCCAACGGATTGGAAAAATTATGGAAGGTACCCAATTGCAAACTGCGAACTAGGAACCAGATAATAAATGTCCCTCCAATGTGGGTTCCCACCATTTGGGTGGTTTGGATTGAACAAGAAAAATTACATAGTACATGAAATCAAACCAAACAAATGCCCCATTTTAAGTAGGGTTATGATTACCTTCGGTCACTTGTCCAAAGGTAGAAAATGCGTCCTTCAAAGACCTCTCATCCACGCTCCAAGAAAGACCTGACACATCATCACCACCATACACACAACAAAACTAACTCACTCACTCTCTACAACAACAGCAACAGATATTAATAGAGAGAGAGAAATGGACCTCCGACGAAGAGTCTGGGGGTGGAGGAGGACGGATTTGGTGGTGCGCAGTAGCACCGTAATTGGAGAGAAGGGCGAGCGAGCCTGAGTAGGCTGAGGAAGAACGTCATAGGAGTAGAAAGCGTTACGTTTTTGTGATGGATCGGCGAGCGATACAGACTAGTGAAGAAGGAAGAAATGAGCGAGCTTGTGTCGGTGTCACTGTCGGAGTATCGGTTCAGTTGGCGGGTGAGGATCTCTTGCTCACCCGCTAGGGCAGGCAGACCGGCAGAGAAGCCCCTTTTATTTAATGTAGTGACTTAAAAATTATGCCCATATGTGGGCTCCACAGTGAGGTCCACTTATAGAAAATCAATGCCATTCTTAATAATTGATTAATTGTAATTGTATTATATTATATGGGGTCTGAAAAAATTTCACTCTAATAAGAAATTGCCCACCATCAATTTGATTAGCCAATCAATTTTACAAAAAAAAAAAAAAATCAATCAATCAATCTTATAGTATTAAATCTCCGATTAAAATAAAATTTCGCCACAATCCATATAAGAGGTGGACAGATATTTTGAGCAGTTTAGAATTTGTGTAGGTGGGCGCCACTGGAGCTTATAAAATCCTCAACATATCTTTACACTATATTTCAATTACAATGTTCTTATTAACAATGTCAACTTAAAAGGAAATTTTAAACTACTCTGAAACAAATGTCACCTTTGCAATCTTCTTTTTTGTTTTCTTTTTTTTTTTTTTTTTTTTTTGTTTTTTTTTTTTGTTTTTGTTTTTGTTTTTGTTACTTGTGTAGTTGACTAGCTCATGAAGTTAATGATAGATGATTCTAATAATGTAATATTACTAATTCAATTGTGGGCCTCACTTCAATTGGAGTAAAAAAAAAAAATTACAAGCTAATAGAAGAGGTTATAGTTATTTTGGATTGACTTGGATTTTATAAATTATAAGGATAAACACAAAGATTAAACTTTATACATTTAACAGTTACATATTAAACACAATCATGGTGTATATAGGTATAGTATACTAGTTACTATATACAAACAAACTTGATTTTCTTAAATTCCACACCAATAAATAGATCATAAGCGAAAATTATAGTTTTCATTTTATGAAATTTGTCATATCCTAACTTGTTTTGGTGGGGGTGTGTGTATGTATATATATAAATATATATATATATATAAATTTATTGAATTATAAGAAAATTTTATACGACACCAAATAAGACAGCCATACAGGATGTCATTACTTTGCGGGGGGGGGGGGGGGGGTCGGGGGTCGGTTTGAGAATATTTTGATTTAATGGTATTACTAATGGAAAAAATATTATATTTTAATATATTTTTAATATTCTAGAATTTTTTTTGTTGGATATTTTTACAAATTCTTTTGAATTAAAAGAAATTCCACACTACGACGATTGTGACGAACCGATAACCGTGACCAATATCGCAATTTTGAACCATTGTAATCCGTCCAAATTTCAATCAAGTATATCATATGATGTACCATGGGATATAAAAACTGGGGGTTTTGACATAATAGTTCTTAAATCCAGTTTGTTCAATTTCATGACCGAAATTCAAAAAATGTTATCAAAGTCCATTTGACTTTGGTCAAGAATTTTTTACCTGTTTTCCCATAGACCCCATGATTTCATGAGAACGGTGTGTGTCACAAAAATTGATAAATTCCATGATATCATGGAATTATCCATGATGTCATGGCTTTTATACAGCAATTTAAGAAAAGAGATTTCTAAATGATAGAACTTGAGAAATGGTGTCCAGGTTTCTTTTCTTTTTTTTAGATAAGTGGTCCTTTCATTTCACAAAAAGCATGAAATACAAAAAAGGGAAAATCAATTCCCAATTGGGGCATACCCCAATTTACAATCGTTGAACAGACTCCATAAGGTCAAAAAACAAAAGCACCACCCACAACCCAAGATCAAGTTAAACAATAGATTGCAAATAACTGATTTCCATGGAAGAAAGATGAGATGTTCTTATTTCTACTTAGTTTTCATAAAATATTATTTTTCTTGTTCCGTGAAAAAAAAAAAAAAAAAAAAAAAATAATATCAAAACTGATAAATCTCATGATATGATGGGATATGACACAAAAAAATTCTAAAAAAAATGTTGGCAAGAGTCAAATGACTCTTGTCGAGGTCCCCTCATCATCTTCTTGTGTATTTCACCAACCAAAAATCTCCATCAAACACTTTCCAACTCTTTTAATTATTTTCATTGGCATGCATCCAAATATGTCCTACACACTAGAGCAAACGTTTTTGAAACTAGCACTCTTCTCATAATGCACAGAAGTGACTAGGAAGGTTTTTTTTAAAGAGTATTTGCAGCTATTTGACCCATGGCCCATCAATTGGCTGCCCTGGACCAAAGTATATGATGATGCCTCCAAAGGCGGGCATCATCCACGTAGGGGCTAGAGATCGTAATTCCTCTTGTTTAAGAGGCTCGTTTGAGTTCTTTTTTAATGTTTCAAGAACATGAATGCTTAGCCCGGCCATCAAATGTTAAGGTCCCCGTTCAGATCCTCAAATTGCAGTCTACCTTGTAGATCTAATTGCAAGTGAGTCTCTTTACCTATGATTTTTTTTTTTTTTTTTTTTAATGGCAGAACAAGTCTCCCACAAGTAAAAATCAGATTGCCCAATCATGCGTGCACTCGGATTTGAAAGATCCAAGTGGACCATAACCATGACATTTTTTTTCCAAAAAATAAAAATAATAATAATTTTATTATCATCACCGAAGCCTTGTCCCAACCACGTCGAAGTAAACTCTAACTTCCCAACAACCAATTTGTAGAAATATTTTAATCCCAAACCATGCATTTTGTGTGCATCTAACTAATTTATTCATCTTTTTCTTTTATTTATATGCCCCATCCAAACAAGGCCCATCAGATTTACCTAAATTTATTCATGCATATGGATCGGATAGAGTATCAGAAATGCAAGAAAAAATGAGAGAGAGAGAGAGAGAGAGAGTATAGAATACCGATATACAAAGAAAAAATATTTTATTTGCCCTTCATTCTGCTGTTACAGATCAGTGCTTGAATCCTGGAAAAATGGCAGGACACTTACAACAGCTGCATCCAATTTCTATAATACAAAAATGCCAATTAAAACACAACAGTGGCATATGCAATTAATGCTCATTATCCGGGAGGAGAGCCAATCAACCACTACCCCATATTAATTTGTAAATGTTCCTGCTAGCACTTGCACTGATCAGATTACTCTGCCTTCCCAACATATCTTCTTGCGCCCGAACATCACCTTCCTTTACCAAGGAAACAAAACCCAGTTTCAATTACTCAAACTACTCAATATTTACTCTTGCTGATGAATAATGTGAACACTCAAACTTTCTGTTGAATGTTTTTTTCCTAAAAGAAGGAAAGAGAAAATTGTACAAGCGGCAAAACTCCAAAGGTTTTCCAATAGCCAACAGAATCAGCTCTCTCTCTTTTTTTTTTCTTTTTGGTAGAAGAATCAGCTCTCTTGAAGCACATTTTGTATGTTCACATGAAATCAATAGTCTCAGTAGAATTTCATTGAGGAAAGCATTTGGATCCTAATTGACGAAATGAATTGTCAAAAGAAATTTCTAATTCACAGAACAGAATCATAGTTTCTGCGAGTTACCAAAGGAAGCCCTCTTATTCGTGTGCAGATAAAAGCCAGAGCTCCAGAGAGCTCATTCTCGGATTTATAAAGGTTGCCCATCCACAGCTTGGTGGTCCAGAATGTCAAAACGTGACCTCAGTGTGGGTAGGGATACATCCAATAATTGTCAAACAGAAATATTGTAACCTATGAACAAAAATCCCAAAAATAGGCAGATAAGGATAGACATAGCTATGGCACACATTACACAAAGGCAAAGACTGAAAGGTTAGGACCTTCCATTAGCAGTAGAGCATATGCCAGCTACGATAAGGCCAGTCAAATAATGTCTGAATAACCAAACCATGGGCCGTCCCCAGCTTATACAAATTGATTACCTCAGAATTATCCACTTGCTAAGGCCCAGGATCACATAATACTGAATTAAAAGAACAAGATAGTCACTCACAAGAGCAGAATACGCATGAGCAAGCGATAGAATCGTCGGATACAAGTTAAGAACAGCAAGAGCAGCCTCTTCTGTTACGTGCGGAACCTACATTATTTCCATGTCACAGTTACACAAAGTCAATAAAATCAAGGTACAAAATAGCATAAGAAATCTCATCTTGATTACATAATTTAACAACATTCAGTAGCATTCTCAAAATATAAAACACTACTTAAAAAAGCATTTGTCACTTAATCTCTGTTCAGTTCAGGGAACTGAAGGGGAAATTTTGTTTATAAAAAGCTCAGCTTAATGACAAGAGAACATGGCAAAGTGGACGGTGAGGTTGTGGGTTCAAGTTGTTCTCGTTGCCAAATCAAAAAAGATAACAAAAGCAAAAAATAGAAAGTGGAAATAAGCTCAGCTTAAAAGTTTTCTCCATCATCTTATGGGCCAATTTCCCAGGAAAGACATCATAAGCTGGTGGTGCTATGGAGAAACTGGATTGACGAGGGATTTAAGAATCATGGACTTTTTTGTTTTACCAGACAACCCAAACAGAGTGCACTCTTTTTCTAACACAAACAATGGGATGATAAGATAAGTTTCGGAAGAAAAAGGAGATTACCTGCAAGAGTTGAACAGCAAGCACATCACTGACAGTCATCTTCTCAAGATCCTGGCACTTTTTAGTAAATTCGTTGAAGGAAGGGCAGACTAGACTACTATTATACATGTCATTGGAAAATTGTTTTCTGTAACAATGACTAATTGCTTGTGTTAGATAACCATATTTCTTCAGGGTATCAGCCAAGCCACTTGTTCTGTGCACATCAAACCCTTCAAGAATCTCTGTTGTGAAACAACTGCAAATACAAGGAACATTTTACACTAGATAGTAGCCTTAGCTAATCCAATAATAATAATAACAATAATCAACAATAATAATAACAAAATCTTATCAGGTAATTTATGTATGTAATACACATTAACAATAGATAGAGATTCACACAAAGGCAAATGCATAGGTATGAGAGTTAAGTTTGGTTGCAACTGGTAGATCCAACAATAGTATTGGTCTCTTTAATGGACAAAAAGATGAACATATTTAAAATCAAACAGCACTGTCAAGCGCTAACTGTTGAAAGGTTCCTGAAAATCACATAAATTCAATTCAATGAAACTGACTGCAGGCCTAAAAAGTGTGATTAAAGAAAATTTACGCTGTTTTGATGCTTTCAGCCGCTTCACAAGAATTTGGATCACCTTCCACAATATAAATCAGTTTCTGAAGCCCACATTTCTGCAAAATAGTATTAATAAAATAGTATTAAGTACAAACTCATGAGACGTTTACTTTTAGACAGTGGGATCAAGCCATATTTAGTGGACCCCAGTATTTGATTTAGATAAGGAATCTCAAATCCCTGAGAGAAAACAATATAATAAAAACTCAGACAATAAGAGAAAAGGTTTGCATTAATCACTCGTCTCTAGAACATCACAAGTTGCATCTATGAAAGAGTTCGGTAGAATTTCTACCTCAAAAATGTGGAGAAGCTGGAAGGAATGATGAGGAATTATATTTTGAACTACTAGGGATGTTGGTAAGCTCATTCTTGTGTGTGGCCATTTTCTGGCCTATAATTTTTTAAACTATCGTTCTTTCCGAATAAATGGCTCAAGTTACCAGTTCAAATATATATATATATATATATATAATAATTATTTATATTGTCATGATTGTTCATAAGTCACAAATGCAAATGTTATCCATATTCCATAAATGAAAAATCATTTCAGCCATGAAACAAGTTACCTAACAATTTACAACTGGATATTTTGATATTTTCAAGAAAATCATGATTCTATATCAAAATAGGGACAAGTACCAAAAGCCTCTGTTTCTGATCTCTGTAGCGATTATCCCTGATTGACATACGTAAATCATCAACTTCTTTTCTTTCGACAATAAAATCAAGCACATATTCTTCATCAAGTTGTTTGTGACGAGCTATCCATATTCCATCTCCAACAGGTAAGCGCCTAACCTGTGGAATTTTGCGACAAGCATAAGTAAAACATCAAACGAGTAAATAAAATAATGTGAAGAAGGGAGAAATATACATCCAGGCAGTTCCACAAGCTAGTTAACGAAAAAATTAATATAAGTATCATTATCATCATCATTTTACCCTTATCCTTGGCTCAATGGTTTTTAATAAGAGCTAATGAGACTTATTGGTGACAAAGAAGAGTAGACATTTGTGAGTGATAGAAAGCTAATCTTAAAATGGCATTCAATCAAATGGGAATCTGCACAGACCCAAGACATTTCCATGAAAGAAGAACTATATCGTTATGAATTTGACAGTATCGGCTGCCTGAACTTTGAGCCAACTTGTTTTGCAAGCAAGGAAATACGGGAAACACTCATCAAAGTTCTATTATCCTAACAAACCCCTTGGATACACACATTATTCTCAATAGGATTCGAGGCATTATTATAGATCTGCATATGCACCCTAATAGAGGGCCCAAGTCAGTGGTACCAAGCCTTCTGACAGACTTCTCCTGGATGTAGGGCCTTCTATGAAGGTTGCCCAACTCCCAGCTGTTTCTAAACCAACCAATTAGCTACACTTGTCTTTGATGAGTCAAACATTTGCTTCGGCTCACCAGATGGGTCATGTGCCTTCCTAGGCCTCAAGGAAGGCCCCACTTTCGGGCATCCACCTGCTGCAACCAGGTATGTCCATGCACCTTAGCGTCTACAGCCATTAAAGTAAACAAGAGCCCATAAGTAAAGATGATCAGTCTTTTGTTGCTAGGTTTTTTTAGAGAAATAATTCAAAGAAACACCGATCAAAAACAAATCGAAGAAACCTGATGAAGAGAGAATCTAAGAAAGGCACAGAAAATAAGTTCTTCATCCCTCCATCATCATCTTCTTCTCTATTCTCCTCTTCTCCTTCTCCTCTCCTTCTTTGTAATCTTCTTTCCCTTCCGATTCCCCTTCCCCCTCTACTGCTATAGTCAAGTGTAACAATCTACTAGACTGTTACTGTCTACTGTAACAAAATGTACGATGGACTGTTACTGCAGTGTATAAACTTCTTTTTTTTTCATTTTCTTTTATTCTTTTTTTTAATCAACGACTAAAAGTTTATTAAGAGCAAGCACATCGGTACAAGAGGGATAAACTAAGTGGCTACCAATAAAAAAAATTAGAGAGAGACAAGTACTCAAAAAGCCATTCTTAAAAAATGACAAAGTATCGCAATCTATACCCCCTGACCAAAAGCAAAAAAACTTATTCCTTTTTTCAGAATTATCGTTGTTTGATTTTTCTTAAGGCCAAACATATCCATTATGTTTTTCATTAACCAACTCATTTTTTTTATTAGAACTCTTTGGATTTTACTTTTGCTGATTTACGCTGGAAGTTGGAACATTTTACTAATTATTATACCTCTTAAAATTTTACTTCTGTTGGTTTTTTAATGCATTGCTTTAACACATGAGTTATCAGTATGGTAGTAGTTGGTACTGTGATTCATTCCCTTCTTCGTTTTGTTATATGCTCAAGATTTGTATTTTGAATAGCCTTCTACATGGACAATGAAGAATAAAAAATGGTCCAGACAGCTTTTATTTAAATAATAATGGTGTAGGATAACGATATAAGCTAAAATAAAAAATAAAAAAGTATTTAGGCTGATTTCCTTCCATCTGTTGGAGGCGCAACAAGCATACTTAGGCTCCAAAATTGCTTGGTGCCTAGCTCGTGCCTTGTACCTTGACCATATTTCTTATGTTGAAGGATCAAAGGAAGAGGAGATGATGCAAAAGACAGATATATCCAAATCAGTGAGGAGACAATGCCCAGTTGCCAGCCTTCACGTGGCGTGAACATTATGTTGTTCAAAATCATCAAATAGAGAACCTTTAGAAGTTGACACATCACACAAATATATGGCTATTAGTTCCAGTCAAAATGATCCAAGAAAATCAAGGTGCGTTTGGCATCGTGCCATTCAGATGTTCCCATGAGATAAGACCAGAAAACATGTTTGGTACATGTTTGGTATGTGTACATCACTGTTCTGAATTTTGATCTCAATATAAAAAATCTTAACCCGCTGGCATAAGAAAGTTAGTATGAAAAAACTTTGTTTTGTTTTTTTAGAAACAACTTGCTGGCACAGTTGTTTTTTACTTATCTCTTGCCTTCTTTAAGAATGTCATTTAAAGACTTCAAATTCCTAAAGGTAGGCCCCATGTTCACAATCTTAAAGAAAGTGGCCCCACTTTATAATTCCTAAATGTGGGCCACATGGTTACAATCACAAAAGGTGGGCATCTCGTTGTAATTTCTAAAGGTGGGTCCCGTGTCCACAATCACAGAAAAGGTGGCCCCACTTTATATTTCTTAAAGGTGGGTCATATGGTCACGATCACAAAAAGTAGAGCCACATTGTAAATCCTATGAATGTGGGCCCACATTGTGAATCCTATGAATGTGGCCTCATGTTTGGATTTCTAAAGGTTGGTACCACATTGTAATTTTTAAAGGTGGGTCTCATGTTCACAATCAACAAAAAAGATGGCCCCAGATTATAATTTCTATAAAGGTGGCCCCACATTGTAAGTCCTATGAATGTATTGCCCCCATGTTCTAATTTCTCAAGGTAGGCACCACATTGTAATATCTAAAGGTGGGTCCTGTGTCCACAATCACAAAAAATGTGGCCGCTTTGCAATTCATAAATGTGGGTCACATGGTCACGATCACAAAAGGTGGACCCACATTGTAAATACTATGAATGTGGGCCCCATAATCTATATTCTAAAGGTGGTACCATGTTGCAATTTCTAAAAGTGGGTCTTACATTTACATTCACAAAATGGTAGCCCACATTATAATTCCAATAAAGATGGGCCCACATTGTAAATCCTATGAATATGGGTTCCATGTTTTAATTTTTAAAGCCAGCTACCACATTGTAATTTATACAAGTGGAACCCATGTACGATAATAATAGAGTGCCGCAAAGAATAAAAGGTGGGTTGAACATTGTAAATCTTATATCCGCTCCTTAGAGCGAAACTTTTATAATGTTATCAAACAAGTTCCATACAGCATATTCTCAACAAAATAATTTAATATAATGTTGCCAAACAAGTTCTGCAGAGTAAAGTCTCGGCACAACCAGATATGAGGACAAAATTGGGAACACGAGAACGATGCCAAACAGGTCCTCGGTCTTTGAAAGGGTTGGGCAAAAGACTCACGAAATTGCGGATATTAAGAGAAACATTCGAGCTAAAAGTGAGAAACTTATTCATGATAAATTTAGGCAATTCTACCCTAGAGATTCGATTTGGTGGGTTTTAGATAAAAGGAGGGTCCCAACTCCCAAGTCCCAAGGGGTTAGATTGACACCATTAAAGACGTGTATAAGATAGTAGTGCTAAGTGTGAGAACTACCTGTGCAGAGACAAGTGAGTTTCTAGTAACCAAAGGTTTGTATTACAGGTCAACTTTAAGCCCTCATCTATTTGCACTAATCATGGATAAGTTAGTTGCTCATATTCAAGAGAAAGTACCTTGATATATGTTGTTTCCAGATGATACGACATTGGTAGATGAATAAAGAGATGGCATGAATGCGAAACTTGAGAGAGATGGCGGGAGGCTTTAGAATCCAAGGTCTTTAAAATAAGTCATATATAGTGGGAATATATGAATTGCAACTTCTGTAGAGATCACCCATTTCAAGATCTATGGTTAGATCTTTGACCGGTAGATGTTCAATTTCAAGATCTATGGTTGGATCTTCGTCTTGTATATCTTTCTCTAGAAACAATGATTGGATCATAATTCGGTAGATTTCCCTCAACCAAATCTTCACCTAATAAATCTCTCTCCTATTAATGGTATGATCTCCATCTCATTGATCTTCCACATAATGATCAAAGCTTCATTGGGTAGATCTTCTGTATCTTCAAATTCATTTATTTTGCTTTGAATAGGACACCTTTCCTCAAATTTTACAAGCCATTGTGAGTCATATTTTGGAGACATCTTTTCCTGATTGACATTCGTTTATGTGGTCTACCCTGCATTAGGTCTATTCCTCTATGGATCCTTCCCCAATCACTTTATGGCTAGAATAAAAAAAACCTTCACTCTAATACCAAATTGATGTAGGACCAAATTGATGCAGGCCCTTGATAGTTGAAAGGGCTCGCTCTAATACCAAGGTGATACATGCCCTTAAAAGTTGAAAAGGTTCTCTTCAAACCAAATTGAAGAAAGGCCTTTTGGAAGTTATAAGAACTTCTTTTCCAAAGAAAGCCTCTATTATTATTAAGGGTAAGGGTATGTCCCTTCACCTCATTAAAGATTTACCAAATAAACCAAGAATGGTTGAGAAGCAAATGCAATTAGCAACTACTGACGAGCAAGAGAATCACTGAATCCCCATGAACTCCGCACAAAAATAAGCCAAAAGGGGTTGATTTCATTGATAAGAAAAACTCCTCAATTCATCTCCTTTACACATCTTTTAGAAGTAGGAGGAAAGAATCTAATCAATCTCAACAATTAAAAAGTGAAAGTTCCATCCTAGTCATCTAAACATAATAAAAATTCCACGGGTCATGGAATTGGGCCACTTGATTGAGACCTGTGTTCAAGCCGGTCCCATACATATGCTCTGCATCATTCACCATCGTTTTCATTTAGATATTTGTCACATTGAAGGGAGACCACCATCACTTCAATGTAACGCTTCATTCTCAGTTACAAATTGCCTGGATATATTCATTAAAGCATCCTTTTTATTCACAAGAGACGCCCCCATAATTTCACCTTTTTCACAAATTTCCTCCACCTTTTTCTGAACCAAATGTAGTTCCAATTATCTTGTAATCAGCATTTTTATCTGAAAAATTTGTCCCATCCACCAATGGCTCTGTAGACAATGCACAAGAATCCACATTATTATGATTCTGGCCTTTAGAATTTTCCAGTTGATCACAATGTAAGTTTTCCAGCATTGCCATCACTAGCCTTACTATCCTCATTTGAAGTTTTGAACCCATTTGATGGGCTTGAATAGCCATCTAATGTAGATGCGGTAGCTTATGACCTCTAAGAACATCATTCAGCTGCTCGGGATTTTACCGAGTCTCTCAATATGGACTGGGCTCCCTTGACGCAATAATTGGTTTAAAGTTTAAACTCTATTTAAACAAGCATCCAACTCGTGTAGAATAGACCCAGTACAAGTATCAATCAACCAACATGCATTTACATGCTGATTTATAGAGAGAGAGGGAGGGAGGGAAAGGAAGATATTTGCCTTTCATTATTGTTCTCTTCAGACATTTAGTTCAAAATTCAAATTCGACCCACTTTTTCCTCCCTTTACAAACATTTGGATTCATTTTTTTATACTGGTATTTTCTCTTTCCAAGTACTTGCTAACATGCACCTCAATTACATGTCAACTAGAACCCTATATCCACAAAATTCGTCTTTTTTATCGGTGAGATGACATTTGTCATTTTTTTTTTTACTTTATTTGACAAAGAAAAATGGTTCCTTTGGTAACATTTGTATCATCAACAATTTCTAATTACCATTCAGAAAAATCAACAATTTATAATTATTTATAAGAAAGCATTCAACGTTTTTCAATCCTTTTTATCAGATTTAGGCATTCAAAGAGCTAATTCAACTCGTTAAAACCTTTCCAAGATATCCAGTTTAAGCAAAACTTTTGAATGTTGGCCTTTCCATGAAAAATAATGTAGTAAGCAAATCAGGAAAATATGAATGAGAGCTCTTTCATAATATAATCATAAATGTTTCTTGAGCAGATTTGTACAATAGGAAACTCTTAAACTAACCTCTATTTGAATTTTGAATTGAATGGACATACTTTCTATAACTTTCCTAGAGCGAGACCTGCAATAGAGAAATAAAGCAACACCGATCAGATTCATGATAAGCACAGATATATCTAGGGACTGAAATAGGGACAGATTCAAATATCAGTCAGAAGAGGAAGTTGTAGAAGAAATTTTTTGGATGATTGTAAATGGAAACTGCCAGTAGTTACTGGCTGGTAGTGGTACTTTAAAAGGGCCATCATGGAAACCAAATACAGCCCTGCGGGGGTGGGGGGAACCAATCACCTATACGTTCAGTAAATATGAAGTGCACAGGACTACTGAGAATGTGTACTCAGTCTTATACAAATGAATGTTTTTCTACACTTCCTCTCAAGCTAAAGCATGGATGTCAATCCTATCCAACTTCAAAACCAAATACATCTGTTCCTAATTTGTAGCTAACTTGTAAGGGGCATGGGTATGTGAATGAGAGAGTGTGGGTTCCAAGTCCCAAATGTAGCAAATAATAATAATAATAACTTCAACACAACTAACAAAGAAAACTTTGTTTCCCTTTTGGTGAGAAAACTAGAATCCTAATCCTTGCACCTTCTATCGATTATCAAAACTTACTAGTCACACTTTCTCATACAAGACGACAATATATATCAACATGTTTTCATGCTCTCATGACAAACAAAGCTAGAGAAAATATTCATTGCAGCCATCTTGTCGGGAAACAATTTCATTGGTAGTTTCACTGGCGCACACAATTTCACCAAAGAAATCCTTGAACAAAAAAGTTCTCACTCACTTACACTCACAGCCTCAGGAATTTACCTTGCAACAATTTATTTTTTGTTCGTAAATATATTAGAGGGCTTCTAAATACACAATGATTTTTGTCTTTTACACACATAAATTTTAAAAACTTTTTTATTACATTTATTCCCCTTTATGAAATTACCAAAAAGGACAATCACCTATCACACTTGAACCTCTAATTTCCCTTTGCACACAGTCCCATTTCACTTTCATTATTCCATTCTCATTACTCTCGTTCCTCCCATTCCACCGTCTCATTCATCCCTTCACTCTCATCCCCTTGTTCCTCCAATCTTATTCTTCCCTTCACATCACCATCTCTCCATTTATCACATTCTACTCTCCCTTCATATCCCACCATTGTCAAACATATTACTTCTTAGTGAAACCTCACTCTCAATATCATTTTTTTGTCTAATGTATGAGCAAACTAATAAGCAAAATGTAGTTTCCAAACATAACATCAGTGAGAAGATGAGTTGTTGTGTTGTTTATTTTGATTTCCGCCATTTCTCGAAGCTTGTAAAGCCTTTTTAATTTATGTTGCAGCGAAACGTTCGGACTTTCAGTGCAAAATAAACTACCAATGTTCAGCCTCTTATAGCTAAACATATCAATTTTGTTCAACCGTATCTGGCTAAACAAAAAGTTTATGTTCACCACATAGGGCTGAACATCTCGATTCTTTTCTCTCATTTTTCTTTACTTTGTAATCAACAATGAGTTTGCTTTGGGTTTTATTGTGGACTGGTTTTAAGTGCTAAAATCCTTATTAGACATGGCAGATTATAGTCTATGATGACCCTATCTATGACGACGCTCAGATACACATTCAGAGATGAACAACAAATGGAGAAAATATAGCAAACATTACTTGATTGAAAGGGGGCAAGAGAGAATGGTAATGATGGATGGATGGATGGAAAAATAGATAGAGGAGAAGGAGACGAAGAAGATAATGATCTTGAGTACACTCACCATATGACAGATAGAGAGGAAGAAAAAGAAAAGGAGGAGGGTTTTCACCGATTGGAATGATAGCTCCAAATGATGGTGGTAAGTTGTGCAGAGAGAAAGAGGATAGGGCTATTTTAGGTATGTTTTGAGTGTGTGGAAAGCAAAACCAGAATTTTAAATTTTTTATGCCAAGTGTGGATAGAATTTATGTAAAGGGCAAAAATCGTTGTGTATTTAGAAGCCCTCATATATTAACCCCAGAGAGAGTATAATGGCCAATACTAACCCCTATCAGTTAGAGAACCGACCAAATTTGCTTTTGTAAAATTGCCACATAAAGGTACCCATGATTGTATATAATGCACCTCTTCCCCAGGAGCTTTCTAGATACAATAGATTTCTATAGATAGCATCCAAAAGGACCATAAACAGAATATTCATGAACTATCTTACTACACTAACAACATATAATATATCATGATGAGTGATGGTCAAGTAAATAAGCTTTCCCAAGTAATCGTAACTGCTAAACCCGGATACATCAAAAAGTCATTCAAGTGCTGATGAGTGATGTGATTAGTGTTTACTGATGTTTAAGAGAGAATTTTTTTAGAAATTACGGAAAAAAAAAAAAAAAAAAAAAAAAAACAGAGAGAGAGAGAGAGAGAATAGAAGAGAGAAGAAGACAAAGAAGAGGAGAGGAGAGAGTACGTAATGATCCAATACTATATTAAGAAATAAAGTGATTAACTAGTAGAAACAGAGTGAAAATGAGATCTATACAAAGAAATATACATTTATAAATATAAATATAAAGCTTAATCCAGTGTGTGAGTCTCACAATGGATCAATGTGCGCACCTCGCCATGGGGCCCACCTAGGGGTTAAAAAAACTGAGTGGGCCCTACCTCCCTACCAGGTTTGGGGCCACCCAATTATCCTAAACCCTTGATCAATGGCCCAAAAGTTTCAACGGATTTATATAAAAAAAAAAAAAAAATGGATCAGTGGATCCAACGGTCCAATCTATTCGCATGGGTGCCAAACCCAGGGATCCGATGCAATTCAAGGGGGGTCCTTGTGTGTGGTCCATTCAGATGGACCGATAGCCAATGATTTGTTAGTATTTTAAGAGATCCACTTCTGTAGGATAATATTTAGGAGAGAGAATCAAATATGTGTATCACTGATGACACGTGTCACACTTTTATTGGCTAAAAGAGGGGCATTTTTTTTAGAAAAACGCCCGGGTAGTTTTGTAGTGTGACTCTATATAAATATATATATATATATATGTGCGTGTGTGTATGTGTATATGTATGTGCGTGTATCTTCTTGCTTTAGAAGCCGAACCAGACAAGAAATTGAAAAGGATAAAAAAAAAAAAAAAGATATGTTATCCTGTTAGGAAGTCAAGATGTGAGATAATTTACTGGATTTTTGTATTTTAGCATTGTTTTGACATGATAAAATTTATGAGCTTCTAAGATTTGGGAAAAACTCTAGGATTTGAAAGTTGAAATTTTGGCCAAACAACTAAAAACCAAATTTTGAATTGAAACTAGAAAATTGAATTTTTATTCTTTTGGAATATGCATTTTTAGTATTTTTATTGGATACAGGTGGGGGTATAACCTTATTTACATTAAATATCTACTGTATACAAATAAGGTAGTTACTAAAGGCAAAGTAGTAAAAAGGATACAAACTTTAATCAACCTATGAATAATTTAGGAATCCTATCTAAGTCAAACCGGCCTAACCTAACCCTAATCGACATCACCCCTAGTCATGTGGCCCCCAACATCCAAATCCCTCGACTTCATGAACTGGAACTGATCATTGCATGGGAAAGGCTCATTGCATGAGAAGGTGCATGTGTGTAAATCGCTAAAATTCATATAACAAAACCTTGAAAGACCTACCAGTTAATTTATTACTACTTAAATACTAAAAACATCTCCAAGTAATTAGAAGTTGAGGTAACAACAAACCTAAATAAATTCATCCACTTTATAGTTTTTCCAATCTTCCGCTAACAACTAACAAAAACTGCAGGAACTCTAGAACTTTTACATATCTGAAGTATGAATGTCAAAAAGGATAAAACTTTGGCCCTTCTGTATCACCACAAAACCCTGGAAGATTAGGTTCGTACATCTACGCAATGCCATCCACCCACATTAAAATTTCTTGACATAATATTTGATCAAGACATCTTTTTTTAATAAATAAATAAAAAAAGCCAATCGAAACATCTTATATCGATAAATTCTTGAGAACCAATTTTTTCCACTTCTTATCTTTTACAATTTTTCTTGAGCTTCTGATGAAGTAAATATATTTTTCACTCCATATTTCCATTACCAGACAACCTAAGTCAGATGAGTATAAAATAATATTTATACTCAAGTAGGGAATCAATAAAGACAATATAAACTTGAAATGTAGATGAACATGTCAAAAATCAACATTTTGATGTAATCAACAAACTGATTGGAACAGAATGGATCTGACCCGCGGTTGTTCTTCGCAAATTGCTCCCGGTCATCCAATATCAATATGACATCATAGACATCCTCAAATTTCTCCCCAGATCTATGAGGTGGCATTGCTAAGATATTCCTATTGCTTTCCATACCATGGTGATCCACTGATTTATCCACAGCATTATCCTGAATGAACCCGAGGACAAATGAGAACATGTATCATAAGGAACTTGCAATACAACAAATCCTAATGCAAATAAAACTTTGTTCAATATAAAGAATTTGTTACACACAGATGTTCTGCAAGCTCGCAAGTTGAAAGAACCCAGTGCTGAATCAGAAGAAGATGAAGAGCCAATGTTAAGTTGCACATCATGAGAACTTAAACTTTATCCCATCGCTCCCTTTTGTAGTAAAATTTACTTTACCTGAATATAAAGCTAGGAGTAAGAACATGGCAGTAGATTTATTACATATTATTGCAAGTAAGAAGGACAACGCATGTCTTTAGTTACTTGTACTGACACTAAAAAGAACAACATACCGATATCCCTAGAGCTGTACGTGCTTGATGTTGCAGGACAGCACTTTGCAGGAATTTGATCAGAATCGGGATGCATAGATTCAACTCGATCTAAACGGAGATGAAACAAAATGGCAAACCAAAGGGACGAAGACTCCTTATTTCGGGAAGTCTCTGAAACTTTTGCAAAGGCTACATGAATTTGTTCCTCAGAGTAACCCATGCGTGTCAGCTGCAAAAAAGCAAAAGACCGGCCAGAGTAAAAATGGGCATTGTTAGTGATACCAATTGATATCCGACATATGATAATATAAGCCAATTTTATGATCTTCAGTTGTTTCCTTATATATAATCCATAAATACAAAGAAACAAATAATAAAAGGAAGTGGCCTTGCATGCATGTATGGGGCATGAGTACATAAGAACTACTAAATCACATATTAACTGATTAATGACAAGTAGCAAGAAGCAGCAATGGTTCAAACTTCACGAAGACACAAGTTACACTGCATGAAGATACACCAGTTCAAAAGTTAGGTTTTTTCCCCTTTTCAGTATGAACCAGTTAGCAAGGAACCATGCATATAGTGAAAATGATAACCTGTTCATACTTGAGGCCTTTATTTGGCGGGGTCATGTGAAAATTGCAGTGACTGGTGAGTACCAATCTGAGCTAGAATGTAGCACTTAGTAGGTCAAATTGTGAGATAGTAAGAAGTAAGCTCTTGGTGCTTAAAACCCCTTCTTTTAGGGAAACAATTAGACCCAGTTTACAAATTCTAATGAGGAAAGTCAGGAGGCCTCTCTGGCCCTCGAGCAATGGAGCCCGTTCCTCGGAAAATAGGTCCTCTATTTGCCCTCAGGGAGTAATCCCACCACGCTTTCCCAAAAAAGGGCAAGGCCTCTACTGGGCAGAAAACATTTTACTACAATCCAACAAGTGCTTCGGGTGTGATACAACTTTCTACTACAATCATGAGGTTGGAAAAAAAATATTTTCGCCCCACCACCACCACCACACCCTCCCAACCCCACCACCTACAATCACCCATGGAAAAATTCAAATAGGGATCCTACTTCATGCCAGCATCCAGTGTGAAGTATCAAACCCATGAGTACAGGTTTTGGGAAGATTTCTTTTGGAGAGACATACATGGGAAGATTCTCACTCTTACATGTGTTCCAACTTCTGGCATTCTAGAACATAGAATACAAATGAGTTCTCAAGTTCTTACATGTGTTCCAACTTCTGGCATTTTAGAACATACAAAAGAATAAGAACGAGTTCTCAAGTAATGCTGAGTTCCAACAAACAACTATCACAACCCCAAGGGACAAATGCTAAATGCTAGCCAAGAATTGAACAAACCTTCTCAAGGAATTCGGTTGGAATATCTGTAAATATATTTTGGTCGTCCAAATCGACAGAAGATTTTGCAGTTTCTTTGAAAGTAGAATTAGAATGGGCAATCCCTAAATCAGGTGCAGTTTGCTCAGCTACATCAGTCGAAAATACACCTGTTCTAGTCGAGGTTCCAATAGAATCATCTAAACCTGACCTTAAGAGGCATTCACATGCTGCTTCTCGCCCTTCTTGAGTAAGCATGTATCTGGACAAGTAGTTAAATAAATCATCATCAACAATAGATGTTAAAACAAAAGAATAATAACTCTCTCTCTCTCTCTCTCTCTCTCTCTCTCTCTCTCTCTCTCTCTCTCTCTCTCTCTCTCTCTCTCTCTCTCTCTCTCTGTGGCCATTTTCCACTACAAGCATATCCCAATCTACTCATATGTGGCCGACTTTTGGGGCCCACCTGAAAGCATGCCAATCATAAGGGATAGGGGGTAGGAAATGGCTCATCATAGATTAGTGTTGGCACAAGAAAAATCATTACAATAAGATATTCATGTCTCTTAATTTAATGACCATAATTTTCAACAGCTCTATAACCATACCATCTTTTGACACGAGGGAGACGAAGTGGTTCCCAAAGAGCTAGATCATATATTAAGTATGTGGTCTGCTCTTAGATGAAATTTCTACATACAAATGCAAATTTTTTTTATAGTGAGAACAGTTTGCAGTTGGAAACCAACTCCCACCCTGAGTTAGCTCAACCCCCGCGCTCACCCAACCATACAAATTGGAGACACTTGGAGTAATGCTCGCTTTTGGATTAAGGCCAATAAAAAAATTGCAACTTCAGGTCCAGGAATTATGTGGCACTAATCATCTAATCAGGTTGACATTTGGGCCGCCCCAATTGACAAACGACCTTTCTATTTCACAACATCTCATAATGCTACGATTTGTTTGGCTATCTCTAGTCTTATTTTGACAGAGCCATCCAAAATAGAACCATTAGAAAAAGAGCCATAAAAAAAAGAGGTCAAAGCTCTTATTTTCACAAGCCCATAATTGGGGCAGTTCATTTTAAAAGGATTTGCCTCTACTTCTCTAAAGCGGGTAGAGGGTAGAATCATGTGCCAAACGCTCTTATTTTCCAAACCTCTACCGGCTTTAGAAATTTAGACAAGTAGAAGTTGGAAATAGAGATGCTTAGTAGACACCACAAAAAAGTCCACAGGCGTTCTCACTTATGATCACACATATGAAATGAGACTTACGCCCCGACCCACCTACAATCACTTTGAAATGGTATATACTATATATCATAATTTGAGCCTAATATGAATGACATTCACTATTATATTGACTCACAAAAGATTGTACAGTTGCAAAACCATAAACATCAGTCTTTTTAAATAGAGGCCATGATTATCCAATCTAGCTGATTTTTTATCTTCCCCATATGAAAATTTCTCATCGTCCCCATACCCACCCCCATAATGCCCTTGATTGGCATGCATCTAGGTGGTTCCACGATATGATTTAGGGAGTGAAAGGGTCACTTTGTGGGGCACAACTACTGCAACAAGCATGCAAACTGCAAAAAAGATGGTTCGAACAAAACATTCAAATATTTCTTTTGGAATGTCTTGACTCATTGTTGTTATTGCACTCCATTTACACCGAAATGGCAAGAATGGAACATATTTAAAATAATTAACTCCATTTTCAGCATTTCTGCCTGGGAAAAGATTTAAAAAACAAAAAAAAAAGGCATTTCCTGACTCAGCCATGCTCCAGAAGAAGAGTCCCATTTGGTTGTTTATGTATTTCTCCCATTTTAGTCCTAAAACTACCCTTAGGGGCATGTTAGTATAATTTACCAAGAAATAATGTAAAGTAAATGTCAAATAAGGGAAAAAGGTAATGGTTATGTAAAGGAGAAGTATACTTTCCAGCAAAGTAAAAATGTATTTGTTTTCGTGGGGTAAAGTAATTGAAGTAAGATGAGAAGTTGGCAACTCGTAACCAGTTTGGTTGTGTTTCACGGTTGGTGGCTGGGAAAATAAAAGTTCTATTTTTCGCAGCTGGGACTTAACTTTTCACCTGCTGTGAGCAATTAAACGTGAGTAAAGTAAAAAATTCACAGTTGGTATTACATCCCTATAAATTTCTACTGTACCTCCTGAAAAAACAAATGATGTCTAAAGATAAAGGAGAAAAAGCAGCTCATAGGGGACCTGTGACCCACACCTATTTGTTTAGGGCAGGCGACTCTGATTAAATCTGAGCATTCAATCCCAACATTGAGATGCTCAATTAATTCCTTGATCATAGAAGATGGCATATTTGAAAGTTAGAGCAATTCGGTAACAAACTTTAGACAGACTAATCGAAGTGGGTGTAAGCTTCACCACTTGGAAACATCCAATGCTAAACACTAAGCATCGCTACCCTCCCAATTCAGTAAGGTTTTAAAGAGATAAATATGTGGGCTATCCTTACTAAAGTGCAAAAATATATATATAATAATAATAATAACAAAAACAACAATAGCAATAATAATGAACCCGCGGTGGCCTTCCACCTTCCAACATTTTCAAAGTCCATCTCAATCTTTTTATGAATTTAACAAGAGCCAGTAGCACAGTTGGAAGACACTCAATGTTGCATCACACACGCACAGTTGCACACGCATATAGAGAGAAAGACACGTACTTCGCTGGATTGCTTGATTTCACAATTAAGCCCTTTGTTATCAGCGTCTTCATGCAACTCCATCCACTGTACCACTCCCGAGGCGAACTTCCAAATGTCCCAGCTTTTCCATGACCCTTTTCTGGCCTATTAACAAAGAATATTAGCTAAAGACTCATCTTCTGGCATTCCACACTCCATTAAAATAAAAAATAAAAAAAAACACATTCAATATATATATATATCAGTTCTTACGCAATTGGGCCCCGTGAAAGACCACTTGCCTCAGCTGCGTCTGTGAGCTCCTGTTTTCGCATAAAACCATCCCCATTTGCAGTTCCCCTGAAATCAGGTTTGCATGAAACAGTCAATGATATGCAAAAAAAGTAATGTGAAATATGCTTTATAATATTTTCCATGAAGAACAATCCCCACCCATAAATGTTAGGCAAACATGACAGTAACGATTGTCAAACATTCATCCATGTGGATAGACTGAAAACTATATGGATGGGCCATCACACGAAATAAACAGTGTTTAGATCATTCTAACCAGTAGATCATCATGACTTTTGTCATTAAATAGGGTCGTTTCCTTCTTTATCTCCTTTATGTATTGACCAAATACTAATTCATCCACCGTTCAATTATAATCAAAAAAATAAATAAAACAGCAATCCAAATATTAGATGGCTAAAATGTATGTTTTCTCGATTTTAGGCCATTGCCCATCAACATGATAACCCTCTGAATCAGCAATCATAATCCACATAAATATGGTCCATGAGTGCATGTAAATGTTTAGGTTTGCCCACAAATATAATGTCAGTCCAGTAGCATTCTCAAAGACAATAAAGAATGAATGAAATAGAATAAAGGCAAATGCATCTAGCTAAAGAAAATGATGATTTTCAAAGAAAATGAAACCAAAAAGAAAAAAAAAAAGAGAGAAACTTAGATTTTACCTATAAAGAGTAATTAGTAGTGCATATGCCACAGAACTCTTTTGTGGTAAGTAGCGTTTGGGACCTTTAGTCTTCTTCCCTAAAAGGAAAAAAAAAAATGGAAAGCAGTGTAATTAGAAAAAAAAATATGAAGTAAAGAAAGAAAAGCATACAGCAAGGGATTTCAAAGTCTCAAATGAGTTCAGCATTTTCCTATTGTCTTCCATACAGATACCTTTTTGCATGGGTTGTTCAGATTCAGTAGCATCCGAGTGCATGTGGAAAAAACCCTGCATAAGCTTCAGAGTCCAATTCCCCACGCCCCTGAAACAAACCCAAGCCAAATTGTTACTAGTCAGTTGAAAAATCGAAAACTTTCAAGCCCATCTATAAAAAAAAAAGTGATCTTTTGGCCATTCTATTATGCAGATTTCAGTAGAACTTTTCCTCACTCTTTCTCATAATCCTCTCATTGCACAAACGCTTTCATACCCTGTCTTTTTACGCACCCGTTGTGAAATCGAAAGCCATTAAAATGTCTATGCATGTATGAGAGTAACCACCAACAATAAACTGAAAGAGGTAAAGAAAAGGGAAAGGAACAAAGACGGGGAGAAATTGGGGATTTGGGCGGTAAAAACCCTAACCCTTACTTGAGCTGAGAGAAGTCCTTAGCCGTTTTGACGTGGGATTTGGACTCGCAGACGCTGCGATAGGCTTTGGCAAGAGTCGAATCGATTCGGTCCGAGATGGCGTTGGCATCGCACATTTCCTGCCTCTTTTTCCAGATATAGGAAGCCAGATCTTCGTTTTCAGGACAGACAACTTGCCTCTCATTCTCCATTTTGAGAACAAGAAGAAGAAGAAGATAAAAAGGGCAACTTTTTCAAGGAAAGGAGATTTCTAGGGTTTATTTCCTCGGTAGCTTGGAAGCAGAGGATGAAGGCGAATGGGAGAAGAGCAGAAAAGTGCGGGAAATGGGGATTTTGGAAATGGGTTCGTACTTCGTACGTGAAGGCAGAAAATCCGAATCCACTGGTAAGGCCCACCTTTAAAAGCCCTAAATCCAGTCAGCTGAAGATAAAATGACATTTCATACAACTTGAAGTATGATGAATATAAATTTGAGAATTAATTGGACCCTAACACTATGTTTGGGAAGGGGGAAGGGGGTAAGGGAGGGGAGGAAAAATTTGAGGGGGAAGGAAAATGGAGAGGAGGGGAGGGGAGGGGAGAGGAGGGAAAATTAATTTTATCTTCTCTTGTTTGGGAATGGGGAGGAGAGGAGAGACAAAATGACACTTTAGTAATTTGACTCATCTTTCTTCTCTTTTCCTCATATTTTCTCCCAAGTTTTGAAGGGAAAATTTTAAAGGCAAATTTCAAAAATTTTACCACCAAATTCCTCTTCCCCACTTTTCCTCCCCCCTCCCCAAACACCCTCAATTTCAACATTCCCTCCATTTTCCCCTCTTTTCTTTTTTCCTTCCCCTCATTTTACCTCCTTCCCAAATGATCCAAATGGCGTACTTCACATTTGTGGGTACAGCCACATGGAAGTAGGGTCCCTTGTTTGGGATGTATGGATCAAGTTATTTTGCTCAATGTGAAGGGTATTTTTATAAATTCAAAAATTAGGCCCTATAGATCATAGGGAGTCACGTGGGACCAATTTTTTGGTTAACTGATGTCTTCGCCGGTAAACCTTTACCTACTTAATAAATAAGGGATTTTGGGCGAAGGTCCTTGAACATTTGATTTTAAAGGCTAAGGTCCATAATAACTTATCGTACCGACGAAAGTCCTCTCATAAAAGTGATGCAGTGAAAAAGACAAAAAAACCCATGTACAGGTCAGCAAAGGCAGACCTTAGACAAATTTATCTGAGTTTTAACAAAACTCAGAACTGAACCCAACCTCTTCCTTCCTGGTTTTGTTCCTGGGTTCTGTAATAGAAATCGATGGCTTAGAAGCAACTGCTGCAATGGTCGTCTTCTTCCTCTCTAGCGATGGCGTAGCGCAAGCGGGATGGTAGCAGTCGGTGGCGAGCAACAATGGCGGTGATGCCGACCGTCAACGGCGAATGCCGTAGCAACGGAGGTGTGGCTTAACATTGTACATACCTTGTGGGCACTTGGAGTCCTTCATGTTGTCCAATCCATGTTTCTTGATGACGAATCACACGTCTGTTTTTCGAAGATGGACAAAAAAAAAAACGCTTGCAACGGATCACAAGCAAAATACACAAATGGCTACCGTAACGTTTTGATTGTTAAAAGTTCTTTACACTACACATGACTAATCCAATTAAGGGCGAGAATTATCTTCAAACAATTACAGGAAAGTTTAAAGTCACCTGTTTTCCTTCGGTCCGGTGATGTTTTCTGTAACAAGAATAGAAAAAATCCGGCTGCAGAACTCAGATAAATTTGTCTGAGTTCTGCCAGAAACTCAGATAAATTTGTTTGAGGTTCTGGCAAAACTCGGATAAATTTATCTGAGTTCTGCCAGAAATTTAGATAAATTTGTCTGAGTTCCGGCAAATTTATCTGAGTTTTTTGTCCAGTTTATCAAAGATTCTAGAAAATTTATCAGAGCTCGCGCGACAACAAAAAACAGAATACGGAAAATCAGATTCTAATAAAAATTGAAATCCAAAACAAGAACACTTGATGACCATGATCCAATCGAGAAAAGAGAGAGGGAAAACAAGAAAAATAGCAAACTGCTCTCTTTCAAATCAGTTGTAGAGAGATAGATAGATTTGGAAGAGACTTCAAATGAACAAGTAAGAGAAAGTAAAACCGTTATCATCTTTGAAAAAATGAAAGAGAGAAAATCGGGAAGTCATAGTGGCGACGAAATGTGCTCTGCAACGATAATCCACAACCATGGAAACGAACAAAAAATGGAAAATGGGAGAGAAGAAGAATGAAGGATTTTTCTGGGACAAAAAAGAATAAGAGAGAACTTGGCCTATAAATGAGGGTTGAAAGGGGCAAATTAGTCATGAAAATATATGGCGTGGCATATTAGGGACCTTTCACCAAAATATCTCCAGCTGTCTGGATTAGAGACATTAGAAAAAAAGTTGTTATCCTTGATGCCTTGGAAGACTGTGTACATGGACTATTGGCTAATTTACCCTAATAAATAGGAGCGTTCATGCGATTGCACTTTGGTCCTGTTTCTTTATCAGAATTCCTCACATGAATTAGAATGTTGGGGGGTTTTGGGATGACATATTGTACCCTGGCATTTGCAAATGGTTTCTTTCTTGCTAACATTTTCAAAATTTAGTTACTTAGTTAAATTTAGACCTATAGAAATTCAGAAATTCTCACCCCTTCACATTTTTGTGGAGTTTCTTGATAAGCATTCAGGAATTCCACCCATTATGGAAATTTAAAAATCCCCTGAAAAAAAATTTCTTGAATTTTAACAAAGAAACAGGCCTTTCAGGAATTCCACCCATTATGGATATTTAATAGTTCTAGCCCTTTGTAAAGGGTCCCGTTGTATGGGAAAAAAAAAAAAGTTTCAAGTGGGAGTAGATATATTTTGTGCAAACTTGGATTTTTAAATAGTTCTAGCCCTTCCACTCGTGCAGGTGTGTGGAATTGGTCGTGCCCATTTCTTCTTGGCCCGACCATTGGCTGCCCATCGATAGGGGCCGTGCCTTGCGGGTCCATGAGCCAAAACAAACTGCTGCATGCCTACGACCCTTCCCTCATAAATCACTCATCATCACACCCACTTATCTCCAAACATGCACCCAGACGGACCGGACTGGACCGGACCGGAAACAGGGCACCCGGACCCAGCACGCGCCCGGATGGATCGGGCCAGGCCGGGCTTTGCTTAGTGCGACACCCACATGATTCGGGCTCTGACATCTGGGAAACGGAAACGGATTCCCTATTCAGACCAATCAGGAGGCACCCATATTTGGACCAAACAGGGGATCCGGATCCCTGAGAAACATTTCATAGTCAAGACTTGTACCTCTTTTATTACATTAATTTTCTATTAGTATTTTTAATTTCATTAACCCAAGATCCTCATCAAGATCACCATCAATATCTGAAATGTTTGATCCTACCCCCTGATCAGTCCTAAATTAATCTATCAGGAGCCACCCCTAAAATTCAAATTCCTTAAATTCAAATTGGAGTTGAGGCACCTTTTAAATTCACACATGAAGAGAGTAAAATTAAGTATCCTATATGTGATACCCACCACGGACTCAGTTGAGTAGCATGAGGCTTGGGTTTCCTCCTCGCATCTTATGTTTGAAACAACCCCATATTTACAAAATGCTTGTGGGTTTAGTGGGTGCCATCAAGAGATTAGTTCCAATTGGTAAAAGACAGTAACGATTCCCGCATCATCATAAAAAGAACTGTTTTTCATTATAATATATTGAAGCCAAGGTTTTTGGCTTTAATTTTGAATGTGAATTGCAATTTTGGTTGAAAGTTACTTTTTTTTTATTATTAAATACTCTACATTCTCTCTCCACTACTTATTTTTTTACACGACTACAGTTACTGTTTTTTATTAAATACTCTACATTCTCTCCCCACTACTATTTTTTTTTTTTTTCATGACTACCTATTTTTAATCTCGTGAAACCACTCAGTCCACTTTCCACTTGTTCCACTTTTCTCTTTCAAGAACTCTCTTTCTGAGGGTAGTGAATCTATGAGTTGGTTGTTTTTATGTCAATTTGATTTTCTTTATAATTGTTTAATCTATTTTTATACGAATATTTAGTTTGCAATATTTGGATCAATGCGTGTTGTATGCAGATCTAATATGCAGGGATTACTATTTTCAACGGCCGAGATCTAACTGTTGAATTTTAGGGATTGCTTATCAGGATCCTGATTTCCCAACCCAAGAAAGGAAACATCCAAACATAAACCCTTCCTAACTAGCCGTTGGAAGATATAAATCAATCTCCACCGTCCATCTCTAACGTTCGGAAAAGTTTGAAGTCATAGAGCCCATCTATAAGTCGCCATCCGTCCTAAAAAAAAGTCGTGAAAGAAAACACTTCTCCTTCATTGGAAAGAACGATTCGTCAAATTGAGTTCTTTCAATCTCTCTTTCAATTACCATAAGAAGAGGGGATTTTTTCTTCTTCTTCTTCCTTTTATTCTGCTGCTGCTGTTAGGGGCTCCATCTTTGTTTCTTTCTCTATCTGAATAAGAGGATAAAGATGACAGTGAATGGAATCTCTGAAAGCCATGATCACCAAGACAATAATACATCTGCGAGGACTGCTAGTCCGGCCGCAACTACTACGAAACAGCGACTTCCCATGGCCAGGAGCGTCGACAGCCAATCCGTTCTGAAGAGGTCTTTCTTCGTCCCTTGTAAAACCACGGTCTTGTTCTTTGATTTATTGGTATCTTTATGAACTAGCCAGGTCTTTCTTTTTCTTTTTTTTGCGTTTGGGTTTTTGCTCTTATGCCCTTTCAGTTGTGTCCCGGATTGGGGTCTCGTGCTTTATCGGATCAATATTGTCATGTGGGTTCTCCTCTTTCAGACCTTTTTTTTTTTTTTTTTAGTTTTCTTCTTGCCTTTGGTATTCAGGAGTTGGATTGGTCCTTGTACAGGCTTGTTTTTTGGGTTTCTTTGGGATCTCCTGTAATGGGTTCTCTTAATAGCTTATCATTTGGGACTTCTTTCTTGTCCAGATTTATGGGATAAGAAGAAGGCTCAGACAGCGATGACTGCCATGATCTGGAGTTTTATCAAATCAGATTTTTCAACTGGGTTTCTTTATTTTGGGGTTACTCCGAGTCCCTTACAGTTTCTTGTTTTGGGGTTTTTATTTATTGGATTTTCTTTGGAGTGATCTGTTTTTTGTGGGTTTGCTGTTTGGGATTTTGCAAGCTTCTAAAGGAGTTGAGTTCTTTGGTTTTTTTTTATATGTTTGTTCCTGGGATTTGGTATCTTTATCAAATCTGAATTTCAATCGGGTTCTTTGTTTGAGGTTTTGCTGTATCTTGTTTACATGGGGTTTTTGGGGCTGCTAATGGAGCTGTGTTCTTTGTTGTATCTTATTTGTTCATTTTTATTTGGCCGTCCCTCTGTTTCTGCGTAATGAAATTTTATTCCTTTTTGTGTTTTCATGTTCCTGATGGGGAAAATTGCTTCTTTGTTTTCATCATTTTTCAGGCTGCAGTCGGAACTAATGGCCTTGATGGTAAGAAGAATATTGGTTGCCTTACTACTGTTGCTGAAATCTCTATAAACATCTATTAACATATCCCATGGATCTTTTTAACTGACTCGTGATTTTCCTCGTCTTTTATAGATGTGTGGGGGACCCTGGAATCTCTGCTTTTCCCTGATGGAGATAACATCTTTCAGTTGGAAAGGAACCATCACTGGAAGCAAAGATACTGTTTATGAAGGAATGGTTTACAAGCTCTCTCTGTCTGTTCCCACAGAGTATCCATTCAAGCCTCCAAAAGTGAAGTTTGATACTTTGTGCTTCCATCCCAATGTAGACATCAATGGCAACATCTGCTTGGATATTCTGCAGGTCTCCTCTCTCTCTCTCTCCCTATCTATCCTTTTGTTCTTCATGAATCTGTGCATCCATACCCAGAACTCTAGGGCATCTCGATGTTGACTTTGGGTGTACACATGACAGTTAAATTCAGCTACTAGACTTGCAAATTTATGATTTTGAGGATGAATTTGTTATTGGTTCTCCATGTTGACTTTGGGTGTACACATGACAGTTAAATTCAGCTACTAGACTTGCAAACTTATGATTTTGAGGATGAATTTGTTATTGGTGTCTTCACCGTATTTTCCCCTTTCTTCTGCTTATGAAATCTGATAGGGAATTTGCTTTTCATTATGTGGGGTGGGGATTTTTCAGGATAAATGGTCATCTGCATATGATGTGAGAACAGTGTTGCTTTCCATTCAGTCTCTCTTAGGAGGTAATGAATTGAGTATTTTTCTTCAGATGCTAATATTTCAATGGACTTTTGAGACCATCCCTTCTTATTGATACTTTTGGATGATTTCAGAACCAAACAATGACTCTCCCCTGAACACTCAAGCAGCTGCACTTTGGAGCAATCAGGAAGGTACGTTTGTGTATACCATCTGTCACGAACTGGTTATGGAGTAACGTAAAGGAGGAAACCTTCTTTTTTTATTTGGGAAGATCATAATAGTTTTTACTATGATTGTTTACTAGATTAACTGAACAAGATTTTTCTTTCTTTCTTTCTTTCGCAGAATTCAGGAAGATGGTGGAGAAGCTGTACAAGCCGGCCTGAGTAGCAATGTGGGACGTGGATTGTGGTGGTGGTGGCAACTTGTGTACACTTGAGAATACAATTTGAAAACTCTCTCTCTCTCTCTCTCTCTCTCTCTCTCTCTCTCTTAGTTCTTTCCTTTTTTTAAAGATTGAACTATTGGTTGTTGTGTGGTTGTGAAAGGAATTATGATTTTTTAGAGATGAAACATTATAATAACTCTCTCTCTCTCTCTCTCTCTCTCTCTCTCAGTTCTTTCCTTTTTTTAAAGGTCTATTGGTTGTTGTGTGGTTGTGAAAGGGATTATGATTTTTTAGAGATGAAACATTATAATTGAATGTCCGATTGATTTTAGAAGCCCCATCATCGGCATATAAAGATTGAGGTTATGAAAGGAATTATGATTCTCTTGAGATGAAACATGATAATTGGATGTCCGATTGATCTTGGAAGCCAGCCACATCGTCAAAACTATATAATAGTGGCAATATTAATTATTTATGTGAGTGGTTCTGTGTGGGGGGGTGTGCAGGGTTTCTTTATATATGTTGATTGTGAGCAGGGTTTCACCCAAAATCGAAAAATAATAATAATCATGATTTCGGTTTGATAATGTCTTTGTTTTTATAGAGTTTGTATAAATTCTCGTGCTTTTATATATATATATATATATATGTTGATTGTGAGCAGGATTTCCCCCAAAATCGAAAAATAATAATAATCATGATTTCAGTTTGATCATGGGCTTTGATTTTATAGAGTTTGGGTAAGTCTCCAGACTCCAATGTCGGTAAAAAATTTTTTTTCTAAGAAGATGCCCGAAAATATTATATTAAAGTCGAAAGTTTTGAACTCAATTTTGATCAGAATATTTGTAATTTTGACTTTTTTATTGCACCGCCATAGTTAAAACTAAACACATATATAGGTTGTGAGATTTTATTCTACATCACACAATGCTTTGTAATTGAACTACTTTTTAAGAACTCTACCCGCGTGAGTCATGCATGTGCTTAGCACATATTATTGTGCTATTAATTATTTTGATCAGAATATTTGTAATTTTGACTTTTTTATTGCACCGCTATAGTTAAAACTAAACACATATATAGGTTGTGAGATTTTATTCTACATCACACACTGCTTTGTAATTGAACGACTTTTTAATAACTCTACCCGCGTGAGTCATGCATGTGCTTAGCACATATTATTGTGCTATTAATTATTTTGATCAGAATATTTGTAATTTTGACTTTTTTATTGCACCGCCATAGTTAAAACTAAACACATATATAGGTTGTGAGATTTGATCTCTACATCACATAATGCTTTGTAATTATTTGTCAAAAGTAGTTTGAACGACTTTTTAAGAACTCTACCCGCGTGAGTCATGCATGTGCTTAGCACATATTATTGTGCTATTAATTATTTATACAGTTGCTAAACCAAATAACACTCTCTCTCTCTCTCTCTGCTGGTGCCTGAATACATTAGTTTTTCCTTGTCCTTAAAAAATCCTAATACAACTCTTTGTATGACAGATGATGGTGCAAAACTTATAATTATTTCCCTAATAATGAATCTGCTTGCTTGATGACACACATAAATGAAGCTTTTAAATTTACGACATTCCAATGGCATGGAAGATTACATTGTGTGTGACCTGCAAGGGCAGGAATTTCATTTGTTGTACAAACCAAAAATAAAAAATGAAAAAAGAATCAACCCCTACAAGGAAATAAGTTTAAGCAAGCCCATTCTTTCCTTTCTTCATCTTCTTCTTTTTTTAGTAAAAAAGAATTAACACGCTCTTCTACTCTACGTAACCGAGCCTGCAGTAGCTAGGAATCGAACCCTAGCGTTGTTTCTCGTTTTTATGGAGAGAGGAGTGCGAGTTGGCCTTATTTATGGTATTTTTATGTTGGCTATATTCAACTGATAGGTTTTTTCTAAAAAGAAAAAAAAAAGAATAGGGTTTTCAAAAGGGAAAGAATTTCATTCGTTGTAGAAACAATTTTTTTTTTTTTTTTAGGATTCAAAAACAACCCCATACGAGGAAATAAGTTTAAGCCAGCCAAACCCAAGTGCTTGAAATATTTAGGACACAATCAATAGATGGTTCAGTGCTGGGTTGAGTCCCAACCCCTTGTGAGTGAAACCCACCGTTTTTGGGGGAAGAGTGGGGTTTGCCTTGCTTCACAGTTCACACATTCCTTGTTGGAATGGTTTTGAGATAAGACATCATTTTAACTTGGACAATTCACTATCAACAAAAGAATCTGGAACCCAGTTGTTTGAATTTGTCCCAAATCCTAATCCATGAGAAAGAAGTAAGATGTAGATAGGACTGTGGATGATAAGTTTTAAGTGGGGGCCATCCACAATTGGCAATGGTCCTCCCTTTGTTGACAACATTCCATGATGAAAGAGATTGGGATAAGAAATCATTTTAACTTGAAAAAAAATAGCTCCATTGGATACAAGAGTCCAAAAAAGGAAGAATCTCAGTCCAAATAGACATGAAGCTCTCGAGAAATTTCTTCGAGGCAATTGTTCTTTTGTCCCGTGGCATCTCTTCCTCCCTCGCACTTCGAATCATTGGAACAGAAAACTATGGATTTGAGAAATAGACCCATCTCAGGGGATGGGTCTCTTTCTCCTGCAGGATTTAGCACTTGTGGGTCATGGACCTTGTGGTCTCTACTAGATTCCTCGTAAGATCATGGTCAGGTGCCCGCTGAGTTGTCGACACACTCATGGTTGAGTGGCGTTAATTGTTAACATCGAGTACGGATCTCTTGTCGCAATTGATGTATGCTCATTGGGAATCATGGTTCAAAATAACGGCCGTTACCGTTACATAACGGAACAGGCGTTATGTAACGGTAACTGCCGCGATCGCGACGATATTTTGCTGAGCAAAATATTGCCAAAATAATGCCCGTTATGGCCGTTATTTTTAAAATATCGGCCGTTACCGATATAATGCCCGATATTTTGAAAATACCGGTCAACAGTTTGTTTTTTTTTTTAGTTGTGATTTCACTATTTTTTCATTTATTTCTTCTCCAAGCCGAGCTTAAGCCTTCCTCTTACTATGTGTGACCTCTCCGAGCTTCGAAACTCAATACTTTATCAAGAATTTGGTGGATTTCTCCGCTGGAAAGAATAAGGAAGTCAAAAAATATTATTTGGCAATATTTTTGTGACTTTTCAAAAAAAAAAATTCAAGATTGGACCTCAAAATAGCTTAGAAGTGCTTGAGGATTGTTAGATCTAGAGTCTTTGAGCACTATATTGTAGATTTTTGCACCTTTTTTTTTAAAAATTTATTAATTTATTTAAATCCGAAATTTTTTTGTTTGAAAGTTTGTATAAAAACACATTATCTAAGTCTTTTATTGAGTTAAATACTTTTATTGTCATAAAAATCAAACCAAGGTAAGTTACTATTGTCCAAACTCCACTACTTTAGGTTAGCAAGCTAATTCATTTTGATGTGGTAAAATGTTACTTTCAACTTGAAATTTGAAGGCGAGTACACCTTGATGATTGAGTTATTGAGTTGAGTATTGCACATGCATTAATTCTATTAGTATTATTGCTATATTATAGACTTTAAATGTTTAACATTATTAGTTTGTCAAAAATTATGGTTGCATTATGTAAAATTTATGACATTTCAGCTTATTTCAGTATATACAGCCATGATACATGATGTTATAACTTGAGGGGACCGTTATTTTTCTTTAAAGTGTACACTAATGAAAATAAACATTGTTTTATATTATTTTATAATATTCTGAATTTTTTATATATTGTTTTTTTATTTTTTTGGGGTCAAATAAAAATTCGCTCAACGATGGACAGCGACAACCGCGAACTGTGACGCGATGACCGCGAACCGCAATTTTGAACCATGTTGGAAATAGACCACTCACGGTGAGTCATATCATCCAAAGTAATGTGATTTTACTTCTATCCATTTTTTGAACTTTATTCCCATGATAGAGTCATATGGGTTTTGGATGACGTAGCCCACCGCAATTGGTCCATTCACGGTGAGCCTATGTCAAGTGCGACTGGTGATCTGGTCTCGACAGGTCCTGATGTTCTACACTAATGCTGGACATTAGCCACTCGAGTTTTATCAAAATAAATTTGCAAGATGTATGCTTATTTTACTTATAGAAACTAAAGTTAAGCCTTGGACATTAGCCCCTCTCAAGGTTTTTCTTTTCCAGAAATCTTTTATAATATTCATAGTTATCAAACTTGTAGAACCTAAGACTAAGCCATCCCTAATTTCACGCGTAAATCAATCTCTCTCATACCTCCATGGATTTTGATGCGTTTAAGATGGTTTTTTTAACTTTGGTTTAAAAAAGGCCATCCTTTATCTTGCAAATGATGTTTGGTTATGGGAGCCCAAGTCCTATACGCTTCAATACATGGGACATGGGTTGAATCTGCAGGATCCACTTGATAGGAGGAGCTATGGACAAAGCTTCTGCCAAATTCATTTCTAAGGCAAATGGAACAGACATTTGACTGACTCGGGCGAATTTATCATTCTATACCTTAAAGCTGGTTGTTAGTTAGATGAAACAAATGAAAAAAAAGAAAGGCAAATCTCTCCTCTCCTTGAACCACATTGGCATAGTATATCCAATGACTCTAATACTTATCCCTTAAATATAGTTAAGGGCTGCAAGTCGCATTGCACCTTTTTACTATGCCCCATAATATATGCATCTTAAGTCATGACTCTAAACATTTTACCCATTTGAAACGCTTGAAAAACACCTCTTAGTATTAAGAACCACCTCTTAAGTAATATAGGCCTCTCACTGTTGATAAATACTGAGCAAGGTATTTTGCCTGTGATGAGTGTGACACCTGCTCCATTGATCTAGATGGGCATCACCATGGTCTAGCCCTCTAAATCCTTGATAACAGTGTCTCGCTCTTTTATAAACTATGGAGTAGCAATTAGGGATGTGAAACCCATTACATTAATTAAGATGAACTTCACTATTACGTTGCTTGATGCTGTGGCCCTCTGGTGGCCCACGTTTCAGACTTTTAGAGAAACAATCTGTATCCAACGATGGAGTTTGTCTTTTCAATCTAAACCGTTCAACCAGTGAGAAGGATTTAAAAAAAATAAAAAAATAACACACGAGAAGGACTTGCAGCGTGGAGGTCTTTGGCCCACGCATCTTTCCAAACTTTGATCATTCAAATGACAGACCATGTGTTTTTATCGAATGAAAGCAGTCAATCTGATAGTGCTATAATTATGAGATATAGTAGGTGACAAGTGTTGTGTACGGCAGCTACATGCATTCTTGTGATAATTTTTTCTCCATCATTTATTTTGATTGAAAGGTACATATTGCATGTTTAATTTTATTATTTACGGGCAAGTTGGGAGGATTAGAATAGATTAATACCTTAGAGCTCTAAAGGTGTTTAATGTATTTCTTAACCGTGCATCGCACTGGGATTTGATGCTAGTCTATTTCAATGTATGGATAGACAATATTGATGGATCTAGCTTTGGAAGATGTCTGGTCTACAACTACTTTAATTTGGCGGGGCCAAATGTACCCATCTATTGACTATTAAGATCACACGAAATGTACTTTCAACCATTTTTTTTCTCCATTAAATCATCCTAGCCGCCTAACTTGAAACTTTGGAATATGCCCTTTCCTTTTCTTTCTTTCTTCTTCTTCTTATTCTTTTTTTTTTTTTTTTTTTTAAACTCTTTTTCCTCATGGTCCTCCTAATCCTACTATGGTGAAATATTTGGTGTTTTATTGCACGGTACTTTTTTTTTATAGCAATCGAGGGTGTACAACTTTTTAAGTTGAACTAATTAATCCGGGCTCAGGGGAAGTCAAATAAATTCTCCTGTAACCCCAGTATGATAGTGCAGTTTCAGATCTACAACTTCTAAATACAAACCGTGGTCCTAAGCCAACCGAGCTATCCATTGGACTTACGCATCATTGCACCATACACATTAGATTGACTTACTCTCACGTGGGCCCACCACTACTCAAACATGTAATGCCTGAGCCCACCCATTTAGTCAATCGGACAATCACTTGATCCAGGTTCAGCCCAGATATCAAACATGCCTAACTTTTAGATCCAAGTTGCTAAAACCCAAGGCCCGAACCTGTTAGGATCGAAAACACGTGTGCACGGAGACAATCACACAATCAATCAACCAGATACGGATTTACGTGGTTCGGCAAGACTGCATACGTCCACGGGAGATTCACGCCGTTCATTATTATTGGAGATTCCAACAAGAGTACGAGCACTCGCTGTCTCTCTTATTTCTCTCAATTTCACCATATATGAAGCCCTAAATCTCCAGACACCCACAATCGTCGAATCTGAACTTATAATAGATGATCTATATTAAGCCGATAAATTACAGATTAACCCCTATAATAGAATAAAGTATAAATAATACTTCACTAACCAATCAAAACCGGGCCAGCCCATCATGCCTGGTTCAGGAGGACCCCACCCCAATTTATCATAGATGAGCCCAAATTTTTTTTTTTTTGAATCCACCAATTCTCATAAGTCATAGGCAAGAAATTGTGGACAACTAGATTCGCGCCAACGGCTTGGATTCGCTTCGTGAAACAGAAGAGGACATGGCGGGAACTCGAAATCAAAACTCGAGCATTCCCGCAAAAAATGCTTCATTCGTCGTTAATCAAATCAATCAAAAGCAAGTACAAAGAGACTCCTCCTTCAGATCCCATAACCAAAACTACAGGAAGAAAAAGATACACACCCGACCATGGCCAGAAGAAAACGCTCTTCTTCTTCTACTCGTGCTTCTTCTTCTCATTTAATCGGTATAAACCAAAACCCTAACCATCTTAAAACCCTAAACCCTCATCTCTTTCTCACTCTAATCTCATCTTGTTCTTTCTCTTATTGCATTTTTCAGGGAATTGCAAGGTCGAGATTGAAGGAAGCGATTTCTTTAGTGAATCGACCACGAACAGTCTCCTCATTTCAGTTCCAAACATAGGAAAAGTCAAGATTTCAGGTGTAAAAAGATTTCTTTCTTTCTCGTTATCTCATTTGTTTCTCTGATTAGAAATGGTTCAACATGTCCTGTTATCTCTGTAATTTGAGCTGCTGATCTAGTGCGTTCAATTATAGGTCAAATTTGGATTTACTTGTATTTGTTTTTGGGGTGACAGTGAATGCTTCAATGCGATATCCGAAAAGGAAATCACGCAATGATCATCTCTTAAATTTTATATCCGAAGAGAGCGGTATGCTTACATATATTTGCTTTTTTTCTTTTTCCACCCTTTTTTGATTGGTTGTTTGTTTAAGGAGTAAAGTTTGATTAGGAACTGTTAGTGAACTAGGGGGCCTGCTTTGATTATTGTCGATTGCGAGATACGTAGGATTGGAAGGTCTCAATGGGTTTAGTAGGTGTGCCAAATATCAGTACAATATGATAATCTAAACTGTCTGTTTAAAGGTCCAAAATTTAACAGTCATCGATGCAATTTTGAGTTATGAGACCTCTAAAGTTTCTGGGCCATTAAATATATGGTTGTGTTCATAAACTGTAATGATATCTTTCTGAGACCTTTTGATCCCACCCTACACTCACCTCTTTGATTGGCATATGATGAGGCAGTCCTTTCAGCAAGGTTTCAAAGAAAGCAAATTTTGCTGCATTGTTTTTAGCCAGATTTCCCTCTTGTTTCAATCTGTCTCCTTTGTGGATTTGGTGTTTTGCATTGAAACCACAACCTTTCTTTTGAAGGAGAGAGACAGTCCCATTTTGAGGATCATTCATTCCTGCTCTTAAATCCCAAAGACATAGATAGCCGCAGTAAATTGCTGCTACAGGTACCTATCTATCTGTCTCTCTGATCATGAGTGTGCATGGGTGTTTTGCTTTCTGTTTTTGCACATAAACATTTAGGTCTGTCGAATATATTCATGCCTTTCCATGGCATATTTAATTTTACATGCACCATGATGTTCTAGACTGTGTTTAGAAATACATGTCACTATTTATGGTTTTTATTTTCTAATGTCTTCCATTGATCAACTAATGTTTACTATCCTATGAGAATTGCTTTGATCTTGTTAAAGCTTGTGTTTTTGATGGGCTTGCAGAAAGTTTTGAAACTTTACATGAAAGAATTACCAGAGATGAATTATGCTGCAAATACTGGAAAGGAATCTTTGTTCCTTGAAAGATGCGTGTCAAGTGGGTAAGGAATTTTTATTTATTTAAATGAATGAAAGGTTCCGATTATTTTACTCTTATTATGAGGTAATCATTTATTCTTGTCACTTTACATTCTACAGGAAATATCGCACGTTGCTTTTGACATCAAATGCAACTGAAGGATCTAGTGAGGTAACTTGTTTCATTTCTCTGGTGTGCGAGTATTTTCATCTTATTTTCTTTTTTACATTTTTTAAGGGCGTGTGAGCTTCTTTCTCTGAATTTCATGTTTCCTTGGAAATTTCAATTTTATTTCAATGAGATCATGCCCCTTTCGTCTTTGTCTCAAGTGCTTTGTCGTTTAGCTAAGCAGGGGGTTGATAGGGTTTGCTTTGTACGCTTCTCTTTTTTAGTTTTATTTACCATTGGGAATAATGCTCTTTTAATTACCTATGCTTTCTTGTTTTGTTATCTTGATGTTTGGACTTATCTTCTTTTACTACAGTCTACTGTTACTAATAAAAAAACAGGATTTATGTTTGATGCAAAAGGAAACCATCTGACGTGGCCTGCAAATTGTCTGACCTAGCATAGATAACTTGTTGATATATATATATATATATATATATATATATATATATAGCTGAAGCAGACAATATTGTAACCAACAAGCCAAAACACATTGGAACATGCTTGTAGCCTTTGAGTTTGAATGACACAACCCAAATGGATATGCATATCGAGGTTCTAATCTCAACTTTCAGCCAAAAGCTATAGGTTTTTAATCCTTCCACTGCTTATATGTTCTTACAACAAAAGAAGTCATTGACACAATCTTCACCGTCTGGAACTGAGGCTGGAGGTTTTACTTCTGACCCTATGAAGATAAAAAAATAGAAAAGACTGAAATACCCATAAACTCGTCATTGTACTGCACTCAATTAGGAAAGGGCCCAAACTTTTTTGATATTATAATTGCACAAACTTAAGCTTGTTGGAAGTTAATTAAATAACCTATCTCAACTGATTCCTATTTCATGCTATCCATAGGTTGGCTAGACATGAAATCTGGCCATTATTATTAATTTTTTAATAGTGCTGTGGTCCATTCTTAAGTGGACCTGTCTATGTCACTGTTATACTTGATCCAGTATTTTGACATCTTATTTTGTTGTTCTTGTAATTATTCCTAATTGTTGCTAGCTACTACATTTTATAATGGAACAACTGTCATGTCTGCATGTGCAAGGTCTATAGATGTTTCTTTAACTTGATTTGTGATACTTCCTTTGTACACTATAATAGGTCATAGCTGCAGTCTCATATCAAATAATCCCTGCTGACACCCAATATGCTGAAATTCCTGTTGCTGCTGTCTGTTCGAACTTCCAGAATAAGGTCAGAGTCCTGAAGATGTCATTTCAAAATTGCAGCCCATCTCATGTATTATAAATTTATAATAACCGATCAAAAAATCTCTCCCATATATTTGCATTACTTGAATTCATATGCAGTTCTTCCCTAGGGGACTTTTATAGTTGTGCTTATTGTTGTTGTCATCGAATTATTCATTCATAATTTCGGTCACTGAATTGTTAGTTTTTGATGGTTAAAAAATAATGAATTCAAATTTTTTTTTTTTTTTTTTTCAAAAACTGTGGTTGCACTCTAAAGATATATTCAAACATCATCATCATCAAACATAATTAGTGTTAATGAATTTTTAAGGCCCAGTTTGATGCGAAAACGCCAGAAGGGTTGAGATTTTGAAGATGATGATGAATTTAGTTGCCTAAATGTGGAGGATTGTGATTGAATTTTAAACCTGTCTTAGATATGATGCATATATTCTCAAATGAAAAGTCTCTCCTTGATCTACTCTATATGGCCTCTCCTTGTTCTGCGTGGACCATTATTAGTCTGGGATGGAAATGTCCCAGTTCCACCCATACCCATGCTATGTCATATTCACATGGCACCCTGAGGCAATGGATGGTTTCTCTTATCAGTGTGAACCTGACCCGCACTTCCTTTCTGTGATGTTTCTGAAAGTGGCTGTAATTTACAATTTTTTTTTTTTTTTTTTTTCCTTCTATAGTTTCACTTGTCCATATCTTTCTTCATCTCTGACATGGTAGACCCTTATGTACTTTTTCTTCATTGACATTTGTTTTAATTACTTTTGATTTTATAAAATTAAATTTCATTTGTATGCTGTCTCGTGTCAAACAAATTCATCAAGGTTTTGTTCACTCTCAAGTTTTATGATGGAACATAATAACTTCTCAGGGAATTGGCCGTCATTTATATGAAGAATTGAGGAAGAGACTTCAGAATGTTGGTGTTTTAACAATTTTCTGTTGGGGAGACAAAGAGTCAGAAGGATTTTGGCTTAAGCAGGTATCTTTAATGTAGCTTGATTTGAGAAGTTAGATTTGTAAAGATGGTCATGCTATTTTCGTGCTTGAATCATGCTTGCGTTTGAATGACGGCCTTATCATGATCTAAAAACTCTAACATCTGTTAGTGCACTTTCCCAAAAAAATAGTTAGAGGTTTCTCTTAGTATCTGAGGGTGGGGGTCCATACCAAGATGCAATAAGGCCAATCATGCACTTCATGGGAGCTGCTAAGAACATGCATCTAACTCATGTATGAGTTCAGTTCCAGCATGCATCTAACTCATGTATGAGTGCTCAAAAGTCAAACCTGATGCAGTGCCTAATATAAGAAAGGGGGATGCCACCCCAGCAAGTCCGAGACAGCAACTTAAAGGCTGGAACTCTAAGAATCAGCAATGAAGAGTAAATTGGAAGAATAACACACTAAACTAGAAAAGTGAATGCTTAATCCATTCCATTGCCCGATTTCAAGAAGAAACAAAGAAAAAGAGAGACATTGTGGAAAACTTGCACGTGTGCATATCTGCACAGAGCTTGTGGGTTGTTTACCTGGTCCATAGGGGTTGAGAGACCAGGCATTGACCCAGTCCTGAGTGACCACATGCTCATATGGGCATGGTGCATGGATTAGAAGCGTCTGATCCCAATCACTGGCCAGCTATGGACATTGGACAGTCTCCCTATTCCTTGAAAGGGCTGTTATGGCTCCCAAATGGAGCCTAACCTTTTATACATGGATGCTGTCCCATGCACATCATCATATGCCTCTAAATCTAATAATATCAATGCATGCGATATCATGCGATCTTCTAGGTTCTCTATATTGATCCGCATCACAAATCTACTTGCTGTGCACGTGGTCCTTTAATGAAACAAATCCAACAAATGATTAGCAGTCATGTGGCATTCAGTAATAAAGATTGAGACAAACAGAAGTAGGTGATTCCCTGTTCAGAAATGACTGGAGGAGCTGCTATTACCTTGGTTATTATGAATCCATAGTGTTGTGTTTTAGTTGTACTAGCATTGTAAAACAGGGATTTACTAACTGGCTGACTCCAAGTTAACTTGGACTTCGTCTCCACTCAGCTGTACTTATGAGTCTAGGCATATTTGAAGTTAGTTGATACTGGGATTTACAACCATGCTGCAAAGCTAGCGTGCTGATTGCCAACTGTTCTTTAGCTTTTCATGCTTGTGATTCTTCATTTTCAAGGTTTTAGTTAGATATATGACATTTCTTCTCCCCAACATAGTTGGAACAAGGCTTTGATGATGATGATGATTATGTGACATTTCATCAGTGTTGGACTTTATGAAGTTACCTTGGTATGCTGTTTATTTTGTAAAACCAGGATCGAGAGATCCTGCTAATTTTCCATCTTATTTCAGTTAAATGAATTGCTATGCAGGGTTTTGTATCAGTAGCAGAGGTGGACACCAAAGGTAGAGCTCGCAAGCTACCAATCAAAGCTGACATTCGAAGGACATTATGCTTTCCTGGTGGTTCAACCCTTATGGTTTCCCATCTGAACAAGGACGCCTCTGTTCCAGTTAATCCTTCAAAGCAAAGAAAATGTTCATCAAAGGCTCTTCCCATGCCATCTTTACCTGTTCCTATCAACAATCAAGTGGAAGCAAGAGAAAGTTATGTGAGCATAAAGACAGATAAAGATGTATTGAAATCAACCAGTGAGCAAACTGAAAATCTTCAACCTGAAGCATTGGGAAAAGATGGGCACTCAATGAATGAAGAGAAAGTTAATGGTAGGTAAAGTTGTCTTTCTCAATCTGAGGCCTTGACCACTTCTGTGCAATTTTTTTAACCGTCAATTTTGGCAGATTCTCTCATTATTGACAAAACATGGATCATGGGACTTGAATCCAAGGAACGAAGAGGATTTAAGCAAGACAACTATTGATTTAGGCCTGAAGAAAAATGAAAGAGATGCTGATGGAACTTATTGCTCCTCTTCTGCACAAAGGGTAAAGAAACGAGTTTGGGAGTCATCCTGGTCCTCATTAAAGTCGAAGAAAGTGAAGGGTGGTCTTGATATTGACTGCAACCCAGAATCAAGTTGGAATCTCATTCAAGAAAATAATGAAAGGAATGATGTTGATTTTGATGATTGCTCTTTGAGCATTTCTAAGGATTGGTCTTCTTTGGAAGTTACTTCTAAAGATCAGCTGAGGCTTTGTGGACCGGCTTCTAATGCTGAAGATGACACACAAGTACATCTTAAGTCAACTAATGAACTGACCCATAAAGGAAAACCTGTTATTATGCTAATGAATATTGCTGATGACATGAAGAAAGAGTGCCTTACAAAGGTCATAATTCTGACCATGCTTATTTTATGTGATCATGTTAGATATTTTCCACAATTGCTTCATTTTACATATGTAATTGTGTAAATGGAACCTTATTATGGAATTTTTTTGTACAATTGAAGACTATGATTCATTTGAATTCATCTGAATGTGATTTTACTACTAACACCTGATGCAAAAAAGACAGTGAATGTGATTATTTTTCTGTCCTGTTTCTACATTGCATCCACTATATGAGAACTTTCAGTTATTCTTAGGTGCAAATATTCTCATAGCTAGTCAGTGCTACTGTATGGATATAGATTGAAAATTGATTACTGCAGTGCATAGCTTTTCTTTTCTTTGTCTTGTGGGAAAATATGGATTTCCTGGTCTAGTCAACTGCCGTGCAGTTATGTACAAGAAGTTGATCATTTACAAGTTACTAAAAGTCAAGTGAGCGTTTGAAAATGAATATGAAGTTTGACCTTTAACATATAGAAGGAAGTTTTATTGAAAATTTTACATTGATTCGTGATGGCATTCAGCAGTGATACATGATTGTTTTGTTTCCTTAAATTTTTTTTTTTTTTAAAGTCAGAGAATGAGGCTTTTGGTTTATGGCATGCTGGCAAGTGACAGAGTTAATAAATCTCCAGGGGTTCCTTGTATTTTGTCTCCCTGTATTCTTTCTATGGTCATTAATGAATCTGCAATTGCAACATTAAATCAAAACAAGCTGTCATAGGTGGGCCTGGCTTGTAAAACCTGAATTTTAGCTGAGACTGGCCCAGTCAGTCCAAAATTCGGCCTTGGTTGGACTGTTTGGCAGCCCTAAAATTTACTTCATAATTCTTGGCTTCTTGTAGCATGCAGACTGGTCAAGTCTTATTATACTGTTGCGAAGAGATGATGGAAGGTAGTAAAATTATGAGATTTTCCAGTACACAATAATTGATTTTATAGATAATTTGTTTTCATTGGAACATGGTGTGATAAGAACTGTGGGGCATACTTGGGGTCCCCATCCCATGTGAAATCAATGGTTAAAATCTTTATCGCCAAATCATCACCATAGGGTTCTTGGATGTAGGTGAAATTTCACCCACTCCCTATCCATGTAGTCCCTAAGCTTCCTAGTTGACACTGAAATAGAACTGGCCTAGGTGGACCCCACAGTATTCAATGCACCATTGGCTCATCTCATTGCATTACTCTACAACTACAACTATTGACTTATATGAATATATTATATGTACAGAAGACATACTCCTTTTTATTATTAAAATATTTTCACCTTATGTTCAATTAGTTCCATTTTTCTCAGATTGTCAGTCTAGAGTCTTCGCAACTATATATGTGCGAGTGTGTATGCTTGTGCTTATGGATGTTCTACATGCTTTCTTGATTTTAGTTATATTGTAGATATTTATATTTCTAATTAAAATAAAAAATAATTTACTGACTCACTTGTTTGACTTGCGAAATCTCATGGTCAACTCAACTCAAAAACTGGATGAGAATGGTTGATCCACAGGGTTGGAGAAATATGAAGTTATTCACCATCTACTGACTTGAGAGAGGATGAATAGATTAGGTATTGGTGAAGCTAGGCTAGGCATGGAACTGAACCAGGAGATGTGGATTAAAAGAACATATTAATGCAGAGATCATAAATTCACCAGACCATGACAAGAATAGGAACTTTGCATACCAAAGGTCCAAGTGTAGCTCTTCTAGATAATTTTGATTTAATAAAAAGGAGTGCTTACTTATGCATGAACTTTAGGTGATGTGGTAGTCTATTTAACAATTAAGCAACATAAAAATTTGGACAAAAGGTCCAAATGTTGGGGTGCGCTTGTCGTGTGTGAACTTAATAAGAAGCACAATCCAGTTAAACCTTTCCAAATTGGTCGGTAACTATCTCTGATCGTGTTTTGAGGTTTTGAAATGATCGTATTGCTTGCATTCCATTCATTGTTTTAAAGTCGGCAAGTTCAGTCACCCTTCAAGTTTTCTTTCTCACCAATTTGTATGAAAAAGGGCTTTCAAAACATTGTTTCTCCCTATTTTCCCACTGGAAGAAGCTTTGGATGATTTTATGGATCTTTTACACAAATTTTAGAAGATTAAAACCACATTTTGTTGAAGATCCAGTTATTCGAAAATCACATTCACTATTCATTTGATGGTACGAAAAACAGACGACCACACCTATGTATACCTAAATTTGTTCGAACTAAACGTGATGATTCTTAAAATTCTATATTATATGGCATTATTTTTCAACTTTTTATATTTTTCTTCACATACTTAAATATTTTTAAGGGTTTTTGTGCTCTAGGGGCCTAATTGGTGCGTCTTGGCCGACTCGACTCGAATTAAAGAAGACAGACTCACCCTCTGATTCTGAGTTTTAAAACCTCGAATATACTGTTTTATATGTGTTCAACACTTAATGAATTACAAAACGATTAGCTGATGCTTTTGTACTGTGGATAATTGACTGGTCAAATATTATGAGATGTGTATTCATCAGAAGCTCTATGATAGTATCTATAGAATGACTTAGTCATTGGTCTGTATCTTCTTGCATTTTTAACTTCTAAATGCCCTAATTGTGCAACTTCACGGTTTGACTGTCTTCCACTGTAGCACATAATTCCATTATAGCACATGACAATTTTGATGCATTTGTTGTTATTCTTTGTCATGCAATATTTCAAAGTTCAGAAATGTAATTTGATTGTTTTGTGTGTTATTCTATTTGAAATTCATTTCATTCACTAATCCTGGAGACTTGCTTTAGTTGTTGTCGGGTTTGGTGATGTATTTATATGGGAAAACAATTGCATTATGCTTTAAATTTCTTTTTCCAATTATTCTGACCTTTCTTTTACTGTGTTTTGATGTTGAGTTTACTATAGATAGTAGAGGACCTTGGGGGTGCTGTTACCTCACATGGAAGTGCCACAACACATGTGATCACAGGAAAAGCAAGAAGAACTCTGAATTTCTGCACTGCTCTGTGTTCTGGGTTAGTCATTTTCACTACTTCTTGTAACTTCACACCCATCTTAGGCTCTTAGCATGTGCATACATCCACATTTTTCTAGTTTCTTGTTTATTAATTGCCTAACATTCATCTCTAGATAGCAAAACATTTGTAATTGCCTTATTAAAATGGCCAAGGATATTAATGCCTATGCACATCTGATCCAGCTGTATCCCTCAAATGGTAACACCAATCAATTGACTATAATCACTTAAAGATTCAATCACACAACAACTAATTACTATGAGGAGTGCAAAAGGAGGAAGAATAAAATTGGTATTCATTTGTTGGCTTGATTCCATGATCCAATAAAGTAGCCTGTCACCCACAAAAAAGTAAAAGAGAAACATGTTCCAACTCTCAATAGTATTCTCTATTCAACAAATTTGTCTAAAGCTAAAATCGATATCATGTAACATGTATTCATAGACTTGCAAAAGAAAAAAAATAAAACCTAAAGTTAATCTCAACTCTCAACTACTCAGTTGGTTCTAATTTGAAGTAATAATTAGTAAGAATTATAAAATAATCCTCTATCTTAAGAACTAACAGACAAGAAAACTTTCTAAAAATATTTGAAGTATCATTACGAAACTAAAACTCTTAATTAAATCTCTTTTAAAATTAAAATAAGATGAAAAATGAGGACTTGGATGGCCTTTATCCATGGATCGCTTATTCCATTGCACCTGCATCACCTGAATTGGTATGGAGGGCCATTAGCCCAATGATGAGCCTTCAGTTAGAGTTAGACTATGCTGTTTATTGGGCACCATGTACCTTTGGATGAACCCCTAATGGGTTAGGGGCTCCATTGTGCACCATTCCTTTTGGCTTTGAAAGATTTCAACTACCTTGAACGTGGCAGTCAATTGCTTTGGCTGAGGCCCACAATCTTTGCACATGAAGCGACTCTTTTCGTT
>QPKB01000001.1:77918300-78000387 GCA_003546025.1 Camphora micrantha
TGTTTGGGAAGGGGGAAGGGGGTAAGGGAGGGGAGGAAAATTTTGAGGGGGAAGGAAAATGGAGAGGAGGGGAGGAAAAATTAATTTTATCTTCTCTTGTTTGGGAATGGGGAGGAGATGAGAGACAAAATGACACTTTAGTAATTTAACTCATCTTTCTTTCTCTTTTCCTCATATTTTCCCCCAAGTTTTGAATAAAAAATTTTGAAGGCAAATTGCAAAAATTTTACCACCAAATTCCTCTCCCTCACTTTTCCTCCCCTTCCCAAACACCCTCAATTTCAACATTCCCTCCATTTTTTCCTCTTTTTTTTATTCATTCCCCTCATTTTACCTCGTTCCCAAATAATACCTAACTGATTTGCACCCACAAGAGTGTACTTCACATCTGTTGGTACAGCCACATGGAAATAGGGTCCCTTGTTTGGGATGTATGGATCAAATTATTTTGCTCGATGTGAAGGGTATTTTTATAAATTCAAAAATTAGGCCCAATAGATCATAGGGAGTCACGTGGGACCAATTTTTTGGTTAACTGATGTCATTGCTGGTAAACCTTTACCTCCATAATAAATAAGAGCATTCATGCGATTGTACTTTGTACCTGTTTCTTTATCAGAATTCCTCACATGAATTAGAATGTTGGAGGGTTTTGGGATGACATATTGTACTCTGGCATTTGCAAATGGTTTATTTCTTGCCAAGCATTTTTAAAATTTAGTTACTTAGTTAAATTTAGATCTATAAAAATTCAGAAATTCCCACCCCTTCACATTTTTGTGGAGTTTCTTGATAAGCATTCAGGAATTCCACCCATTATGGAAATTTAAAAATCCCTCGAAATTTTTTTTTATTGAATTTTAACAAAGAAACAAGCCCTTTTTGTACCTTTACATATGCAGTGGACAGGAGCATTACAGTATTTACAACTTTGCTTCCCTAAAATGCAAGAGCATATTTGCAAAGACAGTTTTGCATGTATAATGAACATGAGCATTCCGGTAATTACATCTTTATCTCTGTAATAATAAAGGCATTCATGTGAAAAAAGAAAAAAAGTGCCTTGCATGATTAAGTTTCTTAATCCATTACAAACCCCTCTAGCCATAGAGACCCGGCCCTAAAAGGATATTTAATAGTTCTAGCCCCTCCACTCGTGCAGGGGTGTTAAATTGGTCGTGCCCATTTCTTCTTGGCCCTGCCATTGGCTGCCCATCGATAGAGGCCGTGCCTTGCGGGTCCATGAGCCAAAACAAACTGCTGCATGCCTACGACCCCTTCCTCATGAATCACTCATCATCACACCCACTTATCTCCAAACATGCACCCAGACGGACCGGACCGGAGACAGGGCACCCGGACCCAGCACGAGCCCGGATAGAACGGGCCAGGCCGGGCTTTGCTTAGTGCGACACCCACATGATTCGGGCTCTGACATCTGGGAAACGGAAACGGATTCCCTATTCGAATCAATAACGGGGCACCCATATTTGGACCAAACAGAGGATCCGGATCCATGAGAAACATTTCATGGTCAGGACCGTGGTGGCCAGGCATGAAAACTAAAATTTTATTTTTTATTATATTATTTTCTTCTTTTATTACATTATTTTTCTATAGTATTTTTAATTCATTACCCAAGAAAACCCCCTACTTCTCTGTAAACAAAATCCATCCTCATCAAGATCCACCATTAATATCTGAAATGTTTAGCGATCTTTTTTGTTGGCCTATCCTACCCCCAGATCAGTCCTAAATTAATCTATCAGTGAGCCCACCCCTAAAATTCAAATTCCCTTAAATTCAAATCAGTTGGAGTTGAGGCCACCTTTTAAATTCATCACATGAAGAGAGTAAAATTAAGTATCCTATATGTGATACCCACCACGGACTCAGTTGAGTAGCATGAGGCTTGGGTTTCCTCCTCGCATCTTATGTTTGAAACAACCCCATATTTACAAAATGCTTGTGGGTTTAGTGGGTGCCATCAAGAGATTAGTTCCAATTGGTAAAAGACAGTAACGATACAGGCATCATCATAAAAAGAACTGTTTTTCATTATAATATATTGAAGCCAAGGTTTTTGGCTTTAATTTTGAATGTAAATTGCAATTTTGATTGAAAGTTATTTATTTATTTATTAAATACTCTACATTCTCTCCTCACTACTTTTTTTTTTTTTTTTGCACAACTAAATTACTTTTTTTTTTATTAAATACTCTACATTCTCTCCCCACTAATTTTTTTTTCACGACTACCTATTTTAATCTCATGAAACCACTCAGTCCACTTTCCACTTGTTCCACTTTTTTCTTTCAAGAACTCTCTTTCTGAGGGTAGTGAATCTATGAGTTGGTTGTTTTTATGTCAATTTGATTTTCTTTATAATTGTTTAGTCTATTTTTATACGAATATTTAGTCTGCAATATTTGGATCAATGCGTGTTGTATGCAGATCTAATATGCAGGGATTACTATTTTCAACGGCCGAGATCTAACTGTTGAATTTTAGGGATTGCTTATCAGGATCCTGATTTCCCCACCCAAGAATGGAAACATCCAAACATAAACCCTTCCTAACTAGCCGTTGGAAGATATAAATCAATCTCCACCGTCCATCTCTAACGTTCGGAAAAGTTTGAAGTCATAGAGCCCATCTATAAGTCGCCATCCGTCCTAAAAAAAAGTCGTGAAAGAAAACACTTCTCCCTCATTGGAAAGAACGATTCGTCAAATTGAGTTCTTTCAATCTCTCTTTCAATTACCAGAAGAAGAGGAGATTTTTTCTTCTTCTTCTTCCTTTTATTCTGCTGCTGCTGTTAGGGGCTCCATCTTTGTTTCTTTCTCTATCTGAATAAGAGGATAAAGATGACAGTGAATGGAATCTCTGAAAGCCATGATCACCAAGACAATAATACATCTGCGAGACTGCTAGTCGGCCGCAACTACTACGAAACAGCGACTTCCCATGGCCAGGAGCGTTGACAGCCAATCCGTTCTGAAGAGGTCTTTCTTCGTCCCTTGTAAAACCACGGTCTTGTTCTTTGATTTATTGGTATCTTTATGAACTAGCCAGGTCTTTCTTTTTCTTTTTTTTTGCGTTTGGGTTTTTGCTCTTATGCCCTTTCAGTTGTGTCCCGGATTGGGGTCTCGTGCTTTTATCGGATCAATATTGTCATGTGGGTTCTCCTCTTTCAGACCTTTTTTTTTTTTTTTTTAGTTTTCTTCTTGCCTTTGGTATTCAGGAGTTGGATTGGTCCTTGTACAGGCTTGTTTTTTGGGTTTCTTTGGGATCTCCTGTAATGGGTTCTCTTAATAGCTTATCATTTGGGACTTCTTTCTTGTCCAGATTTATGGGATAAGAAGAAGGCTCAGACAGCGATGACTGCCATGATCTGGAGTTTTATCAAATCAGATTTTTCAACTGGGTTTCTTTATTTTGGGGTTACTCCGAGTCCCTTACAGTTTCTTGTTTTGGGGTTTTTATTTATTGGATTTTCTTTGGAGTGATCTGTTTTTTGTGCGTTTGCTGTTTGGGATTTTGCAAGCTTCTAAAGGAGTTGAGTTCTTTGGGTTTTTTTTATATGTTTGTTCCTGGGATTTGGTATCTTTATCAAATCTGAATTTCAATCGGGTTCTTTGTTTGAGGTTTTGCTGTATCTTGTTTACATGGGGTTTTTGGGGCTGCTAATGGAGCTGTGTTCTTTGTTGTATCTTATTTGTTCATTTTTATTTGGCCGTCCCTCTGTTTCTGCGTAATGAAATTTTATTCCTTTTTTGTTTTTCATGTTCCTGATGGGGAAAATTGCTTCTTTGTTTTCATCATTTTTCAGGCTGCAGTCGGAACTAATGGCCTTGATGGTAAGAAGAATATTGGTTGCCTTACTACTGTTGCTGAAATCTCTATAAACATCTATTAACATATCCCATGGATCTTTTTAACTGACTCGTGATTTTCCTCGTCTTTTATAGATGTGTGGGGACCCTGGAATCTCTGCTTTTCCTGATGGAGATAACATCTTCAGTTGGAAAGGAACCATCACTGGAAGCAAAGATACTGTTTATGAAGGAATGGTTTACAAGCTCTCTCTGTCTGTTCCCACAGAGTATCCATTCAAGCCTCCAAAAGTGAAGTTTGATACTTTGTGCTTCCATCCCAATGTAGACATCAATGGCAACATCTGCTTGGATATTCTGCAGGTCTCCTCTCTCTCTCTCTCCCTATCTATCCTTTTGTTCTTCATGAATCTGTGCATCCATACCCAGAACTCTAGGGCATCTCCATGTTGACTTTGGGTGTACACATGACAGTTAAATTCAGCTACTAGACTTGCAAATTTATGATTTTGAGGATGAATTTGTTATTGGTTCTCCATGTTGACTTTGGGTGTACACATGACAGTTAAATTCAGCTACTAGACTTGCAAACTTATGATTTTGAGGATGAATTTGTTATTGGTGTCTTCACCGTATTTTCCCCTTTCTTCTGCTTATGAAATCTGATAGGGAATTTGCTTTTCATTATGTGGGGGGGGGATTTTTCAGGATAAATGGTCATCTGCATATGATGTGAGAACAGTGTTGCTTTCCATTCAGTCTCTCTTAGGAGGTAATGAATTGAGTATTTTTCTTCAGATGCTAATATTTCAATGGACTTTTGAGACCATCCCTTCTTATTGATACTTTTGGATGATTTCAGAACCAAACAATGACTCTCCCCTGAACACTCAAGCAGCTGCACTTTGGAGCAATCAGGAAGGTACGTTTGTGTATACCATCTGTCACGAACTGGTTATGGAGTAACGTAAAGGAGGAAACCTTTTTCTTTATTTGGGAAGATCATAATAGTTTTTACTATGATTGTTTACTAGATTAACTGAACAAGATTTTTCTTTCTTTCTTTCTTTCGCAGAATTCAGGAAGATGGTGGAGAAGCTGTACAAGCCGGCCTGAGTAGCAATGTGGGACGTGGATTGTGGTGGTGGTGGCAACTTGTGTACACTTGAGAATACAATTTGAAAACTCTCTCTCTCTCTCTCTCTCTCTCTCTCTCTCTCTCTCTCTCTCTCTCTCTCTCTCTCTCTCTCTTAGTTCTTTCCTTTTTTTAAAGATTGAACTATTGGTTGTTGTGTGGTTGTGAAAGGAATTATGATTTTTTAGAGATGAAACATTATAATAACTCTCTCTCTCTCTCTCAGTTCTTTCCTTTTTTTAAAGGTCTATTGGTTGTTGTGTGGTTGTGAAAGGGATTATGATTTTTTAGAGATGAAACATTATAATTGAATGTCCGATTGATTTTAGAAGCCCCATCATCGGCATATAAAGATTGAGGTTATGAAAGGAATTATGGTTCTCTTGAGATGAAACATGATAATTGGATGTCCGATTGATCTTGGAAGCCAGCCACATCGTCAAAACTATATAATAGTGGCAATATTAATTATTTATGTGAGTGGTTCTGTGTGGGGGGGTGTGCTTTTATATATGTTGATTGTGAGCAGGGTTTCACCCAAAATCGAAAAATAATAATAATCATGATTTCGGTTTGATAATGTCTTTGTTTTTATAGAGTTTGTATAATTCTCGTGCTTTTATATATATATATATATATATGTTGATTGTGAGCAGGATTTCCCCCAAAATCGAAAAATAATAATAATCATGATTTCAGTTTGATCATGGGCTTTGATTTTATAGAGTTTGGGTAAGTCTCCAGACTCCAATGTCGGTAAAAAAAATTTTTTTCTAAGAAGATGCCCGAAAATATTATATTAAAGTCGAAAGTTTTGAACTCAATTTTGATCAGAATATTTGTAATTTTGACTTTTTTATTGCACCGCCATAGTTAAAACTAAACACATATATAGGTTGTGAGATTTTATTCTACATCACACACTGCTTTGTAATTGAACGACTTTTTAATAACTCTACCCGCGTGAGTCATGCATGTGCTTAGCACATATTATTGTGCTATTAATTATTTATACAGTTGCTAAACCAAATAACACTCTCTCTCTCTCTCTGCTGGTGCTTGAATACATTAGTTTTTCCTTGTCCTTAAAAAATCCTAATACAACTCTTTGTATGACAGATGATGGTGCAAAACTTATAATTATTTCCCTAATAATGAATCTGCTTGCTTGATGACACACATAAATGAAGCTTTTAAATTTACGACATTCCAATGGCATGGAAGATTACATTGTGTGTGACCTGCAAGGGCAGGAATTTCATTTGTTGTACAAACCAAAAATAAAAAATGAAAAAAGAATCAACCCCTACAAGGAAATAAGTTTAAGCAAGCCCATTCTTTCCTTTCTTCATCTTCTTCTTTTTTTAGTAAAAAAGAATTAACACGCTCTTCTACTCTACGTAACCGAGCCTGCAGTAGCTAGGAATCGAACCCTAGCGTTGTTTCTCGTTTTTATGGAGAGAGGAGTGCGAGTTGGCCTTATTTATGGTATTTTTATGTTGGCTATATTCAACTGATAGGTTTTTTCTAAAAAGAAAAAAAAAAGAATAGGGTTTTCAAAAGGGAAAGAATTTCATTCGTTGTAGAAACAATTTTTTTTTTTTTTTTTAGGATTCAAAAACAACCCCATACGAGGAAATAAGTTTAAGCCAGCCAAACCCAAGTGCTTGAAATATTTAGGACACAATCAATAGATGGTTCAGTGCTGGGTTGAGTCCCAACCCCTTGTGAGTGAAACCCACCTTTTATAGGGGAAGAGTGGAGTTTGCCTTGCTTCACGGTTCACACATTCCTTGTTGGAATGGTTTTGAGATAAGACATCATTTTAACTTGGACAATTCACTATCAACAAAAGAATCTGGAACCCAGTTGTTTGAATTTGTCCCAAATCCTAATCCATGAGAAAGAAGTAAGATGTAGATAGGACTGTGGATGATAAGTTTTAAGTGGGGGCCATCCACAATTGGCAATGGTCCTCCCTTTGTTGACAACATTCCATGATGAAAGAGATTGGGATAAGAAATCATTTTAACTTGAAAAAAAATAGCTCCATTGGATACAAGAGTCCAAAAAAGGAAGAATCTCAGTCCAAATAGACATGAAGCTCTCAAGAAATTTCTTCGAGGCAATTGTTCTTTTGGCCCGTGGCATCTCTTCCTCCCTCACACTTCGAATAATTGGGACAGAAAACTATGGACTTGAGAAATAGACCCATCTCAGGGGATGGGTCTCTTTCTCCTGCAGGATTTAGCACTTGTGGGTCATGGACCTTGTGGTCTCTACTAGATTCCTCGTAAGATCACGGTCAGGTGCCCGCTGAGTTGTCGACACACTCATGGTTGAGTGGCGTTAATTGTTAACATCGAGTACGGATCTCTTGTCGCAATTGATGTATGCTCATTGGGAATCATGGTTCAAAATAACGGCCGTTACCGTTACATAATGGAACAGGCGTTATGTAACGGTAACTGCCGCGATCGCGACGATATTTTGCTGAGCAAAATATCGCCAAAATAATGCCCGTTATGGCCGTTATTTTTAAAATATCTACCGTTACCGATATAATGCCCGATATTTTGAAAATACCGGTCAACAGTTTGTTTTTTTTTTAGTTGTGATTTCACTCTTTTTTCATTTATTTCTTCTCCAAGCCGAGCCTAAGCCTTCCTCTTACTATGTGTGACCTCTCCGAGCTCCGAAACTCAATACTTTATCAAGAATTTGGTGGATTTCTCCGCTGGAAAGAATAAGGAAGTCAAAAAATATTATTTGGCAATATTTTTGTGACTTTTCAAAAAAAAAAATTCAAGATTGGACCTCAAAATAGCTTAGAAATGCTTGAGGATTGTTAGATCTAGAGTCTTTGAGCACTATATTGTAGATTTTTGCACTTTTTTTTAAAAATTTATTAATTTATTTAAATCCGAAATTTTTTTGTTTGAAAGTTTGTATAAAAACACATTATCTAAGTCTTTTATTGAGTTAAATACTTTTATTGTCCTAAAAATCAAACCAAGGTAAGTTACTATTGTCCAAACTCCACTACTTTAGGTTAGCAAGCTAATTCATTTTGATGTGGTAAAATGTTACTTTCAACTTGAAATTTGAAGGTGAGTACACCTTGATGATTGAGTTATTGAGTTGAGTATTGCACATGCATTAATTCTATTAGTATTATTGCTATATTATAGACTTTAAATGTTTAACATTATTAGTTTGTCAAAAATTATGGTTGCATTATATAAAATTTATGACATTTCAGCTTATTTCAGTATATACAGTGATGCAGCCATGATACATGATGTTATAACTTGAGGGGACCGTTATTTTTCTTTAAAGTGTACACTAATGAAAATAAAAACATTGTTTTATATCATTTTATAATATTCTGAATTTTTTAGATACTTTTTTTTATTTTTTTGGGGTCAAATAAAAATTCGCTCAACGATGGACAGCGATAACCGCGAACTGTGACGTGATGACCGCGAACCGCGATTTTGAACCATGTTGGAAATAGACCACTCACGGTGAGTCATATCATCCAAAGTAATGTGATTTTACTTCTATCCATTTTTTGAACTTTATTCCCATGATAGAGTCACATGGGTTTTGGATGACGTAGCTCACCGCAATTGGTCCATTTATGGTGAGCCTGTGTCAAGTGCGATAAGTGATCTGGTCTCAACAAATCCTGATGTTCTACACTAATACTGGACATTAGCCACTCGAGTTTTATCAAAATAAATTTGCAAGATGTATGCTTATTTTACTTATAGAAACTAAAGTTAAGCCTTGGACATTAGCCCCTCTCAAGGTTTTTCTTTTCCAGAAATCTTTTATAATATTCATAGTTATCAAACTTGTAGAACCAAAGACTAAGCCATCCCTAATTTCACGCGTAAATCAATCTCTCTCATACCTCCATGGATTTTGATGCGTTTAAGATGGTTTTTTTAACTTTGGTTTAAAAAAGGCCATCCTTTATCTTGCAAATGATGTTTGGTTATGGGAGCCCAAGTCCTATACGCTTCAATACATGGGACATGGGTTGAATCTGCAGGATCCACTTGATAGGAGGAGCTATGGACAAAGCTTCTGCCAAATTCATTTCTAAGGCAAATGGAACAGACATTTGACTGACTCGGGCGAATTTATCATTCTATACCTTAAAGCTGGTTGTTAGTTAGATGAAACAAATAAAAAAAAAGAAAAGCAAATCTCTCCTCTCCTTGAACCACATTGGCATAGTATATCCAATGACTCTAATACTTATCCCTTAAATATAGTTAAGGGCTGCAAGTCGCATTGCACCTTTTTACTATGCCCCATAATATATGCATCTTAAGTTATGACTCTAAACATTTTACCCATTTGAAACGCTTGAAAAACACCTCTTAGGGCTTGTTTGGTATCTCTACTCTTTTTTTTATAGATCCATCTAAAATAGAGCCATTAAAAAAAGAGCCATAAAAAAAAGAGGCTAGAATAAAAAAAAACGCGTTTGGTAACGCATGAATCTATTTTAAAGACCTCGCCTCTATATTTTAAGACTCAAAAGCTCTATTTCTCATCTGCCCACTTTTGGAGCATTTGGATTTTAGAGGATTTGCCTCTAAATGTCTAAACTGGACAGAGTCTAGAATCTTGTGCCAAACGCTCTAATTGTTCAAACCTCTGTCTGATTTAGACATTTAGAGAAATAGAGGCTTGAAATAGAGATGCCAAACATGCACTTAGTATTAAGAACCACCTCTTAAGTAATATAGGCCTCTTACTGTTGATAAATACTGAGCAAGGTATTTTGCCTGTGATGAGTGTGACACCTGGTCCATTGATCTAGATGGGCATCACCATGGTCTAGCCCTCTAAATCCTTGATAACAGTGTCTCGCTCTTTTATAAACTATGGAGTAGCAATTAGGGATGTGAAACCCATTACATTAATTAAGATGAACTTCACTATTACGTTGCTTGATGTTGTGGCCCTCTGGTGGCCCATGTTTCAGACTTTTAGAGAAACAATCTGTATCAAACGGCGGAGTTTGTCTTTTCAATCCAAACCGTTCAACCAATGAGAAGGATTTAAAAAAAATAAAAAAATAACACACGAGAAGGACTTGCAGCGTGGAGGTCTTTGGCCCACACATCTTTCCAAACTTAGATCATTCAAATGACAGACCATGTGTTTTTATCGAATGAAAGCAGTCAATCTGATAGTGCTATAATTATGAGATATAGTAGGTGACAAGTGTTGTGTACGGCAGCTACATGCATTCTTGTGATAATTTTTTCTCCATCATTTATTTTGATTGACAGGTACATATTGCATGTTTAATTTTATTATTTACGGGCAAGTTGGGAGGATTAGAATAGATTAATACCTTAGAGCTTTAAAGGTGTTTAATGTATTTCTTAACCGTGCATCGCACTGAGATTTGATGCTAGTCTATTTCAATGTATGGATAGACAATATTGATGGATCTAGCTTTGGAAGATGTCTGGTCTACTACTACTTTAATTTGGCAGGGCCAAATGTACCCATCTATTGACTATTAAGATCACACGACATGGTACTTTCAACCATTTTTTTTCTCCATTAAATCATCCTAGCCGCCTAACTTGAAACTTTGGAATTTGCCCTTTCCTTTTCTTTCTTTCTTCTTCTTCTTATTCTTTTTTTTTTTTTTTTTTTTTTAAACTCTTTTTCCTCATGGTCCTCCTAATCCCACTATGGTGAAATATTTGGCGTATTATTGCACCGTACTTCTTTTTATAGCTATCGAGGGTGTACAACTTTTTAGGCTGAACTAATTAATTCGGGCTTAGGGGAAGTCAAATAAATTCTCCTGTAACCCCAGTATAATAGTACAGTTTCAGATCTATAACTTCTAAATACAAACCGTGGTCGTAAGCCAACCGAGCTATCCCTTGGACTTACATATCATTGCACCATGCACATTAGATTGACTTACTCTCACGTGGGCCCACCACTACTCAAACATGTAACGCCTGAGCCCACCCATTTAGTCAATCGGACAATCACTTGATCCAGGTTCAGCCCAGATATCAAACATGCCTAACTTTTAGATCCAAGTTGCTAAAACCCAAGGCCCGAACCTGTTAGGATCGAAAACACATGTGCACGGAGACAATCACACAATCAATCAACCAGATACGGATTTACGTGGTTCGACGAGACTGCATATGTCCACGGGAGATTCACGCCGTTCATTATTATTGGAGATTCCAACAAGAGTACGAGCACTCACTGTCTCTCTTATTTCTCTCAATTTCACCATATATGAAGCCCTAAATCTCTAGACACCCACAATCGTCGAATTTGAACTTATAATAGATGATCTATATTAAGCCGACAAATTACAGATAAACCCCCATAATAGAATAAAGTATAAATAAGACTTCACTAACCAATCAAAACCGGGCCAGCCCATCACGCCTGGTTCAGGAGGACCCCACCTCAATTAATCATAGATGAACCCAATTTTTTTTTTTGAATCCACCAATTCTCATAAGGCATAGGCAAGAAATTGTGGACAACTAGATTCGCGCCAACGGCTTGGATTCGCTTCGTGAAACAGAAGAGGACATGGCGGGAACTCGAAATCAAAACTCGAGCATTCCCGCAAAAAATGCTTCATTCGTCGTTAATCAAATCAATCAAAAGCAAATACAAAGAGACTCCTCCTTCAGATCCCATAACCAAAACTACAGGAAGAAAAAGATACACACCCGACCATGGCCAGAAGAAAACGCTCTTCTTCTTCTACTTCTGCTTCTTCTTCTCATTTAATCGGTATAAACCAAAACCCTAACCATCTTAAAACCCTAAACCCTCATCTCTTTCTCACTCTAATCTCATCTTGTTCTTTCTCTCATTACATTTTGCAGGGAATTGCAAGGTCGAGATTGAAGGAAGCGACTTCTTTAGCGAATCGACCGCGAACAGTCTCCTCATTTCAGTTCCAAACATAGGAAAAGTCAAGATTTCAGGTGGAAAAAGATTTCTTTCTTTCTCGTTATCTCATTTGTTTGTCTGATTAGAAATGGTTCAACATGTCCTGTTATCTCAGTAATTTGAGCTGCTGATCTAGTGCGTTCCATTATAGGTCAAATTTGGATTTACTTGTATTTGTTTTTGGGGTGACAGTGAATGCTTCAACGCGATATCCGAAAAGGAAATCACGCAATGATCATCTCTTAAATTATATATCCGAAGAGAGCGGTATGCCCACATATATTTGCTTTTTTTCTTTTTCCCCCTTTTTTGATTGGTTGCTTGTTTAAGGAGTAAAGTTTGATTAGAAACTGTTAGTGAACTAGAAGGCCTGCTTTGATTATTGTCGATCGCGAGATACGTAGGATTGGAAGGTCTCAATGGGTTTAGTAGGTGTGCCAAATATCAGTACAATATGATAATCTGAACTGTCTGTTTAAAGGTCCAAAATTTAACAGTCATCGATGCAATTTTGAGTTATGAGACCTTTAAAGTTTCTGGGCCATTGAATATATGGTTGTGTTCATAAATTGTAATGATATCCTTCTGAGACCTTTTGATCCCACCCTACACTTACCTCTTTGATTGGCATATGATGAGGCAGGCCTTTCAGCAAGGTTTCAAAGAAAGCAAATTTTGCTGCATTGTTTTTAGCCAGATTTCCCTCTTGTTTCAATCTGTTGCCTTTGTGGATTTGGTGTTTTGCATTGAAACCACAACCTTTCTTTTGAAGGAGAGAGACAGTCCCATTTTGAGGATCATTCATTCCTGCTCTTAAATCCCAAAGACATAGATAGCCGCAGTAAATTGCTGCTACAGGTACCTATCTGTCTCTCTGATCATGAGTGTGCATGGGTGTTTTGCTTCCTGTTTTCGCACATAAAAATTAAGGTCTGTTGAATATATTCATGCCTTTCCATGGCAGATTTAATTTTACATGTGCCATGATGTTCTAGACTGTGTTTAGAAATACATGTCACTATTTATGGTTTTTGTTTTCTAATGTCTTCCATTGATCAACTAATGTTTACTATCCTATGAGATCTTGTTAAAGCTTGTGTTTTTGATGGGCTTGCAGAAAGTTTTGAAACTTTACATGAAAGAATTACCAGAGATGAATTATGCTGCAAATACTGGAAAGGAATCTTTGTTCCTTGAAAGATGCGTGTCAAGTGGGTAAGGATTTTTTATTTATTTAAATGAATGAAAGATTCCGATTATATTACTCTTATTATGAGGTAATCATTTATTCTTGTCACTTTACATTCTACAGGAAATATCGCACGTTGCTTTTGACATCAAATGCAACTGAAGGATCTAGTGAGGTAACTTGTTTCATTTCTCTGGTGTGTGAGTAATTTCATCTTATTTTCCTTTTTACATTTTTTAAGGGCATGTGAGCTTCTTTCTCTGATTTTCATGTTTCCTTGGAAATTTCAATTTTATCTCAATGAGATCATGCCCCTTTCGTCTTTGTCTCAAGTGCTTTGTCATTTAGCTAAGCAGGGGGTTGATAGGGTTTGCTTTGTACGCTTCTCTTTTTTATTTTTATTTACCATTGGGAATAATGCTCTTTTAATTACTTATGCTTTCTTTTTTATTTTTATTTTTATTTTTTTATCTTGATGTTCGGACTTATCTTCTTTTACTACAGTCTACTGTTACTAATAAAAAAAACAGGATTTATGTTTGATGCAATTGGAAACCATCTGACGTGGCCTGCAAATTGTCTGAACTAGCATAGATAACTTGTTGATATATATAGCTGAAGAAGACAATATTGTAACCAACAAGCCAAAACACATTGGAACATGCTTGTAGCCTTTGAGGTTGAATCACACAACCCAAATAGATATGCATATCCAGGTTCTAATCTCAGCTAAAAAATGAATAAGCGCAGCCAAAAGCTATAGGTTTTTAATCCTTCCACTGCTTATATGTTCTTACAACAAAAGAAGTCATTGACACAATCTTCACTGTCGGGAACTGTGGCTGGAGGTTTTACTTCTGACCCTACGAAGATAAAAAAATAGAAAAGGCTAAAATACCCATAAACTCGTCATTGTACTGCACTCAATTAGGAAAGGGCCCAAACTTTTTTGATATTATAATTGCACAAACTTAAGCTTGTTGGAAGTTAATTAAATAACCTATCTCAACTGATTCCTATTTCATGCTATCCATAGGTTGGCTAGACATGAAATCTGGCCATTATTATTAATTTTTTAATAGTGCTGTGGTCCATTCTTAAGTGGACCTGTCTATGTCACTGTTATACTTGATCCAGAATTTTGACATCTTATTTTGTTGTTCTTGTAATTATTCCTAATTGTTGCTAGCTACTACATTTTATAATGGAACAACTGTCATGTCTGCATGTGCAAGGTCTATAGATGTTTCTTTAACTTGATTTGTGATATCTCCTTTGTACACTATAATAGGTCATAGCTGCAGTCTCATATCAAATAATCCCTGCTGACACCCAATATGCTGAAATTCCTGTTGCTGCTGTCTGTTCGAACTTCCAGAATAAGGTCAGAGTCTTCAAGATGTCATTTCAAAATTTCAGCCCATCTCATGTATTATAAATTTATAATAACCGATCAAAAAATCTCTCCCATATATTTGCATTACTTGAATTCATATGCAGTTCTTCCCTAGGGGACTTTTATAGTTGTGCTTATTGTTGTTGTCATCGAATTATTCATTCATAATTTCGGTCACTGAATTGTTAGTTTTTGATGGTTAAAAAAAAATGAATTCAAAATTTTTTTTTTTTTTCAAAAACTGTGGTTGCACTCTAAAGATATATTCAAACATCATCATCATCAAACATAATTAGTGTTAATCAATTTTTAAGCTGGCCCAGTTTGATGCGAAAACGCCAGAAGGGTTGAGATTTGAAGATGATGATGAATTTAGTTGTCTAATTGTGGAGGATTGTGATTGAATTTTAAACCTGTCTTAGATATGATGCATATATTCTCAAATGAAAAGTCTCTCCTTGATCTACTCTATATGGCCTCTCCTTGTTCTGCGTGGACCATTATTATTCTGGGATGGAAATGTCCCAGTTCCACCCATACCCATGCTATGTCATATTCAACATGGCACCCTGAGGCAATGGATGGTTTCTCCTATCAGTGTGAACCTGACCCGCACTTCCTTTCTGTGATGTTTCTGAAAGTGGCTGTAATTTACAATTTTTTTTTTAATTTTCCTTCTATAGTTTCACTTGTCCATATCTTTCTTCATCTCTGACATGGTAGACCCTTATGTACTTTTTCTTCATTGACATTTGTTTTAATTACTTTTGATTTTATAAAATTAAATTTCATTTGTATGCTGTCTCGTGTCAAACAAATTCATCAAGGTTTTGTTCACTCTCAAGTTTTATGATGGAACATAATAACTTCTCAGGGAATTGGCCGTCATTTATATGAAGAATTGAGGAAGAGACTTCAGAATGTTGGTGTTTTAACAATTTTCTGTTGGGGAGACAAAGAGTCAGAAGGATTTTGGCTTAAGCAGGTATCTTTAATGTAGCTTGATTTGAGATGTTAGATTTGTAAAGATGGTCATGCTATTTTCGTGCTTGAATCATGCTTGCGTTTGAATGATGGCCTTATCATGATCTAAAAACTCTAACATCTGTTAGTGCACTTTCTCTTAGTATCTGAGGGTGGGGGTCCATACCAAGATGCAATAAGGCCAATCATGCACTTCATGAGAGCTGCTAAGAACATGCATCTAACTCATGTATGAGTTCAGTTCCAGCATGCATCTAACTCATGTATGAGTGCTCAAAAGTCAAACCTGATGCAGTGCCTGATATAAGAAAGGGGGATGCCACCCCAGCAAGTCCGAGACAGCAACTTAAAGGCTGGAACTCTAGGAATCAGCAATGAAGAGTAAATTGGAAGAATAACACACTAAACTAGAAAAATGAATGCTTAATCCATTCCATTGCCCGATTTCAAGAAGAAACAAAGAAAAAGAGACATTGTGGAAAACTTGCACGCGTGCATATCTGCATAGAGCTTGTGGGTTGTTTACCTGATCCATAGGGGTTGAGAGACCAGGCATTGGCCCAGTCCTGACTGACCACATGCTCATATGGGCATGGTGCATGGATTAGAAGCGTCTGATCCCAATCACTGGCCAGCTATGGACATTGGACAGTCTCCCTATTCCTTGAAAGGGCTGTTATGACTCCCAAATGGAGCCTAACCTTTTATACATGGATGCTGTCCCATGCACATCATCATATGCCTCTAAATCTAATAATATCAATGCGTGCGATATCATGCGATCTTCTAGGTTCTCTATATTGATCCGCATCACAAATCTACTTGCCGTGCACATGGTCTTTTAATGAAACAAATCCAACAAATGATTAGCAGTCATGTGGCATTCAGTAATAAAGGTTGAGACGAACAGAAGTAGGTGATTCCCTGTTCAGAAATGACTGGAGGAGCTGCTATTACCTTGGTTATTATGAATCCATAGTGTTGTGTTTTAGTTGTACCAGCATTGTAAAACAGGGATTTACTAACTGGCTGACTCCAAGTTAACTTGGACTTCGTCTCCACTCAGCTGCACTTATGAGTCTAGGCATATTTGAAGTTAGTTGATACTGGGATTTACAACCATGCTGCAAAGCTAGCGTGCTGATTGCCAACTGTTCTTTGGCTTTTCATGCTTGTGATTCTTCATTTTCAAGGTTTTAGTTAGATATATGACATTTCTTCTCCCCAACATAGTTGGAACAAGGCTTTGATGATGATGATGATTATGTGACATTTCATCAGTGTTGGACTCCATGAAGTTACCTTGGTATGCTGTTTATTTTGTAAAACCAGGATCGAGAGATCCTGCTAATTTTCCATCTTATTTCAGTTAAATGAATTGCTATGCAGGGTTTTGTATCAGTAGCAGAGGTGGACACCAAAGGTAGAGCTCGCAAGCTACCAATCAAAGCTGACATTCGAAGGGCATTATGCTTTCCTGGTGGTTCAACACTTATGGTTTCCCATCTGAACAAGGACGCCTCTGTTCCAGTTAATCCTTCAAAGCAAAGAAAATGTTCGTCAAAGGCTCTTCCCATGCCATCTTTACCTGTTCCTATCAACAATCAAGTGGAAGCAAGAGAAAATTATGTGAGCATAAAGACAGATAAAGATGTATTGAAATCAACCAGTGAGCAAACTGAAAATCTTCAACCTGAAGCATTGGGAAAAGATGGGCACTCAATGAATGAAGAGAAAGTTAATGGTAGGTAAAGTTGTCTTTCTCAATCTGAGGCCTTGACCACTTCTGTGCAATTTTTTTAACCGTCAATTTTGGCAGATTCTCTCATTATTGACAAAACATGGGATCATGGGGACTTGAATCCAAGGAACGAAGAGGATTTAAGCAAGACAACTATTGATTTAGGCCTGAAGAAAAATGAAAGAGATGCTGATGGAACTTATTGCTCCTCTTCTGCACGAAGGGTAAAGAAACGAGTTTGGGAGTCATCCCGGTCCTCATTAAAGTCGAAGAAAGTGAAGGGTGGTCTTGATATTGACTGCAACCCAGAATCAAGTTGGAATCTCATTCAAGAAAATAATGAAAGGAATGATGTTGATTTCGATGATTGCTCTTTGAGCATTTCTAAGGATTGGTCTTCTTTGGAAGTTACTTCTAAAGATCAGCTGAGGCTTTGTGGACCGGCTTCTAATGCTGAAGATGACACACAAGTACATCTTAAGTCAACTAATGAACTGACCCATAAAGGAAAACCTGTTATTATGCTAATGAATATTGCTGATGACACGAAGAAAGAGTGCCTTATAAAGGTCAAAATTCTGACTATGCTTATTTTATGTGATCATGTTAGATATTTTCTACAATTGCTTCATTTTACATATGTAATTGTGTAAATGGAACCTTATTATGGAAATTTTTTTGTACAATTGAAGACTATGATACATTTGAATTCATCTGAATGTGATTTTACTACTAACACCTGATGCAAAAAAGACAGTGAATGTGATTATTTTTCTGTCCTGTTTCTACATTGCATCCACTATACGAGAACCTTCAGTTATTCTTAGGTGCAAATATTCTCATAGCTAGTCAGTGCTACTGTATGGATATAGATTGAAAATTGATTACTGCAGTGCATAGCTTTTCTTTTCTTTGTCTTGTGGGAAAATATGGATTTTCTGGTCTAGTCAACTGCCGTGCAGTTATGTACAAGAAGTTGATCATTTACAAGTTACTAAAAGTCAAGTGAGCGTTTGAAAATGAATATGAAGTTTGACCTTTAACATTTAGAAGGAAGTTTTATTGAAAATTTTACATTGATTCGTGATGGCATTCAGCAGTGATACGTGATTGTTTTGTTTCCTTAAATTTTTTTTTAAGTCAGAGAATGAGGCTTTTGGCTTATGGCATGCTGGCAAGTGACAGTTAATAAATCTCCAGGGGTTCCTTGTATTTTGTCTCCCTGTATTCTTTCTATGGTCATTAATGAATCTGCAATTGCAACATTAAATCAAAACAAGCTGTCATAGGTGGGCCTGGCTTGTAAAACCTGAATTTTAGCTGAGACTGGCCCAGTCAGTCCAAAATTCGGCCTTGGTTGGACTGTTTGGCAGCCCTAAAATTTACTTCATAATTCTTAGCTTCTTGTAGCATGCAGAATGGTCAAGTCTTATTATACTGTTGCGAAGAGATGGTGGAAGGTAGTAAAATTATGAGATTTTCCAGTACACAATAATTGATTTTATAGATAATTTGTTTTCATTGGAACATGGTGTGATAAGAACTGTGGGGCATACTTGGGGTCCCCATCCCATGTGAAATCAATGGTTAAAATCTTTATCGCCAAATCATCACCATAGGGTTCTTGGATGTAGGTGAAATTTCACCCACTCCCCATCCATGTAGTCCCTAAGCTTCCTAGTTGACACTGAAATAGAACTGGCCTAGGTGGACCCCACAGTATTCAATGCACCATTGGCTCATCTCATTGCATTACTCTACAACTACAACTATTGACTTATATGAATATATTATATGTACAGAAGACATACTCCTTTTTATTATTAAAATATTTTCACCTTATGTTCAATTAGTTCCATTTTTCTCAGATTGTCAGTCTAGAGTCTTCGCAAGTATATATGTGCGAGTGTGTATGTGTGTGCTTATGGATGTTCTACATGCTTTCTTGATTTTAGTTATATTGTAGATATTTATATTTCTAATTAAAATAAAAAATAATTTACTGACTCACTTGTTTGACTTGCGAAATCTCATGGGCAACTCAACTCAAAAACTGGATGAGAATGGTTGATCCACAGGGTTGGAGAAATATGAAGTTATTCACCATCTACTGACTTGAGAGAGGATGAATAGATTAGGTATTGGTGAAGCTAGGCTAGGCATGGAACTGAACCAGGAGATGTGGATTAAAAGAAAATATTGAATGCAGAGATCATAAATTCACCAGAACATGACAAGAATAGGAACTTTGCATACCAAAGGTCCAAGTGTAGCTCTTCTAGATAATTTTGATTTAATAAAGAGGAGTGCTTACTTATGCATGAACTTTAGGTGATGTGGTAGTCTATTTAACAATTAAGCAACATAAAAATTTGGACAAAAGGTCCAAATGTTGGGGTGCGCTTGTCGTGTGTGAACTTAATAAGAAGCACAATCCAGTTAAACCTTTCCAAATTGTTCGGTAACTATCTCTGATCGTGTTTTGAGGTTTTGAAATGATCGTATTGCTTGCATTCCATTCATTGTTTTAAAGTTGGCAAGTTCAGTCACCCTTCAAGTTTTCTTTCTCACCAATTTGTATGAAAAAGGGCTTTCAAAACATTGTTTCTCCCTATTTTCCCACTGGAAGAAGCTTTGGATGATTTTATGGATCTTTTACACAAATTTTAGAAGATTAAAACCACATTTTGTTGAAGATCCAGTTATTTGAAAATCAGATTCACTATTCATTTGATGGTATGAAAAACAGATGACCACACCTATGTATACCTAAATTTGTTCGAACTAAACGTGATGATTCTTAAAATTCTATATTATATGGCATTATTTTTCAACTTTTTATATTTTTCTTCACATACTTAAATATTTTTAAGGGTTTTTGTGCTCTAGGGGCCTAATTGGTGCGTCTTGGCCGACTCGACTCGAATTAAAGAAGGCAGACTCACCCTCTGATTCTGAGTTTTAAAACCTCGAATATACTGTTTTATATGTGTTCAACACTTAATGAATTACAAAACGAGTAGCTGATGCTTTTGTACTGTGGATAATTGGCTGGTCAAATATTATGAGATGTGTATTCATCAGAAGCTCTATGATAGTATCTCTAGAATGACTTAGTCATTGGTCTGTATCTTCTTGCATTTTTAACTTCTAAATGCCCTAATTGTGCAACTTCACAGTTTGACTGTCTTCCACTGTAGCACATAATTCCATTATAGCACATGACAATTTTGATTCATTTGTTGTTATTCTTTGTCATGCAATATTTCAAAGTTCAGAAATGTAATTTGATTGTTTTGTGTGTTATTCTATTTGAAATTCATTTCATTCACTAATCCTGGAGACTTGCTTTAGTTGTTGTCGGGTTTGGTGATGTATTTATATGGGAAAACAATTGCATTATGCTTTAAATTTCTTTTTCCAATTATTCTGACCTTTCTTTTACTGTGTTTTGATGTTGAGTTTACTATAGATAGTAGAGGACCTTGGGGGTGCTGTTACCTCACATGGAAGTGCCACAACACATGTGATCACAGGAAAAGCGAGAAGAACTCTGAATTTCTGCACCGCTCTGTGTTCTGGGTTAGTCATTTTCACTACTTCTTGTAACTTCACACCCATCTTAGCATGTGCATACATCCACATTTTTCTAGTTTCTTGTTTATTAATTGCCTAACATTCATCTCTAGATAGCAAAACATTTGTAATTGCCTTATTAAAATGGCCAAGGATATTAGTGCCTATGCACATCTGATCCAGCTGTATCCCTCAAATGGTAACGCCAATCAATTGACTATAATCACTTAAAGATTCAATCACACAACAACTAATTACTATGAGGATTGCAAAAGGAGGAAGAATAAAATTGGTATTCATTTGTTGGCTTGATTCCATGATCCAATAAAGTAGCCTGTCACCCACAAAAATGTAAAAGAGAAACATGTTCCAACTCTCAATAGTATTCTCTATTCAACAAATTTGTCTAAAGCTAAAATCGTTATCATGTAACATGTATTCATAGACTTGCAAAAGAAAAAAAAATAAAACCTAAAGTTAATCTCAACTCTCAACTACTCCTTAGTTGGTTCTAATTTGAAGTAATAATTAGTAAGAATTCTAAAATAATCCTCTATCTTAAGAACTAACAGACAAGAAAACTTTCTAAAAATATTTGAAGTATCATTACAAAACTAAAACTCTTAATTAAATCTCTTTTAAAATTATAATAAGATGAAAAATTAGGACTTGGATGGCCTTTATCCACGGATCGCTTATTCCATTGCACCTGCATCACCTGAATTGGTATGGAGGGCCATTAGCCCAATGATGAGCCTTCAGTTAGAGTTAGACTATGCTGTTTATTGGGCACCATGTACCTTTGGATGAACCCCTAATGGGTTAGGGGCTCCATTGTGCACCATTCCTTTTGGCTTTGAAAGATTTCAACTACCTTGAACGTGGCAGTCAATTGCTTTGGCTGAGGCCCACAATCTTTGCACATGAAGCGACTCTTTTCGTTCATGTGTGACGAACTTTGAATCGATATATTCTTCCCAGGTTATTGCTTGATGCAAATACCATTCTTAATTGTACGTCTTTTTTTTTTTCTTTTCTTTCTTGTGTGTGTGTGTGTCAATGGACTTATCCATCCCCTACCCTATAGCCACGACTCGCCATTTAGCAATTGCCTAGCATCCATCGGCACCATGTCAAACCACACCTCATTAATGTAATTTTTCACAGGTCAAGAAGGCATTACACACCACCAACTACAGATTGTCACCTTCTTTGCATTTGCCTACTATGATCGCTTATAGATATGCTGAATGCTGATGTTCTTCGAATTGGCGTTTCTACACTAAACACCAAGTTCGTGGTGCTTTCTCAGTGCTTTCCCTTACCAACCATGGGCCAAACTTACCCTCAATTGTGCAAGAGTTGATACACCCTTAAAAAAAATTGTTCAGTAAAATGTCTCACGCTGATACACCCTTAGCAAAAATTTTGGTAAGTAAAATGCCTCTGGCTCATGTTTAATCAATGCCTGCTAATCAAAAAGGGGAAGAAAAAAAGTTTAATTAATGTCTCAGAACCCTCATTATGCTTATCCTCTACACTTTATTTTCTTGTGCAATTGTGAACTGGACTATTTATCTGTTTTGTTTATGTGCATGTGATAACTAATACAGTATTGAATTGCATAAAGGATATAGGCATATAGTTCTAAGGTTCTGTATTGTGTTCTCTTGCCTCATCATGAGTCTTACGTGACTTTTAAGTTTTAATTGAAGTGAAGCAATTTTATCTAGTTTGTGTATGAGTTGTGAAAGGGTCTCCCGATTAGTATTACCCATACACTTCACTGCTCATTACCAATTTAGAATACTTCTTATTTGCTTAGCCCATACGAGTTTCTCTCCTTATTTCACTCATGTAGCACCTCAACTTCCAAGATAGCTTTATTTTCATTGGCTGGGCCTTTGTGTTCCCATTATTTAAGAGAAAGTCCCAGACGCCACATGACTGCATACGTTGCCTGTTTCAGCATTCTCTCCACTTGAACCAGTCGAGTTGCAATTTGTAAAAACATGGAACATGCGTTAGCATATCTTAGAAACTCAAGTTAATTACAAATGTCACTTTCCCCAAAGTATTATTTATTTACTTATATGTAGATTTCAGTAAAATTTTTATAAATGTTCATTATCCCTTTACTGCATATTTGATCAATGGCTACATGGACTTTTGAAGCTTGACTGTATTATTTACTTAATTGTTGAGATATCTAAACGTTTGAGTTATTGCTTCATATGCAGAGCTTGGATACTTTCGCCAAATTGGTTGAAAGCAAGCTTCCGGGATGGCAATTTTCGTTGGTAAGTAAAATTGATATGCATATGTGTATGAGTAATAATCTATTCCATTGCGTGCGGACTTCTGTGGGGCCCACTTGCAAGGTTTACTGTGCCGCAATGGCTTGTCATTCATCTCCTAATATATATATTATATAAGTTGAGTTTAAATACAAGACAAGATCTAAAAAGAAGTGTAGGTTACAACAAAACATTGGAACCGACTGAGTCTATTTTCTTGGACTAATTGGGTTGACCCACTTATCGGGTTGACCTGTAGATTTGTAGAACAAGAGAAGAGCCTTAACCAGCTCCAAGAAGTGCAATGTAGTTTTCTACGCTGGGCTTTTCAACCGTTGCTTGCTGCATTAGATATTTAGATTTAAAGAATCCATACTTCCCCCGAAGCCAGACTCTATCCAGATCTCAAAATTGAAGAACGAGCTAGGCGGTTGGCGGGCTCTACTTTGACAACTTCGCCATCTTCAACATTTCATCTGTAATGTATCATAAGTGCTCTAAAGATATTGAGCTAGAGTCACTTTATCAGAGAAAAAGAATTCCCATGTGAATTCTGTACGCCTAATCAAAGATATATGTATCGTCATACTTTCTGTTGAAAGGAGTTTGCAAGTGTATCTTCTAGATCTTGTCATGCTTGCCATGATTGACTCTCATGCTCCTGCTTGGGAGCAAGTGTGGACATGCAGTGGATCAACCATTTTGTGGTCTTTCTGGACTTATAATCTCTTTATTATTAACAAAATGGTTTGTGTCAGTGACTAATACATAGTTTTTTCCTCTCAAGGCTGTTCTCTTCTATCCTCCTTTTGTCAAGGCATCAGAATCTATGATATGATAACCCTTAATACTTACTGTACTTGCATTCTGGTAATGAGCTTTTTTTTTTTTTCAGGTGAATTGCCATTTATTTTGGAAGATGAAGAATACAAATTGAAATACAAGTCAGAATTGAAATATGTGGTTCTCAAAGCAAGAGCAAGTCCAGGTGCTTTGCTAAAAGGATATGACATCTGCATTGCCAAGCACATTCAACCTCCCTTGGAGATCCTCTCCACCATTATCAAGTCTGCTGGTGGTAATGTAAGTTAAGATAATAAGTCCAGAAAGACACTGTCTGTTGACTTGAGAATTTCCTGTCAATCACCTGAAGATCAGATCTTATATATATTCTGGTTGGTAACATGACTGTATCCTGCAACCTCCTTTGTGGGCACCTTCCACTGGCCACAGGCTTTTATCAGGATAAGGTTTTATATTTAAGAAGTGTTTTTCAATTCACAAATTTACATTGCAATGTCGTGAAGTGGGAAAATATTACTTTACATTATTAAACAGTGTGTTACAAAACTAGTTACAGTTGATGTATGCAGTAATAGGGGAAACCACAATCACCTAGAAGCACAACATGGATTTTAATTATTTTAAACATTTTTCTATATGTCATTTTCTTGAAGAGCACTTTTTAGTATCTTGGAACTGTACGAAATAATGATATAGCTATATGTAGCTAAAGACCAAAATTTAGAGGGTTCATGAAATGGTGAAACCCTGCATTCTTGACACTATATTGTAGATATTGTTTATATGCCTCGAAACTCGGTGTGGAAGCTTCTTTGTTAGATGTTAATTATCATAAGGCTCTTCATAGTTTGTTGAGGTTTCAGTCACGAATGTAGGATCCTTTTGAATTCTTTGAACAAACTGTGGGACATTTAAAATGTTCTTCTTGATATCCTTATTTTATTACTATAATAAAAATTCAATTTACTAGATGTTTTTGTCAAATTCTTTATTCTCTAATTTTTATGGAAGACTTGTCTATCTTGGATGTTTTGGCCCTAAACAAAAACTTGCTGTACTATTTGGCCAGTTTGCAAGAGTTAGGCTAGGCTACTTGTTTCAAAATTTTGACTCTACACATAATTTGGTTGAGCTGCATTAGTTTTGAGTTAACTGTATGAGTTCTAGAATCTAGATCATGGTGCCTGCTATATTAAAAGTTGCTCATCCAAACGACAGAAAATGTGTTTAAACTAAACCAGGTTCTGGACAGCTATGTGATCTAATATCGCCCAAAATTGAATAATTGCCATCTAACACCGCTCAGAAAGATTACCATATAATTGCTTCATTAGTGGTTGTAGCAAATGACAGGCCATTAGAGTTATGTCATGTGTTTTAATTCCTATGTTTGAATATGATGGATTGGCATAAATGTCTTTTCAGGTTCTAAATAGGCTGGACAAAATGCAGGAGCCATCAAGAACAATCTTTCTGGCCTGCGAAGAAAACATGGATGTTGCATTGGGAGCTGCAAAGAGAGGGATACGGACTTACAGTAGTGATTGGTTCATGAGCTGTGTCATGAGGCAAGAGCTTGATTTTGAGGCTCCTCAGTTTGCAGAATCCCTCTAAGTCCCTGGCTCTAATGATTCTAAACAGTGCTTGCATATGTGCACATACAAGTTTTTGAACATTATGCTTATTTTGTCGAAGTAAGCAACAAAGCTTCTCAGTTCTTTGTTTAATCATTTATGGTTTATATAACTTTATAGTCATAGGTGGTTTATGGTTTTAGCATATTATCTTGAGCATTGAGCATGTACATGTGGGCCCTGTTGCTTGGTGATCCAGATGTTTGATCTCCATGGCCTCAAAGGATACACCATGCTCAAAGATGTGTCGGGGAAAAATTGTAATGTATATATATCCTTTAGTATGCAAATAGAGTTAAGATGAGATTCACATTGATTTAGCAGAAGAAAAGCAAATTGTTGGTCAACAAGGATCTTGTGATCTGGATTACTTTTGGAGTGTGATCAATATGAGGCATATTTGTTCACCAGTTATATCTGTTTCTTGGCCCATTTGACCGACCCTGTTTTTAAACATATCATAGATATAAGGTTGACAGCGCTGTGTTCGTTCATTAATGATTGAAATCAAATGTGCCATTATGTTATTACCTACTGACTTCCTAACCACTTAATGCAAAATTTGAACTCCATTTGCATGGCCTGAGATAGCTTTCATCCACTTGTTTTGATACTAATTGCCTGCTATGATCAGGTCAATGAAAATGGGCCTGGCTTTGAATTACATGCTTGATGATAACTAACTGGGCAGGGTGTGGTTCTACGCTTTTCAATCTTTCCTATTGCTGTCTGTCTTCCCCTACTGTACAGCCAAATTAGAGCCTCAACTGCTGCTCTAGTAAACTAAAATTCCTGAGCTAATGAGCACTCAAAAGTTCAGTTGTGGCATGCACGTGGCCTGATTGAGCTGGGACCTGCCTATTTTGTTCTTATTTTTTGGGTTGAGTTTTGGTTGTGCAGTCTGGTATCAGGACCTATGGTATCCGGTTACATAATGATGGATTTTACACAAAAATCAAGGCACTGTATACTAGTTGATCTGCATTAGTTTTCCATCTTGAATTATGTGAGTGACATGATTACTGAATTCTTACGCCCAAAACTGAATTGAGGAGGGCCCCACAGGATGTCTACTCCACCAATTGGCTTAAGCTATGGGGCCCAGTTCCTTTTGCTATATATTGGATTAGGCCTTGGCTGATTCCTTATATTACTAGTTGGCCTTTATAAGCTTGGCCCCAACCAAAAAGGTGTTCACTGCGACCAGAATCCTTTGTTAAAGAGCCTAGTTGCTGAAACTGATAATGCAAAGACCACAACAACTGTCCAGGTCTTTGCTACCTGGATATTTGATTTGTATCAATTAATCTGCCATCATAAGTTAAGGATATGATCCAAGCATTGAATGAAATTTGCTAAAATGCGATTGGGATAATCATGGAGGAAGTTGTGGACTCACCCAGTGGGTCAGCAGAGGTGGGCCTATCATGCAACTGTTTGGAAATTGGACTACCCGATAGATCACACCGAAAGATCATACCCGGAATCTGGTCGAGCACTCGGTCAGATTCACCCAAATTAGTCAACTCCATGACATTCAAATCAAGTCGAGTTGCCTACATTTTTACTCACTGTTGCAAAGAAAAAATCCAGGTAATTTTGTGCATAGCTGAGGCGACTGGTGGTGTTGGGCCCAAGTTCAGATCCAATCTGTCCAATTTAATTATCTGGTTGGGATTTGGGAATGTCAACCTGAGCCCGGGTGTACAATATGTCGGGTCGAGTCAAGTAGGACACATGGATTAAATCAAAATCTGACCCATTTATTTACAGGGAAGTTTGGAAATCTGAATCTAGGGGTCCATTTTGGGTCGGGTTAGGAAATGTGACCCATTCTGTTGGGTGCTGTCAGTGCCAGCTGTGACCAAAATTAGGGTCGTAAAAGGGTTGGTTCCAGTCTGCATCGAACCGGAATCATTGAGGAGAAGGTGGAGCTGAATTCGGACACAGAACCGTTTAGAAGAAAGTTTCTTGGCTCCGGAATCAGAACCAGAACCATATATAGGACCGGTTTGGATTAGGATATAGGTCTAGGTAGAGAATAATATTAAAAAAAATAAGATTTTTAAGAAGATTTTTTAAAAATTGAGATAATATATTAGGTCTCGAATCTATAGGTCCAAATCAGAATGAAATCGGACCAAAATTTATTTATCTAAGCCTAAATAAATACAAACTGCAGGTAATACGAAGAACCGGAACCATTTACATCGCGAAAAAGTCTACATGTACCGAATTTTTGGGACCGATCTTGGAGTTACATCCCTGGCCAAAACAAAGAGTCTATATGGACCGATTGGATAGCCCGAATTTCGGACCGATCCAACGTGGTGTTCCACGTGTCGCTGAGGTGGACCGCAAGGTGCATTCAACATTTCATATGAGCGGGAGAGAAAAAAAAACAAAAAGAAAAATCGGTCTCTGTCCAGGAACAAACGGTCTCTGCTTCTTCTCTCTCTGCCCACGTCCCCGCATCTCATCTCTCTCGCTCGGAGATAAACGAAGGAAAATCGGTCTCTGGTTGGTGAAAACACAGTTACTTTCTATCTCCTCCCTCGAAACCCATTTCAACAAAACTCTCCTCTCTCAAACCGACATCTCCTCTCTCAAACCCTTCTCTCCTCTCTAAAACCGACCTCTCTCGTCCATGCACAAGACCCTCCTCTGTGTTCGCTGCTCTCTCTGCTCTTTACTAAAAGTAAGATTTCATGTTTGTATTTTATTTTTGGATTTGTTTTTCCATTTTCGTGGTTTTTAGGGTTCTGAAATCTGGAAGGGATTTTGGGGATTTTGGGTTTCTACTAATTTGGAAGGGATTTTGGGGATTTTCTAGCATATGGATTTTTTTTTTTAACTGTTCCCATCAAGCATCTACTATCTCCTGGGTGAATATGGGTTTCTCAGTGGTTCATAATCTCTGCAATATCTTGCAATGGCTGCATGACTATAGAAGACAACCATCAGTTCTCTCTGTCCCTCTCTCTCTTTCATTCAGTTTTACAGGGAAAAACATATATTTATCTATAGAGTCACACAACGTAATTTGAGATTGAATGTAAAGATCAGTACAACAGTATAACTTATGTCATGAGGTTGTCCTATTTTTTTGTAGATTATGTGGACCAATCTTACTGCTACCCAGTGCATATTCAAGTTTTGAAGGCTCTGATTCTGAAATGCTTGAATAAAAAAATGGTAAAGGTAAGTTGTATTTGACAATCTGGATTTCACTATTGTATTTGTGATAGATTTTGATTTTCTAACTTTTGACTTTTCTGGCTTCTCTAGGTTGTGAAGGTAAAATGTCCACAAAGCTTCGGAGCATTCAAGCATTGGAAAGAAAAATTTTAGGATGTGGGTTTTGTTGCTTTTGTGAAAGTTTTGAGTGGACCATGGATGTCTGTTTTTGTTGGTATAGAAAAACATTATTCAGCTGGGTATCTGTTGTAGTTGTGAACCGATGCGTGGATTATGGATTGGCATTGGGGTTTGGTAGAACTTTTGAACTTTTGAGTGGTGTATGTAAAAATTTTGACCTATTGCTTGGTCACTGTATTTCTAAATTTCGATGTCTCTGGATGATTGTTTGAACTGAAAGTTAACAGGACAAGTGAAGAATGCATGAAGGGAAAGAGGCTTCTTATGTGGGTGGTTGTTGTAGGTTCTGAATTGTTGGGGTTTCCTTTTCTATCAGCTCTGTATGGAGATTGTGCGTTGTGATTTTTTGAAGTTAACTGGGGTTTGGCTTGTCACTGATGAATAAATCTTGAAATCTTTGGATGAATACAACTTGATATACTCAGGTCGTTTGTCTCTGGATGATTGTCCACTGTTTGATTGTTAACCCCTAGTTTTAGACCTTTGATCCTGCTGATTCTATTAACCCTTTCTTTACTAGATCAATGGTTTATGTGACTCACACGAAGTAGATTCAATGGTTTATGTGAAAATGAGAAATGAAGAAAAAAAAAGGTGCCTGGAGCATAGTTGGACTTGCATTTAGCTTGATTTAACCAAACTATATAAAATTTTTGCTTGCCACCATCTTCTTCAAGGCTGAAAGCAACTGCCGGTGATATTAAACAAGGGTTCAAAAGAGCTTTTTCTAAACCTTGGCCTGAAAATCTTCGTTACCAGGCATTTTTCCAATGCATCTTCTTTTCTATCTCTTATTAGTCATCTGAAATGGAATTTCACTTCGCACCAATCAAAAGTTGTCTTTTGGACAAATGGAGGAAATGGACAGTTCAAAACTTGGTTATTTTCTTTCATGTGGGCATTGTCTGTTCTGGAACTTCATTTTACTCTTTAAAACTTGTCATTATTAAGAAACAGTGATGAATACACGTTGAATTTGGATTTTTCTCTCTTCTTGTGTCTCTGTACTTTACAATTGCAGGTAGTAAGCAACATTACATGAAAATAAGGATCCACATGTTTAGATAACTACTAGTAAGAAATTATACCCAGTTGTTCATACAAAGCATACAAAACGATTAAGCATAATATAACTACATCAACTTGAAGAGACTGTCACGTCCATTTTTTCAAACACCAAACATATCCAGCAAAACAGAGAACAATGAAACGCAGTTGAATAGATATGAATGAAACCCATCTACAACAGATACCCAGCTGAATAATGTTTTTCTATACCAACAAAAACAGACATCCATGGTCCACTCAAAACTTTCACAAAAGCAACAAAACCCACATCCTAAAATTTTTCTTTCCAATGCTTGAATGCTCCGAAGCTTTGTGGACATTTTACCTTCACAACCTAGAGAAGCCAGAAAAGTCAAAAGTTAGAAAATCAAAATCTATCACAAATACAATAGTGAAATCCAGATTGTCAAATACAACTTACCTTTACCATTTTTTTATTCAAGCATTTCAGAATCAGAGCCTTCAAAACTTGAATATGCACTGGGTAGCAGTAAGATTGGTCCACATAATCTACAAAAAAATAGGACAACCTCATGACATAAGTTATACTGTTGTACTGATCTTTACATTCAATCTCAAATTACGTTGTGTGACTCTATAGATAAATATATGTTTTTCCCTGTAAAACTGAATGAAAGAGAGAGAGGGACAGAGAGAACTGATGGTTGTCTTCTATAGTCATGCAGCCATTGCAAGATATTGCAGAGATTATGAACCACTGAGAAACCCATATTCACCCAAGAGATAGTAGATGCTTGATGGGAACAGTTAAAAAAAAAAATCCATATGCTAGAAAATCCCCAAAATCCCTTCCAAATTAGTAGAAACCCAAAATCCCAAAATCCCTTCCAGATTTCAGAACCCCTAAAAACCACGAAAATGGAAAAACAAATCCAAAAATAAAATACATGAAATCTTACCTTTAGTAAAGAGCAGAGAAAGCAGCGAACACAGAGGAGGGTCTTGTGCAGGGACGAGAGAGGTCGGTTTTAGAGAGGAGAGAAGGGTTTGAGAGAGGAGATGTCGGTTTGAGAGAGGAGAGTTTTGTTGAAATGGGTTTCGAGGGAGGAGATAGAAAGTAACTGTGTTTTGACCAAACAGAGACCGATTTTCCTTCGTTTATCTCCGAGCGAGAGAGATGAGATGCAGGGACGTGGGCAGAGAGGGAGAAGAAGCAGAGACCGTTTGTTCCTGGACAGAGACCGATTTTTCTTTTTGTTTTTTTTTCTCTCCCGCTCATATGAAATGTTGAATGCACCTTGCGGTCCACCTCAGCGACACGTGGAACTCCACGTTGGATCGGTCCGAAATTCGGGCTATCCAATCGGTCCATATAGACTTTTTGCTGGCCAAAATGAAGGGGCTTTGCGAACCGTACGTTTATGAGAACCAAATCCTCCATCGTCACATGCTCTTTTCTTCTGCGTTCTGAGACGGAAATTTCGCGAACATGCCTGCGAAGCCCGTTCCGTTGTCGGGAACAGTCTCATTTCGGCCGAAATGGGTCGCCTGGAGAAGAACCCATGTCGGTTTTCAGCTCTTCTCTACTTCTTCATCTGCTGTTCGAGCCTCTTCTCAGTCCATGGATGGCAAGAACAAGGTCTACAAAGAACTGGGTCTGTCTCTTTCTCTTCATCTCTTTCTGTTTCTTTTCCTCTGAGCTTGGTGGATTCGTTAAAAATCGTAAATGGGTTCATATTTAAAACGAATGCTAAGTAAGAGACAGTGATTTTCTTCTTCTAAGAAGTTTTGGTTACTGGGTTTTTGGATTCTCCCCTTTTGGAGCTAAAATCTGATGGATGAAGTTCTAAGAGGTTAAACCTTTCATCATTCATTGATGATAATCTCCCATTTAAGGTTTTGATGCTCAAGTTATAGCATTAGCTGATAAGCTTTGCATAATCTGGATTATGCATCCTTTTATGATATCATAAACAGCCTTTGATCTTCTTGTAAAAGTTCTATCCTAATCTTTGTGGCCTACTATAATGCTACCTCTGCTTGCTAGCCCTGGATTTGTAACTGGGTTCCCACTTCCCATTCATTGTTCTTGTCAGTATCTCAAATAAACCTATCAATGATGTCTTGAAACATCTCTCTATCATGTTTCTTGTATTGAATATCGGATTCCATGATTAGATATTATATTCTGAATTTGCTTATCATTCTATTATATGTTGTTTGTACTCCAAAAAGATTTAATTTTGTTTACTTCATTCTATTTTTTTTGCTCAGGGCTATTTTCATTGCGGAAGAAAATTGAGGATGCAGTTGTTCGCGCTGAGATGGTGGCACCGGCTGCACTGGAGTTAGAAGAATTGAGACAAATTGAGCAAGAAGAAATGATTCGTAAATATGATCTATGGGATGACCTTGCTAAATCAAATGAATTTCTTGTTGCCTTAGCTGACACCGCCAAAGTAGTTGATGCTCTCAAAGACCTAAAATATAAGGTGCTGTGCTTCACAGACTAGCATCATGTGAGTTTATCAACAGAGAAGGCATTTCTAGTTAGAAACATTTATGGGTTACATCTACTTAGCATCCCACTTGGAACTTGAATACATGGATGCGTTTCTTAGCATTTAATTTCTTTGCTTTAGAAGCAATACAGTCCATTTAAGTATTGCTACATTTCATTTTCCATTGTTCTCACTCCGTGATTGTAAAGATTGCCAATTATAATCTTTCTTTGGTTGTACACCACTTTGTGCAGGCTGAAGAAGCAAAGTTGATCACACAGCTAGCAGAGATGGATGCCATAAATTATCAGCTTTTTAAGCAAGCCTACAATACCTCTGTCGACGTTAGCAAGTTCCTGGACCATTATGAGATGTCCAAGCATCTGACTGGCCCATATGATATGGAAGGAGCTTGCATTGTCATTAGAGCTGGATCTGAAGGCACCAATTCTGAGGTTGAATTGAGAGAATGTTCTGTCTTTTGATGCAAATTTTCATGAACTACCAGACTATTACTGGTTATTTACCATGACTTAACTTTTGGTCATGTGGAGGTTTCGATATTTTGTCATTGAGAACTACCACTTTTTAGCAGTAAATGGTTGTTTCATGGATTCTTCCTATGGAAAAAAAAAGGGTTATGTTCACCTTTATTAAATTTCAAATTGGTACACTTTATGGGAGTTTAATTCCACTAAGGCAACCAATTTCAGTTTAAATGTTTTTTTTTTTTTGGAAAATAGGACATTATGATTAGAGAAATCCTGTGGTGAAATTATTATTCGCTTAAAGTTAATAGCTAATAAGTGAGTCCACTCTCTGTAACCTGTTTTTTTGCAAATATATGAACCATTCATCTCATGGGTCTAATTATGGATGGGCCATGGACCAAGAATCACATTAACTTGACAACAACTGAAGTAATATTTAGGGAAAAAAAAGTAGAGTAAGTGGAACTTTGTTCAACATTTTGGTTAATCATCCACTTTCCTTAGAAGTCCTCAAGTCAAATGGCTATGATTGTTTTCTAGAGGCTATGGCCTATCCCAGGTAGGACCTACTGGATGTTTGACTCAGGTCTCAACACTTGTGCCAAATTTATGAATGTCGACTCAGTGACAACTTACTGGAATAAAAGTGTTACAATGTTTGCATTGTGCCCCATGATAGTGTCTTTCTGTAAAAATATTTTCTTTTTGTTGCCAAACCAGATTGCTATGAGATGAGATTCCAACACAACTCACAACTTTGCTCAGTCTCTGGTGCTGACGTGATATTGAATACAAGATAAGATGTCTGATAGTTTATATTTGTCAGTGCATGGCGATTTTGACATTTATATTTTCTTATGTTTAACTGTTGAACTTTTATGGGGTAGGGTTTAGGGTTTACGATTTAAAGAAAAAACTTCTATGGTATAGTAACTGTACCTTTTCCTGTGGTTAGTACATTCTCTTATTTGAAGAGGTTGAGGTTATAGGAAATCATAATAACCTATCTCTTTCCAGAAATGGTACATTGATCGTGTTATCCTCTTATAGTTGTTTTCCAGTCTTGTACAACACATTTAGTAGTTAGGTCATTCTTCATTTATGATGTATGGTTGTTTCCCTGCTTCATAAATTGCAAACATAAAATGCTTCCGTTTCATAGAAGAGTCACTTCCAAGTACCAAAGGCCATAGGCTAGGAATGTGAGATATCTTCCTCTTCTGTATTTGAGAGTTAGGCCTTGTTTGGCATCTCTACTCTTTTTCTGACAGACCCTTCAAAATAGAGCCATGAAAAAAAGAGCTATAAAAAGAAGAGGCTAGAACAAAAAAATGTGTTTGGTAATGAACGCGTCTACTTCAAATAGATCGTTTGGAATGCCCTCTATTTACCGCTTTTTAGAGGAGTTTACCTCTTTTTAGAGGGGTATCTTCTGTCATTATATAAAAAATGAATTTATGCACATTTCCCACCTTTACATATTATTCAAGAACAAATGTAATCAAATGACTCAATTGTTTTGCTAGTTTCATGGCATCTTCTTCTGTTCTCATTGTTTGGTTGAAGCAAAAGTATGGTCCAAATGCAGATTGAGCCTCGAAAGCACGGATGTAAACATCAGTGATGCAATGTACATCTAAACATGCTAAAACTCCATTTTCACACATCTGAGCCGCACCTGTTGAAACCATGTTAAACTCTTTTAACTATATAACCAAATAGGATGTCCTTCTTTATGTGAAAAGAAAATTATTTAGGACAACAGAGGTCATTTCATTGGTGGAAATTGAAAGTATATATCATATATTTTGATCTTTTTATACCTCACAGGCATGACGCTTACAATTCATCATTTTCTCCATGCTTTTAAGTTTCATACCAGCAATTGCCATCATCATACAAATAACCAGTCTTGTCTATTCAATTTTGTTATGTTATCATGTGATTCTTTACTCAGCTCTTACAATTGAGATCCTGGAATCAAGACTACGAATCTATTACACCTCTTTGTTCTGAAAGTTACATGCTCACAGTGTTTCCAACAATCCAATGTTTTGAACCAAGGTAAATCAATTATAAGGAAACACTTGTGCAATTTAAAACAAACAGCTTTATTACGAGTCACAGAAAAGGAAGATTGAAGTAACTAGAAGATTTGGATGATATCAAGATATTCAAGACAACCTAATTCAAAGGAGATGGGATGATATCAAGCTTGAGATGAAATTTCTAAGGTCAAAGAAATGGGATGATATCAAGCTTGATGTATAAAAGAGATGGGATGATATTTCTAATTCAAAAGAGATGGGACGATATCAAGCTTGATGTTCTTCATTATCTCTGTCTCCCCTGTATCCAAACCAAGAAAAACAAAAAGCAAATTCAACATACACTTACAAAACCAAAAACCCACAAACCAAAAGAAAAGAAAAATAAAAACAGAGAGAGAAGCAACCGCCATTGTTCTGAACAGCTGCATGAATCGAATGGCCCCTGCTCAAGATTCCTTTAAGAATCCAAAAGCCCAAGTAGGAAGAAGCATCAAGAACACAAATGGGTGATCTCTGGAGACTGTTTTTGGCATTTGGGAGCTCTGAAATCGTCATCTTGATGGATTTCTTTAGTGAAAAAGAGAAAGAGAAACTGGGTCTCGTTCTTCTTCTTGTGCTTTTGTTGAAGAGAAAAGATGGTTTTTTTGTAAAGAAGTTATTGGAGTTCAGGTCAGTTCGTTTTCACAGAAGGAGAAGAGGTAGGGTTCGGTGGTTTCAAGCTGCAGAAAGAGATAAGTGAGTCCTTTATTCAAAGGACTTTCGTTGGAAATAAAATTCCGTCAAGGGCAGTTTTGTCATCAAAATTAGGTTCCGCCTCTACTTTTTCAAGAGGCATTGCCTCTTATTTCAACATGCCCAATTTTGGGGCATTTACTTTTTAGAGGCTTTGCCTCTTTTGCTCTAGATTGTGCAGAGGCTATAAATCACAGCCAAACATCTCTAATTTTAAAATCTCTATCCACTTTAGAGAAATAGAGATTTAGAGGTAAAAAATAGATATGCCAAACATGAGCTTAGTGTCTCTCAGATAGTTTAGGTGCCTCTATGGTTGTAACAAATGTCTATCTATACTAATCAAAGGCCACAAAAAAAAAAAAAAAAAAAAAAAAAAAAAAAAAAAAAAAAAAAAAAAAAAAAGAAGAAGAAGAATCCATCATTGATGATTTACCGTGCAGTAGTGGATTGATTTATTAATATGCAATTAGGTTAGATGTGTAAGGATGTTTTGGCTCACTTTATCCACAACTTTGAAGGTCCGTAGATGATCATCCACTCGTGAACATAGCTTACATTAGACACAGTTTTTAGCAAATTGACATTTTTGTTAAGTTATTTGAAAAATGGTCTGTCCTATTGTGGAATGGAGTTTTCATGAATAAGATTGTATTTCAAACTTGCATACTTTCTGTTTCAGCTGTGGGAGGAAAACATTTTAAGCATGTATACAAAATGGGCTGACAAGCACGGATGCAGAGGACGGATCATTGAGAAGTACCCTCCCATGGATGGTGGTACTAAGTCGGTGACTATTGAGTTGGAATCAAAATATGCATTTGGCTATCTTTTTGGAGAAAGAGGTCAGCATCGAATGATCAAGAGTTCTCTTGATGGGTCTCTTCCCTATGAGGTATTAATTTATCATTTTCTTTGCATCATAAGCAAAAGTTACTCCATCTGCCCATAATTGTTCATGAGTGCAAACTTGAGTGCACCTCTGTACCAGTGATCTCTGTCGTGTCTGTTTTGTGAATCTATGTTCTTGTACTCTTTATTAGAAGAGTCCTTTCACTTTTCATCTCATTAAAAGATGCTTCTACTATTGAAATGATTATAATAATCTTTTCAAAGCCCAAACTCATGATTAAAACACTTACATTTATGAGCAGGCAGACCATTTGGGAAATAAGGAAAATGAATACCTCCGCTTTTTGGGCCAGCTTGCCCACTTATGATGCATCCATTCTTGTCACTCACTAAGAACAGCCCCTCTCCCTCTTGCCAAATGAATTTGCACTCTCTCAAGTCTCAATGGTTTTCTTCTTGTTGAATAACCTATTTTGCTAGGTTAATTCTATACCCTGGCATTATGTTCTAGTTCTCTAGTTCTCTAGTTCACTATTTCTGTTTTTTTGGATGATTCTGTTTTTGTTATGGCGGCCTTGACTGTGGATGGGGTTCTTGCCTGGAGTTTTGGATTCTGATGTAAATGGATTTTACATCTAAACTGGGCTCACCGACTTTCAAGGTTCATTCTGATTTTTCATGATTGCTTCTGATGATTTAGCCAATCTTTCTAATGCCAGAGGCCTTATTTCTATCCAGATTAACCCTGCCCTAAATATTTCCTCTATCTCATACTTGCAATCCAGGTTGTAGTGTAAAAGCTTTTGCTGTCTTAAGTTGGGCAAATTATGTATGATTTTGCCGGCTTAAATGATCTCTAGTATAGAAGGGCCGATTATGTTTTGATATCAGTGCATAGATTTGTTCTATTTTCATGCAAGTTTGACACTCATACTGATACAAAGGCTTTCAGACCAGCTTGGCAGTTGTAGATGTTATTCCTCTCTTCCTTGAAAGAGCACCTGAGCTTCACATAGATAACGAAGATCTAGAGATCTCCTCTATCTTGCAAAGTGGAGAAGAGAATCTTGGGCACATAACAGAACATGTGGTTAGCATCTGCCATATCCCAACTGGTATCAAGGTCCAATGTTCAGGTATCATCATGCACACATTCTGTTTCCTTGGTGGTTTCCATTTTGCAGAGCAAATTTGTATCTGTTTTGTTAAGATATGGAAGTAAATAATGCTAGGTTGGGAGCAGATTTTTCTTTCAACCAGACAGGTTGGGCCCCCATTAACTGTTCAGCTGGTGGACCTGTCATGGAATGGGTCATACTTTACTATCTTATTTTGTCGTGTTTGAATGACAAAAAAACCCTTCTTTTAGAGACAGCAAGAGAGATTGAGTCATGCCTATGCCTCTAGAGATCCTTTTCTTAGACAGCAAAGATGGAAGGGAAAGCCTGTTTGGTTTTCTTTTTCTTTTTGTTTCTTCTCTTTTGTTGGAGAGAGAGAGGATGTGAGTTAAAGGGGCAGTCAAGACTCAAGCAAAACCTAGCCACAAGATGAAAGGTTTTGGTTGATCTCCTTTTTGAAAGTGCAATAAGGGCATCTATTATGCTAGGATACTGCACATTAATAGGAGATGAACTAAATAAATGTACACCATGCAGTGTTGATTTTAACATTCATTTCTTTTGAGAAACATGATGGGAGGAAGATCTAAATCCTATAATCTATGTGGTTTTTGGCTCAATCTAAAATATATCCTAACATTTAGCTAGTTTACATTGGTGTTTGCAATGCATGTAAGAAAAAATGTACAAAAAAATGGAGAAAGAGTGCTGTGGTCCTTTTTTTTTTTTTTTCACAGGAATAAAGAGGATATTCAGAAATGTGCAAACTACTGAGCTACAAGACTTGACAATTCGTATAATGAAACTTAGGGAGAAAATAATCGATCAATGCCCATGACTGGAACAAAATGTTTTGCTGTTTTTGATGTAAGTTTATAGTAGGTAAATCCGGTACAAAAGCTTTTCCATATTAAAACAGTTCTTGCAAAAATCTAGAGAGAGGAAGAGAAATCTTCATATCGTATTTGTTGATATAGAGAATAGGGTGTCTTTTAGAGTACATTGTATTATTTATTTACCTAGTAAGGGAATATTCTGCAATTTAGTAGACTTGATGTCCTTTCCTGTAATTTCATAGAACTGTTCCAGCAGGGGTTTCTTGTTGGAAAAAGTAAGAAGCAAGAGGGGCAGGAAGAAAGAGAAAGGAAGAGTTTTCTTCTTGTTTTAGAGCCTCTTGCCTCGATACCGTCTAAGCAATTTTGATGAGAGAAGGACCAAGTGACATACAATAATTGGGCATCTGGTCCATATATTTATATTGATGAAAATTTCCACAATTACAAAAACCCCTGCTACAGAAATTTTATGAAATTGTAGAAAAGGACAGCAAGTCTACTAAATTACAAAACAGTCCTTGACTAACTAAATACATAAAATGCAAAATGTGCTGGAACAATTCCACTGTAGTTAATTTGGCAAACATTGATGAAAAGAGGTACCGTAACCGTTGATAGTTGTATGAGAATTGAGAATTATACAAAACATGTATAATGAGACCATAACATAACATGGTGAGAACTGTCTAGGGAGACACGAAAACTCCTTGTTCACCAAGAATGAATATATGGAGTGAAAGTTACTCTCTAATAAAAAAAATTAAAAGTTTAGTGGATTTGAGAGTGGGGAAGATCATTTCGTAAAAATTGAAAATGATTTAGTAGCAGTGTTATAGATTGCTATACTTATGACTGAGCAACCATTTGGCAAAACGAAGGGTTTGAGTTGGATGTAACAAATAGGACTAATGCTTTGTATGCAAAGTGAAGAAGAGCCAATGGATTGTTATGTGATCGTTGAGCGCCGGTATGATCAAAGAGACATTATAACAAGATGACAGACCTGCTACGTTTTATAGAGCTAAATCAAAGAAAACAAGAAGCGAAAGTTCATGTAGTGGATTTGCAGATGCTTAGAGAGATGTGCGGTGTTAAAAGGATAGAATTAGGAATGGGCATAAAAATGAAACTGATAGCTAGCTCCAACTGTAGCGGAAATCAAGGGAGGTCATTTATAAAGTTTTGGGAAAGAAGATTGGAAAATGGAAATAGCCCCTCATGCGATATATCAAGGTATGAAAAGGAGGAGACAAATAAAGACCTTGAGGGCACGTTTGTGTAACCGCTTTTCAGTTGAAACAAAAGAGAAAAGCGAAACGTTTTTTCTGCAAAAACCCTTTCCATCATTTGGCATGAATGCTTTTCTGTAAGAAAAAAGCTTCAATAGGCAGTGCAATTTTCCACGAATCCAAGGAAAAATGTTTCTGATTTGGTTTTTGGGGGTGGGTAGTTCCAACCTGCTTTTGAGGTTCATTGTTTATGTTTAGATAAATAGTAAGCTCCATTCTTTGTATCATTGGAGCTTGTAAATAAATGGGCAGGGCCATTGTGTATCAGGTGGTGACTCAACTTGCTAGGTGATAAAAAAAATAAATAAAAATAAAACAAAAACTTGCTAGGCAATTTGAACTCAAGTCATTATTAGGACAATGTTCCATAGAACATAATTTAGGATCTTGAAGGCTATGTCCAAGACCATTACATGGGCTGATTCAGTAAATTCTCCCCTTTTTGAAAAACTGCAAATAGTAAGAAAATAAAAGAAATGAAAATTTTCATTTACTGATGGGTTTTCAAATGCTAGGCTAAGCCAAGCGGGCCTTTTAAAGACCGACAGAATTATCTGTCAAAGGCATGATGGCGGGACTTACTGCACGATCAGATAGAAGAGGCTTTTGGGGTTTAGTCAGCTACCAAAAGCTGGCTAGGCCAAACCAGATGTCATTTCTGAAGCTTTTCTTTTTTCTTTTTTTCCTTTCCTTTTCTACTCTTCTTCTCCATATGTACTAATACAGAAGTATATAAAGTTCTACAAGCTTGCAAATGCTAACCAAGAATTTAGGTTATTTTTTCCCACTAATTTTCACCCTTTACTCTTTTCAGATGTTATGATTTAATTTTCAATTTACTTTAGAGACCATTTTGGTTAACGATAGTTACTTTTCAGTAAGGCATCTCTACCTAAATGTTAGTTTGGCCTTCGCCCTGAAATTGGATATGACTATTTTAGTGACTTCCACTCTTCTGGTTTTGATCTATCAAATGGAGCTATTGATTCAAAGTATTGTTTTCCTTCTATCTTGTGTTAAAATGGTGGAGATTGAAGCCTCAAGTGAAAAGCAGAGAGCCACTTGCTTGCCTCTTCTCATTGTCTATGATATTGGGAGACTTCAAAATAGACAATGGATCTTGTCATATCAGATCCGATACTTCACTATTTATGTGTAAAATCCGTTTCCCTGCTATATCCATGGGGTATCCTTGCTTTATCTATGTTGTATTTGGACACTGTAGCTCTTAGTGCTCCAGGAATAAGATGTTGCCCCCTAATTTTGAGAAATTGATGCATTGGTTCTTTTCCTCTATCCAATGTTTTTGTTTTTATATTTTTTTGGTAGAACTCTATCTAATGTTAGTGTGACATGTTTAGTGTGACTCCTCTTCTAGTTATGTTTTAGGAGGCTGAAGACTTGACCCTGATTAGCTTTGTCATATAGTTCATAGTTCAGTTATAGTTGTTTTCAGTCCACTTCATTTGAGTTTTTAGAGATTTATGTTTTTCTCTGATTGTTCTGGTAGTGGAGTTCTTTTTAGGGCATTTCCCATTTTGGATAGGGTTCATCACGTCAACAGTTTGGGTCAACAAAAAAGTCTTGTCCAAAATGTAGAATTTGATTTGTGCATCCAAACATTGTCCATTTCCTCTGAGATTTTGTTTTAACTGGATATCTTATCAGATGTGCTCTGTAATTTGTCCATCTTGTGCGTGTTTGCATTGATTTGTATCCTCATGGTTAGAAAGTAGCAGTGTTAAGGTCACACGCTCAAATAGGAGAATCCGCCAAGTTCCTTCCCCAGGTTAATATGTCTTCCTTTTGTCCTGTGGTTTCTTTTAGAGATGCTCCAGATTTCCATCAATTAGGTAGCGTTTGGATAGGGAAAAGGGGAAATATGGGAACCATATCAAGTGGCAGAAGTTGGAGGGAACTGACTGTGAAAAAGAAAACATATAGAAAGGACCATATACATTCAATACTATCCATCAAAGGGGCCCTGTCTACTAGGGGCATTCCTTGTGGGACTCATGTATGATGGACTGTCCACTGCGCCTCATTTATTAAGGATTATCCACAGTTGGGCGTTTCTACTTGTAACCATCCACTGCATGTCCAATCCAATTTAGACTAGTCCATTTCAGGGCCCATCTATTTTCAACCACCCTCCATGAGACATATGTAATTAGACCATCTATCTTTGGGCCCATGGCCCCATCTACTTAGGAGGTAGGCTCGTCCATAATGGTTCTTGTCAATTAAGGACTTGATCAGCAGTCAAAAAGTTAGAATAGGCCTTTTAATTTATACTAGCGGGGAAAAAAATCCAAGTTTCTAAATTCATTCATGTGGAATATTTGATGTTGTAAAACTTGATTCCATCCCTCTGGGTAGAATCAGATAACAGATACTTGTACAATGGGGAAAATTGGTGTGTTTCACATGGCTTTCACTTTGAATTTTGTTCACTATAGCAACTGTCACTGCTAACTCTTTTTCCTGGAGGTTAATTTTGCTCTGCATATGATTATCTGCAGGGGAAAGGAGCCATTTTTCGAATAAGATGAAGGCTCTAAACCGTTTGAAAGCCAAACTACTACTCGTTGCGACGGAACAGGGTGTGTCCAGTATAAAAAACATCAAGAGAAAAGCCATTGCAGATATGTGGTTGCAAGAGGTTCGGAGGTATGTCTTCCACCCGTACAAATTAGTACAAGATGTAAAAACAGGCATCCAACTGCCAGATGTAACTTCTGTTTTGGGTGGTAATCTTGAACCTCTCATTAATGCCCATATCAGCATTAGACAGGTGAAAGATACTCGGGAAACCTCTTAAAGCTGGTTTTTTTACGCATTCAAACTGTAACTATACTTTTACTTTATTTTGCAATGGTTGCAATGGTTTTGTTTAGAAATTGAAAGAACTGTTCAGTGGCTTCAGTGTATGGAGTTGGAATTGGTGAAGGCTTGAGATAATGCAGCAAAAGAACTATATGAGGTGAATAATGAAAGTAGGCTTGTACTACAATTTACAAGCCTTGAAAACTTAGGGTACACAGCTTTGGTGAAAATCTACAGAACTATCTTATTTTCTGTTGGAGGAATGAGCTCCAACCAGTTGTAGTTACAGCCCATGTTATGGGGCCCGCTTCAGACACTTGTGTATGAGTGGTGGGTTGTTAAATAGAGAAGGAATGCTAAAGATTACATAAGACCCATATTTTGCTTTGATTTGATGATGATCATAACCGCCAAAGATTACATAAGACCCATATTTTACTTTGATTTGATGATGATCATAACCGCCCATGCAATATTAGCGATTGGACCGAATTGTTAGTGTCTATTTTGGAGACTCCATCTGAGATTGTTTGACCGTTCACAAGATGATATTTGATCTTATGCAATCTAATGGTATGCCCTTTCTATCCGAACTTCCACCTTGTCTGCAAGTGTTTGAAGTGGGCTGTTGAGCTTGGGTTGTGCAACTGGTTGGGACTTTTGAACATTTTTCACTAATCCTTTTGCAATTGCAATTTCTAAAAGATTGGAATTTTCTCCTGCGGGACCGCCCCAGCCCCCACAATTGTTTACAAGGCCTGTTTGGGGGCTTTACTAGTGAAGTTGAGTAGAGTAAAAGTTATTTTGAGGAAATAATAAAATATAAGTGAGTTATGATGGTATTTTATTTTTAGTTGTTTGTGATTGAATCTTTTTTACTTTTCTTATTGGAAAGTGGAGTTTTTTTTGTCATTTTAGTGGATAAATGAGGTTACTTTTTGACTTTTTTTGAAAAAATATGGTGGGAAATTTGAATTAAAGTGTTTTGTGGGAAATTTTTTTTTATAAAAATTGAGGCTTTACTTTACTTGACTCTACTAGTGAAGCACCCAAACAAGCTTTCATAACCCCCAACTCCTGTGCTTGTTTGAGGCCTGTTCAAAAGACTGGACATCCAATTGAAAGAACAGGGAGGGACCTTTTAAATAAACTAGAGGAGGTTATTTTTATAATTGGACCAAACAATATGGGGTTTATATAAAGTTTTGAATTTATTTTAGACCACATTAACTGTTTGCTACTAAGAAAAAATGTTCGCTACTTATTTTGACCCTTGTTTTCAAAACTTTGGATCCTGTAACCACCTCTAATAAGAGGAACCTACTTGGGAGTTGGTGGAGTGACATAAGGCATGGTTTCGTTCCTCACCTCTTATATTTGAAACTGCACTAGATTTATCCGGTGTGAGTTTCTGTGGATTTAATGCGCCCCATCCAAGGGATTAGTACTGTTGGGTCAAAAGACCTTTGACCCACACTTGAAAAAAAATTTCCTATTAGATGAAAGTCTTAAGAAGCCTATATGAGGACAGAGCATGGTCCTGTTTAGATTTTTAATGATTGGATGTGTCCCATCAGGGGTATCTCTCATAGATTGCAAGAGAAGGTGAGAGAGTAGCTTTTTTATTTTTAGTGGGATCCTATGTGGTTAATGCTTGCTCTTTACACTCACTTTTAAATGAGGGGTGCTATCTGTCCCGATCCCGGGACAGACTCCTGGACAAATAGCCCCCTGGGGAGTGTTGGATTCCAGGAGTACCGATCCCGGGACAGATAGCCTTTTTCCTTTTAAATATGCACATCTCGTGAGAAGGTTTTCCAGAAATGAGCGGCATTTGTGAGCACCTCTTTTTAACTGGTGTGTGGGATCTTATGGTCAATTCAATTCCTTGTATTTTTTAACCATCACAAATTAGTACAAGCCCAAATTTGATATTTAATATATTCTAAAATTAATAAATTTCAGCACGGTTATCAAAGGCATAAGATGATCTAATTTGGTTGATATTTTATACACCTCTAGATCTCATTTAGATGTTTTCATCCCTTCTTTCTAATGATGGGCATGCCCCAAGGCGGTCCATCTTCCCATGGTTGGCTTAGCCCTGGGTGGCCCCTATAAGGGGTTGCTAACGATAGGGTGAACTTAAAGAGTAAGAAGAGCTCGATACAAATCAATGGGTTTGAGACGGGGTCAAAGTTTGAGACGGACCATGGATCCCAACTACAATGAAGAAATGAATTTACAAGGCTTTATAGTGCTATATAAAGGATGCTTTTTTACCACAAAGGAGACGATGATGGAATACTTTGCTCCGTAACATTGCATGCATTACGGCCACATAAATCAACGGTGCAAGATAGATTTAGGGATGTAAATGGATACCCGATCCTAAATCTATAGTGCTATATAGATCCTAAATTTACCGGATCTAGGTCCTTATTTAGGCTCCGATAAGTAAATAGGTCCGGATCTGGTTCCACTTTAGTTCAGACCTGTAGACCTGAGACCCGATATATTACCGGAGCCAAGAAACCGGTTCTTAAACGGTTTTAAGTCCAGATCCGGTTTCACCTTCTTCTTAACGGTTCTAGTTCTGGATCCCCAATGGACCCAGACCCAGACCATAACCGAACCATTTACAACCCTAGATAGATTCTTGGCCTCATCGGCTTATTCGTACATAGGTTCTGCCCGCGGTGTTAAGAGTTAAGAGAGACTAAGAGTTAAGAGAGACACGCACTTATTAAGATTCATACAATTCGATGTGTCCTGTCCTGATTTATATATCTATATTATGGCTAGTCCGCATGAGGCTGCAGCAGATGTGGATGGAGTGATTGGAAGAAAACCCAACATGCAACACATGCATACGGATAAATTACATTTTAGTTTCTATGAAGGAATGTTCTATAGATAAAAATGTATCTCTGGGATTTTTTTTTTTATACCCCAATTTATGGGAATAAGACCCAAGAGAGCTTACACAAGTAAGAATCGTGGCACCCCGGGTTCTCAACAGATTTTGAGCTGCCTCTTTCCCTTTTCGTATAACTATTTTCTATTTTTGCATTTGTGGGTTCGACAGTAAGAACCTTCCAATCATGTTGAGGACTTGTTTTCATATTTGGTTTGAATTATTTGTCATACTTTCTTAATAATATTTTAAGTATGAAATTATCCTTACTTTACATGGAGTTTGCAAAGGGGATGTTTGTTTAGAGGAAGGAACTCTCTTTGGGTTAGAAATTCTCAATATCTAAAAACTCCAAAAGGGTTTAAAAGAATTCTACATTGCAAATGTCACTTTTTTAACGTGTAGAATTATTAAAATTACGGTTTTTTAAACCAGTACCTGTACTTGGACATCTTATGAATTTGATTAGGCACAATATAATTGAGGAATCCAACAAAAACTCTCATATATTGTGCAAGCAAATAGGCCATAATTGCCAATCTTACACAATTATTATTGAAAGGCACAATTAGAGCCTTTCCCTTCCTTTTCTTTTCTTTTTTATTTTCTTTTTGTAGTTGCTATATATTTCATGTTTTAAATTTCGTTTACATTCCCTCTAAAATGAAAATGCTTCTAACTTCTGGCCTACTTTGATGCATGACAATTAGAAAATTCACAATATTGAAAAAAGTTTCAACCTCCAATACGAGAATATGCCAATATCAACTTAATCAAAATTTGTTGTGACAAAAATACAGACTTAAATAATAATTAGGTCCACTTGCTTGCTTTATAATACGTATGAATTAAATACATATAATTCATACCATACATAGTTAAAAATAAAGTTGAAAAGTAAAATTTAAAAATGATGAGCATAAAATAATTTTCCTTTTGTTAGGAAGAGAATCAAACTTTTTTTTTAAGAGAAAGAGAATAAAAAAAGATGATGGGGACATTAACCAATAGGGTGAAACCAATTCAATGTCCAAGGACCATATGAAGGTAAGCCCCTAAGAACACAACTTAAAAAAACCAAAGAGCACGGATTAGGTTTAAAACATCTCTTAAGTAGTAGATGAAAGGCAGTGATTAACCCTGAGAGGTATTTTCCACGTAAAGTAGTTTTCTTTCAACTACTCCACACATAGAGGAATCTTTTGTGTGCGTTTCTGCTCCTCTTCCACCCCGGTCGTTGACTGGATTTTGGGAAAAACCGTTTCTGAAGTTCCTCTTTCCCTCACCAAACTGCAGTTTTTCTTTTCAACCCTCCTCTTTACCCCCCCACCCAAAACCTTCACAGGTCTTGGGTTTGGGTCAGAATCTTAAGATATTCATTTCAATCTCAGCTTCTGCATTACAATTCCAGGAACTGAAAGAAATCCAATTTTTCCCATCCAATAGTTTCTGGGGTTCCAAAAACTAGTTCCAATTGCCTGAAATTTCAGTGCTAGGATTCTGCCCCAGTAAATTAACACCCCCCCAACACCCAAATCTGAAATCTTTTTCAGGTGTTTGAATTTCTATTAGACTGCTGCACCCAACTGAGATTGATCAAAGATCTTGAATTTCATTTACTTTCAGGATCCAACCAAAAAGGTTAGTTTCTAATAATCTGAACCCATGAAATTTAGGATCTGGAATTGTAGCCAAGGCCCAATCTTCATCTCTACTGTTAAAGTTTGGATTTTTGGAATACTGAATTTGCATTATTATCTTTTGGTTTTCATTTTTTATGCTTTGCATTCATAAAGTTTATCAGTGCTTATATTGGAAGGTGTTTTGTTGAGAAGTTTAATCCAATTCAAGTTTAAGGAACTGTTCATTTGATTTATTTTTTGTGTGTGGATTTACTTGTATTGATTTTCCAGGGCTGAGAGTGTACAGTTGCTTACTGCAATTAATGAAAAAGATGGGGAGTGATGGGAGTGGACCAGGACATTTGCAAGAATTCTCTCTTACTTCATATGAAACTGCAATGGAAGCGCTTTCCTCTCTCATCACTCGTAGGAGGCGTGGAAATGGTTCAGATAGGGATGAAAAATTCCATTTAATGTCCAAGTATATGAAGGTTTGAGCAATTGTGTTTATACTGGAATGAGAACAACCACTCTGCTTCTTATTAATTAATTAATTTAGTTTGATTGTTGATAGAAGCTTTATGTAGATAGAAAATGAAAAAAAAAACCAAATGGATAGAGTCAATATGGATGGTTTACATCCGAATGAAAGAAGCAGAAAAGAAAGAAAGAAAGAAAGAAAGAAAACCCATCACTATGCTTATTTTGTCACATGCTTTGCACCTAATTTTTCCCCTCATTTGCTTTCAAAACTTTATTTACAAAAGGCAATTATAGATTCGGGAGAGATTGATAAATGAAGTTGTGGTAATACTTGAGAATTCACACTAGAATAGTTTTGAACTTTCTATAACTTTGCTATAAAAAAGAAAGTGGTATAATTCAGATGAACATCGAAATTTTCAAACTTGAGATGTGTTTTTTTTTTTTTAAACTATAAAGAAATGATGGGTTTTTCAACTTTGACAGGGTTTGTTTTGAACAGTAAGGTATCTAGAGAATACAACTGACAAACCACAACAAACATAAAGGAGTAGATTGGTACTTGCTTTGCAGATGGAGATTAAAAAAACATATGCTGAAATTAAGCAAACTGAGCAAGTACATAATTTAAATCTTAGATATAAAATGATGTTGTAACAGTTTTATCAAACTTGAGTGCTGATGACCACTTGGAAGTGGCACGCATTGGGAAAGCTGTGAAGTGCAGCTTTCAGTCAAATAATTTTAGCAGTTTTTAAAGTTTATGGTATCAGCTATTCCCTTTTCTTATCATCCATTACTTCTCAGTACATTTAAACTTATGTAAGGTAGTCCTATTGTGCATCTTTGTTTCTTGAGCTAATCATGCCTCCTCTTTTAACTGCTACAATTGTACTGAATGTTTTTTTGGGGTACTGTTTTTACTGTTTTACTGTATACTTGAGCATTGGGTACTTTATTATGATCTTTGCTATGGAGAAAGCTTGAAATGCATTCCTTTTCATCTGAATGTGGCGATCCTGTATATTGTGCTCTTTTACTTATTTAAGGCTGATGCCAACAAATTTTTTTTCCCTGCAGATATTAGATCTGGAGGAGCATACATCCAGACTTAAAATTGTCCACATTGCTGGAACCAAAGGGAAGGTATTTTATGAGTTGGTCTTGTTTGTTATAATTTCATGTTTCATTGATTTTGAGAAATTCTTTAATTGAGTGGTTTTTTTTACCCTTTTCTTTTATTTTCTGTGAGTGTTAACCACAGATTTTATTGAAGATTGGTAAACTATGTAACTTTTACAAGTACGATACATGAGCAGTAGCCCAATGAGATCTTGGACAAGTATGTCCATACAAAATCATATAATGCTAAATGTGGATGCAATTGCATACTTCCTGAATGAGGCCTCCCTACTCCTGCTCCAGCTAACATATCACTTCTTGGATGGACTCTAAGTATGCTAGTATTTTTTAGTCTTGCTGCCGCGAAGTAGAATCTTCATGTTTATTTGCTTTTCATTCTGCCTGCATGAGAGCAGTGACTAAATCCCCCCTTAAGCACAATGAGGACTGAAGAGTGCCTCTGGAAATATTTTAGCCCCTCTAATAACAGCCAAGTTCTGTTCTATTCAACTCGCACTTCCTCAGACCTAGGGCTATCAATGGGTCCAGCCTATGTCGTTTCAAGCCCAGATTTTGCACTGGTTGGATAGGGACTGACAGGCTGGGCGCATTCAAATATTCATTTATCTTATGCCTGGATCCAGCCCATTGAGGGCCCTACATGGACCTGAGAAAGCTAGTGTCACATTTTTTTTATCGTGACCCCCTTCTTGGATGGGTCTGATTCCCAAATGTACTCCCATCTGTATTAAGTTTCAACCAACCTGGAGGTGATGGATGCCATTTCCTTCTTCTCTTTCCATTCAAAGCTTTACCATTAATGATTGCCTCCCATTCTTCTCAGGCTCGAAGAGATGCCTACAAATTCCTTTACTTTCAACCCCTATTAAAGAGCCATGATCCAGTTCTTTCCATCACATTTCTCAATACAATTTCTTTTTCTTCATTTTTTATTTTTTTATTCAAATTTCTTTTTTCAAAAACGACCTGGGAAATTGCACAAGAATTTTCCATGTTAGAAGCGAGGGCTACTCAATACCATGCTGATGCTATGCTGGCATCAGTGCATCACTACCTTCTTTAGAGCTTATACATGTGCGTTGACCTGTCAAGAGCTGCTTTTCGGTTGATACAGGTTGTTCCATTCTTCATATTATTATTAACCAATAACCATCATTTGTCCCAACATGACTTCTCATTCCTTTGGTTATCAACTTGGTTCCTGGAATTGCCTTAGTTGTAGCTGCTATTTATTTCATTTGCATACTTGCTTTCACATATATCTTTTTATAATAATTGTTGTCCATCTTTGGGTAGGTCTTGGCTCATTATATTATTTAGACGAACGCATCTTAATTTAAAGTGTTGAAAAACATGCTCTTGTTCTTAAAGAAATCATATTGCAGGGTTCGACATGTGCATTTTCTGAGGCAATTTTACGGGAATGTGGCTTTCGAACTGGACTCTTCACTTCTCCACACCTAATTGATGTAAGGGAAAGATATCGCATTGATGGGTCAGTATTCAAAAGCTTGGTATTTACTACCAAACATGAATGCCCTACTTTGATGTTACATGAATCTGTCCTCTCTAATAGACATACTGGGCCAACCCACCCAAATGTACTCAATAAAATTACAAAAAGAAATAAGAAACTGTTGTGATAGAAATATATGATCAAATTTGATGTTTTATCAGCTTCGTTCAGTTTGCTCTTTCCCCCTTCCGAATTTATACCATTATCATTGAACAGATGCTCCTTTCCACCAACGAATTAAAGGGACTGTTAATGACTGTGATTTCCTTTGCTGGATCATTATTCAAAGTTTTCAACAACAGTTGATTGAGATCCAAAGTGATTCAACCTACCCTGGGTTAGATCGACTTGATCTGTTTCTTATGTCAGAAGAGCACAATTTACTAGATTTTCAAAGTTCGATTAGTTATGATTGTCCTTCGGAGGTTAAGTGGAAGGGAGCTTTAGTAGTGGTGTAATATGAGCTTCATCCGGTTTTCTGGGATCAGGTTAGTGTTTTGTTTTGAGGGTCCTGGTTGATGGCTGAATTTGGTCTGTGTCTGTTCTGGGCTGGGATATTCTGGCAATATGATGGTGAAAGAGAACAAGATTGAGAGAATTCATTCATCCATTGGAGGGCTCTCTCTCTTTCTTTCTAACACACATACACAATCTATTGAAGGACTCTTGGGGAAATTAAGTTGATGTATGAGAAAAGTCAAGCCCAGTTCCACTGGCCATCATTCCTAAAAATGATTCAATTAAGTGTTTAGGATTCTCCAATCAGAGTATTTCTTTGATACAGTACATCACTGCTAAGGCCTGTGTGATGACGGGTCTGGTTCATTCTCGTAATGCACATATATGAATGAAGAAAAATGTTAAAAGTTTACGGAACACCATAATTCTATAGACTTGGACAAAGATAATCAGCAGGGAGTTGTGACTGAAGCATCTTATTTGTTTATTTATTTGTTTTTTTAGAATGGAATTTGTAATTTGTTAAATTTTCTTTTCATGAAAACTTATAAAGTAGTTGATTATCTATATGATCTGATTTGATTTTGTTTGGTATGTATATATGTGTTTTTGTGCATTGGCTTATTGTCTTTGTTAAAAACAAAAAAAAAGAATGTGTTGGTGGGTTATGTTTTCTCAAGACCTGTAGTCTTATTTGGCGTAGGTTCGATATATCTGAGGACAAATTTCTTTCATACTTTTGGGATTGTTGGAATCAAATAAAGGTATTTCTCTGTACTTCTCTTTTTCAATTGTCACTATTCAAAAATCAAATAAATGACATCATTTTTGCTTCAAGCTTACTCAATTTTTAATATTTTATGATAGACTGGTACGGATCCCATGAAGTACAAACAGATATATTACACACACATACATACAGATATAAATATATATTCTCTTGTAAGAATCTTTTCCCTATTTTCCTTTTGAGAGGATTGGTGAGAATGAAGTATGTATTTTGTCGTATTTTGGATGCTGTTGAATAAGAGAAACCATGCACATAATGCATTTACTTTATCATTTGATGAATTTTACCATTAAATTAATTTTTTTTCATATCTACTACCTTGTATTGTTCTTGGAAGGAAAAATTACTTAGCAAGGAAACTCTTGTTGGCAGGAAAAAGTTTCAGAGGATTTGCCTATGCCAGCACTGTTTCAGTTCCTCACTTTATTGGCATTTAAGATATTTATTTTTGAAAAGGTTAGCCACTTGACTTTCATAGTTCTTTATTGTTAAATTTTCAATTAAGATGGGAGTACAATTTGTTGCTAATTGGTGAACATTTTTTTTCAATATTCCAAAAACGAAGCTTTTTCCCCCAGTGAGCTAGCACTTTTTTTTATATGTTCATGAAGTAGTTTGGATCTGCTAATAACAAATACTCTAGATACTTTCTATGTTGGATTTGGCTTTCCATATGACTTACATTTTCCATCTCAAAATTACAAAAAGAAGAAAAGAAAAGGCGTTTGATATTCACAATTGCATACCAATTTTATTGCATACTCATCTTCTGTGTGAAAATCTTTTTTTGTTGTTCATTTGGAAAACATTTATATACATACATACAAAATTTTATTTTTGTCGTGTATTTTTGGTTACCCTAGCCCATGGGGTTGGGATCCAAGAAAGCCCACACAAGTGGGAAGAGGAAGCCCACACCATCGGAAGGAGAGCTGACACAAGTGGGAAAGATATCCCACACAAGTGGAAAGAGTGGCATGCCCAGGGATTGTTCCTTGGGCAGCCCACACGCGGGGTTGCCAACCAACTGAGCAACCCCTTTGTTGTTGTGTTGACTCCTAACTTTTCTTCATTATAATATTGGCATGCTCTTCTTCTTTCTCCTCATTGTTTGAGAAGGTAACAGATTTCTATCAAACAGCCAGAAAAATACAGCCATGCTGAAGAATCAATGGGAAAGAATAAAGAAACCCACAGACATTACACTAATTAGACACAAATAAAGGAGGCCTCAAATGTCAAAACTCCTTTTGCTGGGGTCTGTTCTTCAGAATTTGCCAGTCGAAAAACATGATTTAACTTATATCAACCAAACACAACAAGATGACAGATTTCATCTGTCCAGTCTCAGCTACCCATGGAAGGTCTAGATTATATCGACCAAACACAACAAGATGACAGATTTCGTTGTCCAGTTGCAGCTTCACATGGAAGGTCCAAATAAACAGAGGCCCATTGGATAGCACAAAGCAAATACCCTTGAATTTCTGCTGACATGTCACTTGTACTAACAAGCTCCTAGAAATTATCAAAAAGTGGCCTCGGTAGCAACATTACACTCAGATTGCTGTAGATTCTGAAAGTCCTCCTATTACACACCAGCCATATTACCCACATTACACCAACAACTGTACAATTCATGGAACCCTACAACATTTACCCTTAACTCTACAAAGCATTAGAATTTGTATTATTTATAAAGGCAGGTCCACATTGTAGTTGACCATATAGAAGCTTGATCTCTAATGAGCATGTAACTTTTCTCTCTATTTGTTCAGTTTTGTATCTATGTCAATACTATTAGGTTCTTTGTAGCATATAGATTGGCTACTTGATTTTTATTAATCATACTTTCATTGTTGTGTTACATGTAACATGTTCATTCATAGAATCATATTTGTTACTATTTCAGATGCTTATGCTATAAACAAATGTCTGTTTCTTGATCTACCAGAAATATTATGTCCTTACCTTTTAATATGTGAAATGTTGTTAAGAAAAAGTTTTGATTTATGATAGGTTGACGTTGCAATTATTGAAGTTGGTTTGGGGGGAACATTGGACTCGACAAATGTGGTATTTTTCCCATCTTGTTTTGTTACCCATATCACATATGCCTACTGTATGGTATATTTTTCCAGCTCATTTCTCTACCACATGTTTCAAACTGATTCTGAGAAAGAGCAATAAGCATTTTGTTAAAAAGCAATCTTTTGAATAGTTGTGGGAAAGTGTTGTGGATTATACCATGCATCCTGATTGATGTAACTATACTCTACATGTGGAGATTCTCTTTCTTTCCTTTTCATTTTCACTTCTATCTATAAAATACAAAGTAGCTTAACTTGAGTTTGTTGTTGTCTTGTTGTCCCTTTTTTTGTGGGGTGGGTAGGGGGGATGGTGAAGAACCTCGTTAGTCTATCTTAAATTGCAATCATTGAATAAACTCATTTGGTTTTGGAATTTCAATGGGAAAATTTTACAGGTCAAAGAACCTGTTGTTTGTGGCATAACTTCGCTAGGGATGGACCATATGGAGATACTGGGTAAATCCTTTCTCTAATTGGATGCCTGTTCGTGATAGAAGTGCTTCTGTTTTGTACTTCTTTTGTTTATAAATGGACAATATTTTTTTTTTGAATGGTAATAAATAAACAGACCATATGAAAACACTGGGTAAATTTTTTCTCTAATTATATGCCTATTCTTGATAAAAGTGCTTCTGTTTTGTACTTCTTTTGTTAATAAATGGACACTCAATTAACCAAAAGATTCAACCTAGATGCTCTGGTGGCTGCTTTATGTGCTTCATTTAGCGTAAGATTAGTCATAGTTGTTCAAAGCTGCATCTCTGGCATACTTCAAGGTGGACCCACTTAGGTGTTGTAAGAAACTTTCTAAGCATCCACTGTGGGCATACCGTCTTTTCCTTAAATGTTTTTAAGAAAGGGTAAGAACACTTTTATGTTTTAAAAGGTAAGAAGAGACGTAGGCATTTTACATGCTGACACTAGAAGAACATCCTCTGAAAAACCATAGCAAAAGAACATACCTTACCTTCTTTTTGTACAGATTAATTGGATAATGGACTTGTTTTCTCAAGATTCAGAAAAACCATGAGTGGTTTCCTTTGGTTACTTGCCTACTGCATTCAATATTCAGCTGTTATATCATATCAACCTGTTTGAATGGCAACATGTTAAATTGCCACATGTAGAAATGTCTGAAAGAAATGCACTAAACATGTGCAGACATGGCAATGGCCTTGCCATCCCCACTTTCATCCACCTTAGTTGCACTCATAGGCTCAGAGATCAAGCTTTGACTTCGTTTCTTAACCGATCTGGCCAGGCTTGCGGCCATTTCCCTTGACCAGGTGGGCCCTTATTCTATGTTTACAATAGCTGAGTTTATAATATCATCAAACCTATACACTTATGGGCATTTGTGATAGTCTACATGTTATTAAAGTAGATGGAGCTTCAGCTTGATCCCAAAATCTGTCTCCATAATATTAGAAACCGATTTCCAGATTTCTGTCAGCATCAAGCATTCCTATTTTCATGTACTGATTTAATGTCAAACTGGGTCTCGGCCCTGAAACCTTTTTCTGAGAATTTTCGATTCTATGTCCTTATGTTTCACTTACGTCTATTCATTTTGAAACATCAATGTAGGAGCTGTCATAGGTGGGTTTCTTATGTTGTGGTTGTTCTTTTTTTTTCCTACTTCCTCATTAGTTTATTGAGAACAACTTATCATAGAATGGTAAATGTGCTCTTAACTTAGATTTGTTATGCAACCAATACGCAGGAGATACCCTTGGAAAAATTGCATTGGAAAAGGCTGGGATTTTTAAGGTAAACGATTAATCTGGATACCATCTAATACCAGCAATAATCTATACAATTGTACATTATCTGTCACTATTCTTTTCTGATGATCCCAGTCGAGCAATCTTCATTTTTAAAGTATTTTTTCGAAATGGGCTGATATCTTCCCTCCTCATGAAGCCTGGAGTTCCTGCTTTTACAGTGCCTCAACTTTTGGAAGCAATGGATGCTCTCAAGGAGAGGTCCTGTGAATTTAAGGTAGCATCATCTAGATTATATGGAAATTTAGAGTTTTACTAGATTTTTTCCTCCTCTTTTCTGATGTTTGTTTAGATAATATAGCTCATTTTAGTCTGAGTGTCACCAGAACCACTGTCGATTAATCCTGCCATGTGTCTGTGGGTGCATGTGTGTTCAGTTGCATTGTTTACACTCCAAACTTTCTGAAATAACCAAAATAAAGTTGTTTAGAAGAGGCTTAGTTATTTTGTTACTGTGTTTTGACATGACCAAGGGCTCAACTACCGCAATTTTACACCCAAATTTATGAAATAAATAAAATATAATTATACATGCCACTTGTCAGTGCGTGTGCTTGTGCGTGCGTGTGTGCATATGTTCTTGAAATTTTCCGTTTTAGTAATTCTTTTATGAACCATGTTATGTGTGTGTACAGACACACTGAAATTTCTGAACTAACCAAAATACTGTTATTGAAAAGTGTGTCATTAATTTATTTTCCTTAACGTATGTCCCTTTTAGTAACTTCTTCTGAATCTCGTTCTCGTATGGGTGCATGCATGCGTGTCTAAATTGTTTACATTTATATACTTCAATGTCTAAATTGTTGGCAATTTTTTACTCCAAAGTTTCTGAAATAGCCAAAACTAAGTGTTTTAGAAGTCTGTACGTAATTTTCCTGCAATAGTGTCCCAGTTTAACATAATGGATCAATTTCCAACATTTTTTCTTAGTGGTATAATAAATTTTTTGGTTTTGTAGCACTCAACCAGGAGGCATTAAATCACTAAATTATCATATCGTGTGCCTCAATGTTGTGTTAGCTCCTTGTCATTTTGTCAGTATTGTTTTATTCTGCATTTTTTTTCAACATGTCTAGTAACACCATCGTCTTACATCTATTACCAACTACAGGTTCTGTTGAAAGTTGCATCACCGCTTGATCCAAATAAACTACATGGATTAAAGCTTGCCTTGGCTGGTGACCACCAGTTCATAAATGCTGGCCTTGCCGTCGCACTTTGCCGAAGCTGGCTGCAAAATACAGGACATGCAAAGGATTTCTTTCCAGATGTATGTTCGAATCAAATCATTTTCGCCATTATTAATATGGAGAATGGAGACCTAATACCATTGTCACTTTTTTATTATTGGAAGTAAAAACAGCCGATGAACTGGAGTAGATAAAGGCATATAATTGTTATGGTTACTTAACTGTTTAGAAAATCTGAGGTGGTCATTATATGCTAAGCCCATCAAGTGAAAAATGGTGTTAACCATAAAATAAAAATTGGAATGGGGAAGGAGCTGAATAATAACTACTTTAACTTTTGAGGCTGCATGATGAGCAACAATGTCTTCCATGGACATGCATCCATTTTGTTATTTATCTACATCTCTGTCCAACCATTTACCTCCTTAGAATCATTATTTCTTCTTGGCTAACACATGTTAAGAATTTTGCATTTTGACAGAGTTTCCGCAAGAAACACAAGCAGAAAGTTCATTCCCTCTCATTGTGTACCGTTTATATCCATTTGTAATTACGTCAAATTGCAAGAACTTTGGATATTTATGTAGAATGGAATGGATGATTGTCCATATTGTTGTGTTCGGAGCTGACACTGAAGTTGGAAAATGCATTGAGTCAGATACAACTTCCTTAGTTTTCCATCCCAATATTTATTAGTTTAAATTCCTAATGTTAATTTAGGGTGGAAAATCATTATACTTCATCCCATGGCATAGTGGAAGGTGCTCACTATTGCAACCTTGAGGTCATGGGTTCAAGTCAAATTACCAATCAATACATGCACATACTTTTCATCCCATGTAACATGTTTTTTTTTTTTTTTTTTTTTTTCTTTTTTTTCCATTTAAATTCTTTCTCTTGCCGAGCAAATTTCTAATGTAGGGTTTTTTAATTTTTATTTCCTTTCTAGGTAGCCCATTTCAACTCACAAGGTGAATTAAAAATGCATAACCAACCATCCGTTGTGCCAAAATTCTTGAAGTATGCAGTTTGGGGTGCATCCAAGTATGATCCAAAAGGTTATTATAGCAAAGTGATGAGTGAAGAGATTCAGCTTCGCCACAATAAGATTCCTCCCAATGCTCACTCTGTTTCAAATTTGATGAGATTGAAGAAATAAGAAAAAAGCTTCCTTAAAATTTACTTTGTAAATAAAAACAAGGGAAGGAAAGAAAAGCATTGAGAAAGGCATAAATATGTCTTTCAATGTTACACTTACACAGTTTAATATTCCTAACATCAATCTATGAAGCTTTTGGTTACTTCAAACAGCAAATACTTGGTTATCTATGAAGCAAATATTGAGTACTTCACATTTATATATATATATATATATTGACTCCGTGTACTTTGGAAGTTGGTTTATCTTATGACACTTTCAGTAGTAAACTGATATCCTTATTTCGTAACTGATGACAATCGACATTAGGGAAATGAGGAGTTATATTTGCCCGAGGCATTTCTGAGAGGCCTTAGCACTGCAAGACTCCCTGGGAGGGCTCAAATTGTCAGTGACACTGCATTGAAATCTCATAGGTTATCAGAAGTAAATGAGAATTCTTATGGTGATCTGGTCTTTTACTTTGATGGAGCTCACAGTCCTGAAAGCATGGAGGTTTGTGCGAGATGGTTCTCCGATGCTGTAAATGTAGGAAGAAATTCTTTCAAGGGTGGAAAAACAGAAGAATATCAAAAATGCTCCTTGCAAGATGACGGAAAGACTTCTGATGGATCTAAGAAAATATCAAAACAGGTTAGGTTTGGAATTGTGAATTATACTTCCAAGTGTTCTCCATATTATTTGAAGATTATCTTTTAATGGGAAAGGTGGTGGCAACTGCTAAGGCCCGCCTCAAGCAATGGGATTATGAGACCTTTCCAATTAATGGGTGGTTCCTCAACTGTCAACCAATGTGATTTCTAACGCTACAATATTTCATAGACTACCAAAGTGGCCATTTTTTCTTTACATGCACCGGAGTGCTTCTATTTTTGTGGTCCATTGCAATCATGTCCCGGTTTGTAATGAAATCTCTTTGCAGATCCTTTTGTTTAATTGCATGGAGGTGAGAGACCCTCAGCTTCTGCTTCCACAGCTTATCAAAACCTGTGCATCATCTGGTATGGCTTTTCCTGAACATGGAATATATATATATATATATATAGGTGTCGAATTATCAGGTGTTTAGAGCTTCCACTGCAGATTATGGTGCCGTTTGTCAAGTATACTTTTTGTATCTGTTTGACTCAAAATTGATTCAAATGGATGTTTGAATACTTCAGACTGTTTGGTAAAGGTTTTGTGGATGTTTGATTCAATCAACTTTAGGACCTTGTGTGCGCGCGCGCGCGTCTAAACGAGGAATTCTACAAAACGCTCCCTTTAAAAAATGCCCCTTTTCTCACCCCCCTTTTTTAGGGCGTTGGGCCCACTTTCAGCCAATCCAATCCTTTCACGTCCACTAGTCCACCATGAATTGGCACAAGACCAAAATTTACACTGCTCCAATCCTTCTAGACATTATTCACTGTTGAATTTCATCATGATAAAATTGTGCAGTCTAAAACCATTAAGCTTTAAGGACTTAAAACTAAGGATTAGGATCATTTGATTGGGCTGATATCTTGTAGTCCCCTCATTTGCGTCCAAACCTTCTCATCCCCAGCCTCCCTGATATTCATTCATCAAGGTGGGCCCACGGACAGGGGCTTTCTTTTTTTTTTCAAAAATATGCCCTATATATGTAGTGTTCACTCAATCTTTCATGTATAATTGATATACTATATTATATAGCACTACAGGATTTCCATACATGATAGTAAAGATGTTTATATGGAGTTATGGATTTCTGTAAACTGTCTAGATATGTGCATTTCCTTAAATGATCACATGATGTCCTACAGAAAAGAAACTGAAAATCGTGTTTTTGTAAAATCTAGAAGTGAAATAGTTTTTTTGTTATTAACCTTTGTATTCCTCTTAAATATTGTCCACGATATATTTATCTTTTTTGAGTGGCAAGGCTACTTTCTGAGTCGAGCAACATATAACAATTCCCTTTATATGTAGGGTTACTTTTTTTTTAATTGGAAAGGTTACATTCTTCCGATCTATTACAATTCCCTTTATATATGATAATCAAATTCACACAGAGATTTTGGGAAAATGGCCTTTCTCTCCAAGTGGAATTGTTCTGGTTCCCAAAATATCTGAGCTTCTGAGTATTACCACAGTTGTGATATTGATTTAGCCCATTCCATTGATGATGCCATCTGTGACATCTTTTTCTCAATTTAAGGTAATGCAGTGTTGAATTGTGTGTTTACTTGATCAGGTGTTCATTTCTCAAAAGCTCTTTTTGTCCCGAGCCTGTCAACATACCATAAGGTTGACTCTGCATCATCACCCACTGCATCTGATACTTCAAAGGACTTGTCCTGGCAGTCCACCCTCCAAAGAACTTGGGAAAAGATAATCCATGGAAAAGGTATTGTTCCATCAATTTCCAGTAAGACTTTGTGGAAAGCACAATATATTTCTGCTATATTGGGAACTCGAAGTCAGACACTCTCACACTTGCATCCGTGTCCTTTTTAAAATTACAAATAACCACCTGACTTTTTTACTTTCATATATAACCACCTCTTTTAATCTGACAGTCTCAGTAAGCCACCTTAACTGGAAGTCAGTGGCCAATTCTTCAACTCATCGATGAAATCCAACGTATTTGTCATGAAAGGATGTAAATACCCTTAAATGTAACCTTGTTTGAATTAAACCTAGGTGTGAACCCTGTTTAACTTGACCTAGTTTAATGCTATTCTCATATTGACACTTGACACCCTAAGTTTAATCTATATGAGAGTAGATCTAAGGTTCATTTTTTTTATAATAAAATATTTTGGAATTCATCAGCCATTAAAAATTGGCTCTAATAGTCGGTCAAGGTGGCTGAGATTTTCAGGATAATAGAGGTAGTTATTTATAAACATAAAAAAGGGAGAGGGTTATTTGGAATTTTCAAAAATATAGTTGGCTATTTGTATGCATACTTATCAATGAAATTGAAGTTGCTAGTATTATGTGGAGAGATGTGCCAATTCCATCAAGTATCAGGTATTAATGAGCTTTTAGCTAATCACTGTTCTTTGCTTGCTACAACAACTTAGTTTTGTATGCACCTTGTTGAGATTTCCGGTTTTCAAGGACAATGAAATCAAGACTTTGTTTGTGTGCACCTTGTTGAAACTCCAGTATTGATTGCTTGTGCTGTGAGCTCTGAAAGACTGAAATCATGCTCTTACAACTGTTGTTACTGTTAGAGATGTTACTGGCTTACTGCAATGCCCCATTATATGGTTTCATATCCACTTCTGGCAAATAAGGGAGTGGATTCACTGGCAAAATGTGAAATGAATCAAGCTTCTTTTATATTATTGATTTTTTCCCTTGCTTTAACCTTTATTTATGGGATTTTGCATCTTCTTTAATAAATCTCTAGAACAAAAAACAGCTCTCATCGTTCATAGTTTTCTTGATAGTGGACAGCAAGGGATTTTTGTGGATTGATGTGTTACTGTGCAGTTTTACTTATCAAAAGAAAGTGTACACTTTACTTATGAGAGGCAGTTACTTGTGTGTTTCTTTTATGAAGATATGTGATGGTATTTCTTTTTAAGTTTTTATGAAAGGTTGCTCCCACTAAAGATTAGGGATCACAGTTGCAGCCTGTTGCTTTCAAAATTACATTCTGCAGATCATATATCTAACCACTACACATTGTTACATTCAATGGATGCTTTCAGGTGCCATACCTGAAGATAGCTCCAAGTTAGATGCCCCAGACATCTTGCCATCTTATGAATTTCTTTATGAAGATCCTTCTCAGAAATGCAATCCCATCTGCAAGCAGTTTGCTTGTAGTGCAGTTATCCCTTCATTGCCAACAACAATAAAATGGTTAAGGGACTGTGTTAAGGAAAACCCTTCTTTCAGAGTTCAGGTAAATCAAATCTGTATGGACTTATTTTCACAATATGTTTCTGCTGCAGTAGTAGTACTATAACGAAGTAAGAAAGAAGTAATGCTAGTCCACTTCTTGTCAGTACTCCATCCACTTATTCCTATCTTTGTTACTCCACAAACCAACACTTCTGATTTCATTCAAGACCAATCAGTATCATGTGGTGTTCCCAACATCTGATAGCCAAGACCCACAGTTGGAACTGGAATAAATGGTGAGCCAACAGAGATTTGGATTGTAGTCAGAAGTGATGGTTTAGATTGTGAGTGACACATAATATAGCTTTAAAAAATGATGCACAAAAAAGTATAGCTCAAGAAGTTGACCCAGGTAGATGGGTTAAGGCTTCTATCACGCCTTATGGTTTTATATATATATATATATATATATATATATATAATGTTTGCCTATAATAATAAAAAAAAAGGTGTTCTGCACAACTTTTTTTCATTTAAAGAACTTATGTAACTACAGGTTCTTGTAACTGGATCATTGCATCTAATTGGTGACGTATTGAAGCTTTTGAGAAGGTGATATATCTACTAGAGCCAATTCCTTTTCACTCATTTCGATCTTGCTGTTTGAATGTGGATTCTCGAACAGAACTCTTTGGACATTTGCCTTGGCTGAAATTTGATACATTTTTTTTTTTTTTTAATATCATCATCATCAAAGCCTTGCCCCAACCATGTTTGGTTCGGCTACAATCCATTTTTTTAAATATAAGGATTAAAAAATATCATTGGATGAATTTTATATGGATTGTATTTTCATCTAAATCTAAGAAAGGGATTTTTGTCTGGATTTTGTTAATGCCTCATTACTAAGATAATGTTCTTTTGAAGTGCTTCTTTATAGGAGTATTAAACTTCCATTTCGTCCATATTTCAAGAGAAAAAGTATCTCTTGTTTCTCATTCTCACTCCCATAAGAATGAATACTCTGGTCAATTCACTTTTAGGAGATAGAACTGTTCAATTAGCTCGCCCTATTTCAAATGGAACAGTTAGAAAGGAAGACCACAGCCTCACTTTATGTGGCAAATGTCTTGTAATTGTTTTGGCTAGGAATTAACAAAAAGGTTGATTGCCATGACTAAAAGTAGCCAGCAGGAGGTGCTACCAGTCATTGTGAGATGAACACAGGACTTGTGATTGTCTGGTTAGGATTTCAGCGAATGGCGCGACCGACTGCCCATCTACGCAACGCCTACCTGATGAATTGTGCAGTGGGGATCATACGTATAGAGATTAGAGAGCTTTTCTGGCATGGACAATTTCCCTTTCTAAGTATAATTTTTTTGCTATGAATGTTCCAATGATGAACATTTTACAGGTCCTGAATGCATGAAAAGACCACATTTTACAGGTCCTCAACATGATCTGGCGATCTGATAATGATCAGAACCATCACTTTATGATCCCAAATTAAGTGGATGTGAAATTATTGGACTCCAAAAGAGTTTGCTTGGGCCTACAATTTAATGATTAGAGTTGATTGGGTTGTGCTTTCGAACTAGGCCTATTCAAAATCACTTTTTTATTTTTTATTTTTTTAACGTATGTTGTAACATGGACGACATGATTCCATCTGTTGGGCCAAAACTAAAATGGGGTTATCCTGGAGCCCTAGAATCAAATTGATTCAACAATCCAACCGATCGTTTTTGAAGACCTAGGAGCTTTGGCAGCATTGTGGGGCCCACACTTAAAATCAATGGAGATGAAATAAAATAGGGATTTTAGTATGACAAATTTAGCATCTGGTTACTAACGATGATCAAACAATCAGTATATTGTGTTGCCCCCCTGTTAGTCATCAGTTATGAGCCTTGGGGTTTGGCACCCATCCGAATGAATTGGACCGTCGGATCGAGTGTATAAATAGAAATGCGCATCCTTATATATATATATATATATATATATATGGGAGATGCTCCTATGAGAGATAAGGTGGAGCCCTCACATCCATATTCAATGCCAATAATTTAAATGTGCTTTCATAGAAGCATTCCCATATATATATATATATATATATATATATAAAATAAGGGAAAGTTTCAAAAAGGTATAAAACTTTTTGGCTTCTTTTAAAAAAAGTACATGAAGATTTGAATATTTCAAAGAAAAATATACAGTTTTTCATAATTTTTTCAATCGAGTCATCTCCATAAAGATTTTTTGAAAAATGACAAAATTACCCTATGTCATTTTTCAAGCCCGAATAAGCCAAACCCCAATATGCATAATACATGTATAAAAGGATGGTTAGCGGATACACGATTACACACTAGGATAACTTTAATAAGTTTTTTCTTTTTTTATAGAATTCTTTGTTATTTTTCACCATTATTTCAGTACAACCACCATCTAATATTGCTTTAAGCATTTACTTCATCTTTTATAATTACAATTGCTTTCCATGAGCTTTATTTGGTGTTCTAGTGAGTACGATGCACACGCAATTGCTTTCCAAAGTTGGTCGTTTTCAGCAATATTTTAAAAAGTTTACTAGTAGAAAGCCCATGTGATACACAAAGTAACTTTCATGCAAGTTTAATGATAAATTAAATTAATATTTGGATTCATATATTTATTGATTGAATTGTAAATTCATATATTTAACCATTAGAATATGCGGAGTTAATTAAAAAGAAATCCATATATAGTGCTTGAAGGGTGTTTGTCAATGTAAATCTTGGACTGCATCATAAGTTTAAATGCAAATTGATGACAAGATCTTTTCCACTGACTTGGATAGTCCAGTAAGCCTATTGTTGATCATGATCATTTTTAAAGCGATTCTCGAGGTAAAGATCTAATAAGAAGGGATTTATATCATGAATGTACGAACTAATACAAACTAGCGCTAATAATAATAGTGTGTGTGTGTCTTTTTATACGTTCTAATCTTAATTTATTAACTCGTTTTGATAATTATTACAAAAGTAGATAGCTTTGCCCCGTTTCCTTTTGCAACATTTAAATTTGAAATGTATAAAATAAATCTCATGTGTGTTTTTTCTAATGTCATGATCCACAACTTAATTGTTTAGATTATAATAAAGATGAGAAAATTAAGCTCTCAAGGTATGTAAATTATATCCATCACTACAACTTTGGATGATGGCCTGATTTTGATGGTCAGACAAGTAGAATGAAAGCACAATGCAATCCTCTTTGAGAGATACTAATAGCAAGTGTTGATGCCGCATCATGATATATGTTGATGTACTCTACGTCTTTATCTTGTCTAGGTATCGGATTCACAATATATATCAAAGAAGTCGAAATGTAATGGGTTCAACAAGAAAAAACACTTTCTTTTCTTATCTCCTCACCCGATCCCGCATGACTTTTTTCTTATCTTTTGTTTTAAAAGTCCCACATCGCTTAGTTGCAAAAGAGTCCGTCACATTTATAAGAGAGTACAACTGTCGTAAATAACAGGACTTAACTTAAGTCATACACATTAGTTATGATTGAATTAAAGTTTGGATGATAAACATACTTGACAGACAAATTTTTTTCCGTGTATCTTTCTAGATCCTTTTATAGCCTCTCGCTGCTGGTGCATTTTACTTTCAGTTTTTCTCGCTCTCGCTGCCGGTGGATCTTTCGTTCAGTTTTTCTCGCTTCGTTGCAGATGCATCTTTCTAGATCCGTTTATAGCCTTTCGCTGCTGGTGCTTCTTACGTTCGGGTTTTCTCGCTTCGTTGTCGGTGCATCTTTCTAGATCCGTTTATAGCGTCTCGCTACCGGTGCATTTTACGTTCATAGCCTCTGCTTCTTCTTTCTGGATCCAAACGGGCAAATGGGTTTTGAGAACAAACTCAGGATTTTTATATGGATCTTGAGGGCAGGATATGCCTTAACCCTACCCTTGAACACCCCTATCCATGATTGAGCAATGGAAGATTGTATGATCTATTGTAGTGATTAGTGAAGGATATCAAGAATCTCCCCCAATCTTAAAGCTATATATATATATATACTATTGTAGTGATTAGTGAAGGATATCAAGAATCTCCCCCAATCTTAAAGCTATATATATATATATATATATATAAAGAAATGAGTCCAACTTGACTAAATGTCCAACACCCACTAAATCAATACACTGCACATCTTTACTTCACCTAAATGGGATCTATCATAAAAGGGACTCACTTTTCCAACCTTGCTAAATTATTGTATCTATTGGGTGTCATGTTGGTCTACTATCATTTAAGGCATCCCCGCTATTATTGCAATATTTACATGATACCACGACAATTATGTTATTTAGTTAGGCCCACCTTGAGATTTGATTTGATTGTCAATCAAATGTAGTCAAATGACATTTTGAAAATTTAGTATATATTTTCTTGTAAAAGTAGATTGCATATACTTTACAAGTGAACATTTAAGTAAATATACTTAAAAGTAGTGGTGTAAATAGCACAAATTAATTTACAAATGTTTACTCACATATTACTAAAGCAATATATAAGGATTTTTTTTTTTTTTTAATTTATCACTGAACTTTCGTGAGAGTTAACAGTTGATTCATACGTATACATTCTTTTTAGGTCCCAAAATGCTCTAGAAAACAATAAAGTCCTTTTTTTTAATGATAATTTGAAATCTGAAATTAAATATATGGGTACCATCCAAAATTTTTTTGTCTGTCAGGTACATCTAAATCCACACAACTAAGATTATTCAAGAGATTAGATCTTGCCATGGGCTCATAAGATTTTTGTAACAATTGGTTTAAATTAGGTGTTGGGGCACCACGAAAGCCTCCAATTTACACATAATGATGAGATGCACATGCAATTGTAACTATACAAGATGAAGTAAATGCTTAAAGCAACATTAGATAGTGGTTGTACTGAAATAATGGTGGAAAATAACAAAAAAATTCCATAAAAATGAAAAGTAATAAATCATTAAAGCAATCCTAGTGCGTAATTGTGTATCTGCTAACCATCCTTTGTATATTTATTAAGCATATTAGGGTCTGGCTAATTCGGCTTTGGCTGGAACCCCATTTTGAAGCCTAAGATGAAATTTACACACTGGGGCTACAGAGAGTTTACTCGGCTTTCTTCTTGATCCGAAGGTATTAGTCCAATCCAAAAATCTAACACGAAATTTGTGTGATCCGATCATATTTTTCTTTATTTTGAACCTAAAGACAGAAGGTATATCATTTATTTTGTAGTGTTTCTTGGCTGCTGGTTTTGTCCTGTTGCTTTCCCTTCATTAATGAATGTTGGTTAAAACACAAGAAAACCTAAAACAGATGGAAAAATAGGTTAGGGTCACCAAACACCCTTGGTTCCGAAGTAGCCGTAATAACGCGTACTAGCTACAACTGTCCCCCTAACTAACTTAACTGTTCCTTGCCAAAAAAAACTAACTTAAAACTGTTCTATCCTTCAATCCAGTCCTTTCCAACGTCTCTCTTCCTCTCTGTCCATTTTCTATCTTGAGATTTATCCCAAACCGAAATTCTGTAGATATCTAATGAAAAAAGAAAGCCCAGCAAAGAAATCTGGTTATCGTTTTTGTTCCCAGAGAACCCACATTTTCCATTCCCTTCCAGAGAATATGCATTCCCTTCCAGAGAATATGATCTGCAGCGACTCAGAAGAGTTCGTTTCTTGCTCAGATGATAGCCCCAGGTCGCACCAATTCGTTTCTGAAGGCAATAATGATGATGCCTTCCCATGCATACCCGCAAGTGGGTTGCACCGGTCTTTAACAGTCATCTCCGACCATGTGGGATCTGTCTCTTGCTTGGCTCTCTGCGGCGAATTTGTCCTAAGCGCATCTCAGGGTGATGACATTATAGTGTGGCAGCAACCGGATCTCCGGCAATTCACAAAGTTTGGTCAGGGAGATGGCGCGGTAAAGGCCCTTGTAGCCATTGGGAACAAGGTCTTTACAGCCCACGAAGATAGCAGGATTAGAGTTTGGAAGGTGTCAAGGAGCACAGAGAATATATTTAAGCTAGAGGCAACTCTGCCGACGTCCAAGGACTACTTGTGCAGGTTCATGAAACAGAGCAATTACGTCGAAACTCGCAACCATAGGCATCTTTGGATCGAGCACGCAGACAGCATTTCGTGTTTGGCCGTCTACAATGGCATGGTCTATTCAGGGTCATGGGACAGAACCTTGAAGGTGTGGAGGATCTCGGATCTCAAGTGCTTGGAGTCGATACAGGCCCACGACGATGCGATCAACGGCTTGGTTGCGCACAAGGGGGTGGTCTACTCTGCCTCTGCAGATGGGAAGATCAAGGCCTGGCGCAGGAGGAAGACCATGCATTGTCTCAGGGGGGTGCTGGAGGGCCACAAGGACGTGTCATTCAATTCTGTGATTGTTTGCGAGGATGGGAGATGGGTATATGGGGGAGGGTCAGATGGGTCTGTGATGGGGTGGGTGAGTGATTTGGGTCTCGAGAATTGGGAGCTGGTGTGTGATTTGAAGGCACATGAGATGCCTGTGCTTTGCCTGTGTTCCATGGGGGAGTCTGTATGTACTGGTTCAGCTGATAAAAGCATTGGGATATGGAAGAGGGAAGTTGGTGGGAGCCTCAGTCATCTAGGAGTGATAAGAGGGCATGAGGGGCCAATTAAGTGCTTGCAAGCCTCATCATACAGTGTTGGAGGTGGGTTCTTGCTTTATAGTGGGGGCCTTGATAGGAGTTTGAGGGTTTGGTGGGTTTCCATGGAGGATTGTGCAAAGCGAGAGGGAGAGGAAGACACTCAAATACAAGGTATAGAAAAGAAATGTATCATCATGTCCTAAAGTTCTTGGTGTAGTCATGTATCCCAAATGTGTAGAGGGGTACAGATGCAAATATAGAGTTTGTTGGGTCATCTTCCTTTCCATTCTGTACAGATTCATGCAAGGGATTGAACACTCCCTGCTAGTTTTTTTCTCAAACCAGATTGGCAATGTATAGCGGCCATACCGATCTTGGGTTCGAATTTTTAATCTTGCCCATGCCAATTTTTGAGCAATTTCTAAGCTTTTTACATGAATCCGTAGTCGGATTGTATGGATGCTTATCTCATACCTTTCTTATCTTCTTCCTTCCTGTTGGTCCCATTAGAAACAAGCTCCCATCCCAAAACTAGACCACCTAAAAGGTATAAGGTGCGCTCGTTTTAACCCAAAAGCTAGCATTCAACAAAAGCACCCCAAAACGAAAAGGATGCTACCCAGGGGCCACCCAGAAAATGGAATTAGAGGGGGCCAAATGAAAATTATTAAAAGAAAACTTTAATATTTTAGGGGGCAAAATATAAAATAACAAAAATTTTAGTGGTAAAAAATAAAAATTTGAAAACTTAAGGGGGGCCATGGCCCCCCCTAGGCCTACATGTAGGTCCGCCCCTGATGCTACCATACTATCTTTCAGAAACCTTAAATATGTTGGGATTTTGTAGGCGTCGTTATGTGTAGGGGCACTTTAAGTGGAAATGGGACTCCCGACGTGGCGCCGGAGTTTCTGGTGCCTTGTAATTATTATTTGATGCGGCTGAAAAATCCATTCGTTATCTGCTGTTTAGCCCTTGACTTCGTCGCAGGAGGGGAGCTCCGTTTCCCATCACACCCCATCGAAATCGGAATTGTAAAGCCGCGGGTTTCTCTTTTGTGGCTTTGCACAAAGGTTTCATGATAAAGTCTTTTTTCTTTTTTTTTAGCATAAATGGAAATGCATGTACGGGGAATTTGTAAACTCCGCAGGGAAATTCATGTATGGGAATTGGGAATTCAAGAATTGGGGCACGAACTTTTGCAAAATTGGGAAGTTGTCCCGGGGTTGGAAATTCTAAATCCATTTTTTGGGTCAAGGATTTGCAAATTGTAAGAAGTTAGAATGTGCTACTTGTTGCAACCGATAATTTGCAGGTTCATTTGCGTAAGTTGTTAAAAAAATAATAAACTTACATAGCAATTAGAGTTATATATCAAAGCAAAAGCTCTTGGGCTCCAAGAAAAAAAAATGTAATCATAATTAGAAACAAAACCACCATTAAACCCTTCCCGTACTCATCACGGGCCCGATTTGGCATCTAATATCAATGACCCATCATGGGGGGCGGGTCGGGTTTAAATGGGGCAAGTGTAAGTTGGGCAGGTTCGATTGGGTCAAGACCCTATAGGCCCTGTCTTTCCATCATACTCACTGCCTGGGTTTAACCTCTTAGATGGGTCCTGCTAAGCGCTCGTGGCTCGCCCACCAAACTTTAGCTAAACTCGTCCATTTCAAGAAATAATCCAAAAATGCTATAATACGATTAGGATTGCAAATGGATATCGTTTATCTTAATATCCCATGTCTCTTATTGTGAATAAAGCGGGTGTGAGTATTGTAAGTCTTCGGATTTGGATCCAGATCCATGCATATAGGATCCAGAACATTGGTATCCAGGACTAAATATAGGTAGGGCCGTTAAAATGCCACACAACCCGTTAATACGATACAAACTCACATGATATTAATGGATTCGGATGGCCTCTTAAATAGATTTGTGTCTTTAATGGGTTGAATCCATTAACACGTCAAAATAGCGGGTCGCTAATGAATAATACTGTAACCCATTAACAACCCACCAAATTATAAATGACATAAATTATAAAATGCATGAGGGCTATTTTGGTAAGGTTGAAAATGTTGAAGTGAAATCCTAAAACCCATATATAAAAGAGCATTTTTAACTCCTTCACTCTCCTTTTAATAGCAAAACGAGCATGCGTTAATTGACATGGTCTAAAATAGACATGATTATTTAATGGGTCGTGTCGTGTAACCTGTTAAATAATTGTGTCGTGTTTGTGATTGATTTTTTTGACCCATTTATTTAATGGGTCGTGTACGGATTGAGGTGATTCTAATACGAATTCGTTAACATATAATCTAAATTTGTTAACACAAAACTATTGATAGCTCTAGATATAGGTATGTTCCAACTCAAAATTTTAGATACATGACAATTACATTTACATATCAAAGCTAATGTAGGTTTAAAGGGCCTACATACATAGTTATTCGTTTCATTTCGACCGAAATGACCGAAACGAAATTTCAGTCCAAACTTTTCGGTTTGAACTTCAGCCAATATCGGCCGAAATTCAAGATTTCGGCTGATTTCGGCTGAAATGAGATTTTACATAATTATTTTTTTTTTTACTTTTTTTACACATATATTTTGTATTTCTTATATTTTCACAAAATATAATTCCAAAAAAAATACTATAATGGATTAAATATATATTTATTACTTTTTATATTTTTTTTTACTTATATATGTATATATATATATGTATATATTATGTTACATTTTCCCTGAAATGTAATTCCGAAAAGTCTCACCGAAATTCCGAATCAGCCGTAACTTTTCATTTTGCAGGCCAGAGCGAAATAAGGTCCGAAACGATATTAACAACTATGCCTACATAGCTTGACTTATATTCATATTTAAGAGTCTGCTTAACTTTAATTATATATAATATTAATAGTATTTTTATACTTTTAAATTCTATTGTAAAACTCTTTTATCCAATTATACTAATGCCAAAAACATCTTATTTGATATATGGATCTAGAACAGGATCCCTCTATTAAGTTGAAGGAATCAGATACAGAGAATTAGGTACGGATCAAATCCACCCTAGTGCTGTTACAGCTAGATCCGATCCGTTTTGCATCTCTAAGTACAAAGGTGAGAAGAGTTTATACACTTTACTAAGATGGTGAGATGGTACCATGTGTTATTTGACTCCTTACTTTGGCACAAACACTTAAAGGCATGCCTTTTATTTTACCTCCATTCAAGCAAATAAGATAGCAAGGATTGAAAATCCTGCAGAGTAGTTGTGTGGGAGTCCACATCCACAAACAAACACGAGACACTTTTGATGCATTTCACTTCACTTATGAGAGTCATCAAGAATTCAAGATAAGAAAGAAAGTTATTTTGATTTTTCATATAGTCCTTTTATTTTATTTTTTGATAAAAGGCGAGAGAATAGTTTGCTAGATAAATTTCTTCGTGGAAAAGGAAATAAATATGCGCATAAAAGGAAAAAATATTAGCAGATTTAATCTGATAGGTAGTTTCTATAATAGGGGTAGGAATGATATACCAAATCAAAATGAGTCCTAATAGGGATCGTGACCATCTTTTTAAAGGACGACAGAGTTGTACGTGCATCTCCTTCTCATGCCCATGTAAAAGTGCTACAATTCCAACCAAATCGTTGTATTCGAAGCGCACTCTAAACAAAAATTTTCAAACCTTCTTCACGTCCTCCTTGCATTCTCCGCAGTCAGTTTCACAAAAGAACAACAGACAAATCGAACACATGACATAGAACTCTCTCTCTCTCTCTCTCAATGGCAGGGCTTTACGCTCCCTTACGACCATCTCCTCCTCCTTCATCTCGTCTTCTCTATCTACTAACAGCTCTACCTCTCAGCCTTGCTACTTTCGCTTTCCTTCTCCAATGGCGAGGTGTTATCAACGAACTGTCATTACGTTGGCCGGGGCAGGAATTTCCAGGCGCAGAAAATGGTAATTCTATAAGCACCCACGTCCATTCCTCCAACTCCTCGTCCTCCGGTTGCCTGGACATTCTGGGTCGAAGAGGGTCACATTCGTACCCGTACTATCGCGGGTGGAAGTTTGATGTTGAATCGGTTGGGCGTCCCAAGGTAAGATTTTGCAGGTTGAGGATTGGATTTGGATTGGATTTGGTTCATGGGGTTGTCACGGTTTTTATGGTTATGTTGATTTTTTGGGATTTTGGGGTTAGGATTTTGTTTTTGGGTGGAGTGAATTTTGATCTGTGTTGGACATAAAAGGCTGCGGTTTTATTTTATATGACTTTTGGCCTTGGATTAGGAATTATGATTAGATTACATTGATGAGTCTTCAAGCTTTTGACTGATGAATTGGATTTGGTTGGTTGGCATTGCTTTTTTATTTGATTTGATATTTTCTTTTTTTCCAGGGCTATTTTAGGGTGTTAATAGTAATAATATCTTCAACAAATTTCCCAGTAAAGGAAAAGTCTGGGTGTTTGATGCCACCCATGTCCATGGCAACCCACCAAATGGTTGACCAATCCATGTCTCAAATTCAAAATTCTAGCACAATTATTTCAAAGACAAAAAAAAAAAGCATAGCTAGGATCATATGGTCACTGTTGTAGATTTCAATTCTGTTTAGAGATAATTGGCGGTGGAGATGTTATGCTCTCTCTCTCTCTCTCTCTCTCTCTTAGTTCTAGGAATGTGTCCCCGGCCTCGCGCTGCCTGCTGGTAGAGACACCACTCCCCATGGAGACAATTAGGGTTCGAGCAGTGCTTGAGTGCTGGCCCCAGTAAAATTGAATTCCCTTTAGCCATGTGAACCGTTGTCGAAAGTGTTACATTAGGAACAATGGGAGCTGACTTTGTGAAAACTTGAATTTCATGTAGTTTTCATGGTTGTTCAGTTTTGTTGCCAGGTTGGAAGTAGAATTGCCTATATATTGGAGTGAATTGGCATGTGGTGCTCTCGTTTTGTTTGGAAATGCTTGATGACTAATGAGACTTTACATTAGGCATCTGAGTTTGAGATAAATTTACAAAAAGATTGGTGTAAAATGGAGTCAGTTGTTCAGAATTTTCTGATGATGCTTGACAACAGTGTGAGGTCAATCTTACTTAATTAACTACTACTACTACTATTATTATTAATTTACTTTTTCTCTCTTGTGGGTATTTGATTTGAAATACCAAAGATGATTATGATATATTTTGTGCGTTTAGAAGATTTCTGGTAGAAATGGTGGATGGCCCTTTACCTTTTTGTAGTTAGTTTGGTTCTTCTATTTGTTTCATTCTGATCTTGTTGACGATTTTAATGCTATCACTTTTTTTCTTGAAGATGAAATGATGTTTTAAATTTCATTCATGTTCCTGAATCAACATTAAATTTGAAGCTTAGAGTTTTGTACACCTTTTCCTCCAAAAACAGCCTCAGTAAGGCCTTCCATTTTAGCCATTTATTGCAATTGCAAATGAACTTCTCTAGAGCTATTTTTTCTTCTTCTGCACATGCCAAGCTATGCACATGCCCTGACAATTGTGATGCTAATGAGCAGATCTCTATTATAACTACCACCTCGGCCAGTTTAGAGCAGATTTTACCATGGATGTTTTACCATAAGGTCCTTGGTGTTGGTACTTTCTTTTTGTTCGTGGAGGGAAAGGCTGCAACTCCTACTGTATCTGCTGTCCTGGAAGCCTTTCCTGTGAGCAGCTATTTTTCTTATCTTCATAGATCTATAGAATTGTTAGTGCTTTCTTTGTTTTCCATTTTTGTGCTCCACATTTTGGTGTCTTAAATGCGATAACATTGACTCTGCATCTTTTTTATTTTTTTTATTTTTTGGGTAGGGGGTTAAAGTAATTCAAAGAACAGAAGAGCTAGAGGAGAAACAGGCAAAAAGGTCTGTTGAGTCTGCTGCTTGCATAGAATATATTGTTATCCTCCTGTTAAATTCTCTCATAGTCTACAACACTCTACCTTCTGACGGGTGTTTGTTTTGAAGATGCACTTGTCCAATATGCGTAAGTTGTTATTGCCAATGGCTCAGCTGTTTAACTGCATGTATCCTCTTGCATACACAGGCTTGCCCCTCATTCTTCTCTATGTGTCAATATAAGTTTCTCTTTTCTCTAGAAAATAAAATAAAATCTTCATATTATGTCACGAACCATGTGGGTTACAGCTGTTTGCTTTGCCATAATTTCCTATTGTATTCTTTCCTATCAGTAACTAAAATATAAGCTTCCATTCTGTCTGAACTAATTCTATACATTCGTTGCTAATTTACTAGTAACATCATGCGGTCAGATTCTTTCAGATTACAAGAAACTGTGCAAATTTACAAGTGAATGGTGGAATTGTTTTAAACCTTTAGAACTGGTAAACACTGGTTTGGTGGTATTCTCCTCTTGATTCACCTGATTGTCTGCAACTTATTTTTCATCTTTGGTATTTTTGTGTTCCTGTGGAAATTGGCTGCATTGAGATTGCTAATGATACTAGCTTGAGCTGTATTGAGAATTGGTATCTCTATTCTGTTCTTATTCTGTCTGGTGCTTGTTTGTTTAACTAATGCTTCCCTATATGATAGGATATGATTTTTTTTGGGGGGTAATGGATAGGATATTTTGATAATTGTAGTTTTAATGTAGACAAAAGGCCATAGCACAGATGGAAGGTGCTCATTGTCACAACCATGTGGTTGTGGGTTCTATCATGTTACCTAATCAACAAAAGATGTGATTTTAGTTTGATTATAAATTGAAACCATTTTACATTTGTTTGCATATTGGTCATGTAATCTATTTAATAATTTTTTAAAAATTTGTAGTCTCTTATGTGAACTCTTTGTTTATTTTGGTTTTCAGCCGAATTTGGAATGAAACTTGGCTTGCAAGCTTCTTTTACAAGCCATGCAATTACGAACTATTTGTCAAACAGTCTCTTAATATGGAAATGGCGATTATCATGGCTCAGGTATGTATGATTCTTTTCAGTAATTCATGATGTCATGAAATGTCTTTATCTTTAGTTCCCACTACTAGAGGAATTTAATAAATGGAATAACAAATACAAACTGAAGATGATTTGAGATAACCATGATGAGTGAGCCTCTCAAAACTCCCTCTTCAGCAGTGAAGTATGTATTCAATGTATGGGAGTACATCTTAACCCTTCTTCATCTGGCCTTGTTAGCATAGCCTGCAGCATTTATTGCAATTAGTTGGTTATGCTTGTCTTTTTCTTAGTGCAGTTCCTTCCCATCTCTTAAAATTTTCCTTGCACTATTCTTCCAGAGCCACTCTCTGAATTGTCAGGATTCTTGGGTTTTTTTTTTGGTAGGATGCTGGGATGGATTGGATCATCCATCTCGATACTGATGAGCTAATGCATCCAACAGGAGCTCGGGAGTATTCGTTGAGGCAATTGTTCTCGGAAGTGCCTAGTGATGTTGATATGGTTGTTTTTCCTAATTATGTAAGTGGAACACATGGTTGTTGCTTGAGGACTTCCTTTTTAGCTCAATAAGTCTCTTGGCATAATCTCATGTTTCAGGAAAGTAGTGTTGAGCGTGATGATATAAAGGACCCTTTCACTGAGGTAAGTAATCTCATCTTTACAGCCATATATTTGTCAAGTAAGACTTGTGGGGAGAAATACCTGACCCCTCAATGGTAAGGGTGTTTCATCTCACATAGCCACCCAGGGATCAATCTCTAGATGAGTAGGTTGTCCCACGTGTACTCTACCACTCACCCAATTTAGGAAAAAAAGTGAGACTGTTGTTGTAAGTGCCTAATAATTACGGACTTGGTTTGGGTGGTTTTGTTGAGAAACTCCTAAGAGAGAAGAAGACTTCGGCGACCTGAAAGAGGAGAGAGATGGGTTAGAGGCCTTAGCTGTGGATAGCTGAAGGCACACGCCCAAGTTAGTGCAATCTCTGAACAAAGGGTGAACTAGAGGGGAAGGAAGGAGAACTGAGGGTCTTATTCACTGCCCACCTTTGCCCACTTTACCTCATGTATATATATATATATATATATATATAGGTGTTGGTCTTTCTAGACCTTTCCTTAGTGGGAGTTGGTGGGAGTATGGTTCCGTTAGACCATACATTTCTCTCTTTAGTGGAGGTAGGTGGAGGTACTATCCCATCGGGCCATATCTTGACCTTTTGTATGATTGCTGATGTGATGGACGGATAAGATCCACGCCTTATCTATACCCGGCGCCTATCTTATCTATCAGTATGTACCTGTAATTTCATTAATTGCTGATTGTCATAATACCCACCTCGGTCGACCGAGATGCTGGAGACCTTACTATGGATTCACCTCAGCACTATTGCCGAATTGCGAGTGTTTGGTGCCTACCGAGCTGCACAAGTAGGGAGAGGGTAGGCTAATGTTCCTGCGGTTAATCTTTGTCTCCAAAAGCCGAGATCAAGGCAAGCCTAACTGGTTCATCTGCTGAATTCGGAGCTCATGAAATGCTCCCACACAGTTGTGTTGTGCAGTTGAAGTTCATCAAGATTGAAATGAATGATATATTGTGCAATTTGGTAATCCAGTTCTAGTTGTAGCTATGCCAAAGTTGTCTTGGTTTTGAGACTTGAGAGACCTTACGGAGAAACATAAGAGTATAAAACTTATGTATTGAAGTGTGCTATCAAGAAAGATAATGCAAATTCTAGGTAAATGCATAATCAGAGAGTTGAAGAAAAAACGTAATCGTTAAAGTTGGTTGTTATGTGAAAGTTCACCATACGAATTTGTTCTTTTAAATAGCATGGTGCATCTTGAGGAAGGTAGGTATCTAGGTAGAAATGCCATAAACCTTCCTTCTTGAATTTATTAAACTCTCTTTACAAATTTTGGAATAAATGATATTCCTTGGTGATTTTTGTCAAGTCTTGATCTCTTTGCATGTTTTATATCTAAAACTTGTACTTTCAACGGTTGGTTGATGATGTAGTTAATGGAAAATTCTATATGCACCTATCATTTTGGCTGAGCACACCTACATTCTTTTTTCATGTAAAATTTTTTTCTTTTAAAGGTGGGTGCGCTCAGCAAAAATAGAGGTGCATATAGAATTTCCTGTAGTTAATACGGCGATAACGGCAATTGGTACAACATTGATATAAGTGAAATTAATATATCTTATTAACATTTCATGAATTTATTTAAATAATATAATTTATATAGTTACTAAGGATTTTTTTTTTCCATCACAAATGCCTTTGATTTTTTCACCTTTCCTTTACCTGTTTTTGGGCCATATATTCCAGTTATATAGTAAAAATGTTCAAAAACGAAAATTTCATGCTCCTTTTTATCACATCATTCTCACACATTGTGGCTCAGTCCTACAAATCACGATCTTGACCGATATGCTGAAAGCTCTGCAAAATTGCCCCTAATTTGATGCAAAAATTGATAAAACTTACAGTATTTTTAAAAGATAGTTCTAAATCACCTCTCATGGCGACCTTTCCTAGGCAGTTTTTTTCTTGAAGATCAGATGAAGTATGTGACTTACTGGTGAGGTTTTATTAGTGATGTCATGTCTATTCTTGTCCTTCTCTTTTTCTAATTTACTTATTGGATTTTGTATCTGTATCTTGAAACCTATTATACACGTCATAGATACGGCAATCGATACGTCATGGATCGACAAGGACACGTCGTAGACACGAAGTACGGACACGAATTTTTATACATAAAAAAGTATAAAATATATCGGATATGATACGATACGATACGATACGTTGTCCATTTTAAAATATCCCGTACATTTATAAGTCTTGAACTAAATGTCTCGCGGGTCAAAATGTATTTATTTTTTTTCTGATTTTTGCTGTATTATGTCCACACTAATTTCATTTGTGTGTAAATAGGTCTCAATCTTCAAGAGAATTATGACCATCTCCCAAAGGAGACGTACTTTGGCATGTACAGAGAAGCAACACGTGGTAACCCTAATTACTTTTTTGACTTATGGATGGAAAAATCTGCTGCTCGAATTCAAGATTTCATCTCCGCCCTAATGGTGCGCACAGATGGCACAATTATATGAAGAGTCCAAAGTGAGATTTGGATTTTTATGTATATAGTATGATACTGTAATAGAATTACAAACTTTCCATGGCTTTCAGTTGTTTCTCTATAAGAACTGCAAATCAGAAAAAAAAAAAAAAAAACTAAACAGTTATAAGAACGCATTATTTGTGTACACTGGAACTAATTTATGATTTCCAAATTCTAAAGTGAAAAAATGATGATTGCACTATGGGCTATTCTCTGATAATAAGAAAAATCTTCCCTTGACAAGTGAGGTCAAACATGAAGAGGTGCAGTTTTACACACACATACCCCAGATTTTCAGACTTGACTTCTAGACGTAATCGATGTCGTTGCAAGCCTACGAAGGGGGATGTCAAAAAGTGCATCATGTTGGAGTTTGACAGATACTGTGAGTGCCTTTGACCACATGTTGGTCAATTTCCCCTAACATTATGACAACAGTAATTATTAGTAAGGTGCTAGTGTTAGTTCTGTATTCTATGTGAGGAAAAATGCTCCTGTGAGAATTGTTTCCTACAGTATTATGGTGAGGAACTTCCAGTTGGGCCAAACTTTATAATCCATCCGAACCATCCACACACAGAGACCCCTGAATTACATGGATCCTATGACGTATGCACCCATCCGAATGGACTGGCCTATTGGATTGAGAGTCAAATGGTTTTATTTGAATATAAAGTCATTAAACTTATAGGCCGCAAGTCAAGGGGTTAGAGAACATAGATTGGCTTGAGAAACTTTATATCTAGATAGTCCCACTTGGATATTTCGATCCCCACACTGTCCCATCATCTGCGGGCCACCATATGGGCCCACTTAGTTGGTTCGCAGTTCTCACACAGGTCCTTATTGAGCCCCATTCTCACAGGGCAGAGCCGCTTCTATCTTGCTTGGAATCTGGATATCATGTTTTTGGGTTTTTGAGGTCCTCGATAATCTTGTCATGTTCCTTTTATAGATGGATGCCATATCACGTTCATAGTTTTATGTCAGTTTCTGTTCAAACTTAAGACAGTACTTATCTAAAACAGTGATGACACTGGATATGTTTTTAATAGGGGCGGAAAAATCATGGCTTTTGTCTTGTTGCCTGAGGCCGAGATCCTTTTGTTTAAATGATGCCAGCCCCAATATTGATGGGATAAGCTTTGATGATGATGAATTATATTGATACCCGAGTGAGCTTTTGTTATACATTGGGAGAGAGAGAGAGATAACCTTTTTAGGTCAAAGACTCATGGGAAGGCTTATTCTAAATTCTCCAAGTTAGGTGTGGGAAGTATTTCTAATGTTGTTGTGATACTTGTCAGATTAGACTTTGAGATGAGAAGAAGAAACTTTGGAATATTGGATGATCTGGATTGATCAGTTCTTCTTTACTTATAATGATTACTAGCCTTAATCAAGGCAATTACAATCTATGTATGAGGAAAGATATAAAGAATTAAATTACAATCTTCTATACATGGAATGAGAATATAAACAGATTGCTAATAGTCAACTAATCCTACGTGATATATGAGTATGGCCTATTGTACATGGGCCTTGGGTCAGATCGGTGCTAACATCCCCTCAAATTGATGCTGGTCAACTAGGAGCAATTTGCGAACAGACTCATGACTGTGCCGCGGCCAATCCTTTGGTGAACGATGTCTGCAGTTTGTAGTTCACTCAGACATTAGGAGACTACATAATTTGCGATCATATGCATTCGAATCAAAGTGACAATCCTACCTCAATATGCTTCTGTACTTTCATGAAAAACTGGTCTCAGTGATACGGATGGAACTAGTATTGTCGCATGAAGTTGGAGGTAGCTGAGGGCAAAGGAAACCAAGACTTAAGGAAACCACAAAGCCAAAGATTTCAAGAACAGACAGCAGACAATAGCACGATAATTCGATCATTGGAGGATCGTGGACTCTTTCTTGCTTTTTTGCATTTTCATGAGCGAGTGGAATTCACAAAATCATAACACCAACCCATGGTGGATCGGCGGTATCCGGACAGCCGGCCCAGTCGAGCATAATACGCATAAGTTTCAATGGTGTGCACCTGAAAGAACAATCACGTGTCGAGGGAAACCGAATGAATGTACCGAATGATCCGTTTGACTGCAATCAATTGATGCCGCGGTGTTGTCATAATTGCAAAACACACAGCATATGAGTGTCTGGTCTAGTGTCATGGTCAAAGTAGACCAAACTGCCGACTAAGCGTCTATAGAATGTGGGGTCGGATAGGAGATCCCCGTCATCTTTCCTGAGCTTCACATTTACTTCCAATGGAGTATCCATAGGTGTGGCCGCATGGAGGCCAGCAAGGTCAACTAAGTCAGTAGCATACTTATGTTGATGTAGAAACAGTCCCTTCTTAGACTGTTGAACCTCTAGGCCCAAAAAATATATTAACGGGCCCAGATCTTTCATATGGAATGCAGCTTGAAGTGAAGATTGAAGACTCTGTATCATATTACTGTGAGTGCCCGTAATGATGATATCATCCACATATACGAGAAGTATTGTGGTAGCTTGAGCAGTTTTACTGATGAATAGTGACGGATCATAAGGACTTTGAGCAAATCCAAGGTGAATGAGAGTAGCACGGAATTTCTCAAACCAAGCTCTGGTGCTTGTTTAAGTCCATACAAAGAGCGACGGAGCTTTGCCACCTCATTTTTAGAAGTAGAGTCATATCCTTGAGGAAGACGCATGTACACGTCTTCTTTTAGATCTCCATGGAGGAAGGCATTCTTGACATCCATCTGATAAAGAGGCCATGAACGTGATGCTGAAATAGCAAGAATTGTACGCACAGTGGTCATCTTGGCGACCGGAGCAAATGTCTCATCATAGTCAATGCCATACTCCTGACGGTTGCCAAGTGCTACCAATCGAGCTTTATAACGGGCCAAAGTACCATCAGGATGGAGCTTGATAGAGAAAACCCACTTACAGCCAATGGGTTTGATGGACGGAGGACATTGAACAACATCCCACGTGTGATTAACTTCAATGCGTCAAGTTCTTCCTGCATGGCCTGACGCCAACACTCATGTTGCACTGCTTGGGAAAAATGGTTAGGTATATGAACAGAGGATAGAGTAGCAAGTAAGGATGTATGGGTGAAGCCAAACCGATCAGGGGGACGGGAAATCCTGGATGAGCGACGAGGGACTGACTGAGAGATGTCTGGAGCAGGTGTTGGGTCAAGTGCCGAGGAAGATGATATATCAGGGGGCTCAGGTGCAATAGTTGTTTCCCGTCTACGCCTGTCATACACAAGAATAGGCCTAATATTTTCCGTAGGTGGAATCGGAGGATCAGCAAAGTCAGGAACAAGTGAAAACACATGAGATGTATCATGATCTAGATGATGAGGGAAAAAATATTGATTTTCAAAAAACACAACATTACGAGAAATCCGGATACGTTTGACCTTGGGATCATAACATAAAAATCCTTTTTGGTCATTCGCATAACCTAAAAAGGCACACTTCGAAGATTGAGCAGATAGTTTTGTTCGTTCAACCGAGGGAAGAAGAACAAAACATACACACCCAAAAACATGGAGATGAGAATAAGTGGGATGCTTATGAAATAAACGAAAATAAGGTGTTTCATGATTTATACGCGGTGAGGGTATCCTATTTATTACATGAACTGCTA